>CM038678.1:697902202-698248299 GCA_021605205.1 Aegilops longissima
TCCCCATTTCTACTTACGTTACTATGGATCAAGCATTATTACAGGAATCTCGGGCGAACCAGAAGGGACATCGTTCGAGCTTTAGTTAAGCGACTCATAAGACCTATACAAGGGTTCAAGTTTCGATCGATATTTGCGGAGTGGATCATCCCTCTCGGGGTCTTCCACCGGGCGGTCAGCCAAGTACTGAAGCCCTCCTTGGGCTCCTCGTCGTCCTTGCTGCTTTGGTCCCGGCGACCCGGATCTGCACTACCCTCCGGATCCTGGCTCGCTCGACCCCCGGCCACCGTCACATCCTCCACCGCTTCTCATTCCGCCTAGCCGCCCAGCCGGCCACTTCGGTGCCATGTCTGTCCCTCCGTTGCTTCGTTACTCGCGCGTCCGGCTTCGCTCCCATTTCTGTGGTCGTGGTTCAGGCCTATGCTCGATTTCTTCTTCGCTGATTCACTCTTCGATGGCTTGGGATTGCTCGGACACTGGCTAGGGCGAAATCCATGCATTTTTGCTGGCAGCGGCGACACCCAAGGGTGTCGGTCCCTTCTTGGAGGCGATGTCACAGTCATTGTTTGTGCCCCTCTTCGAGCATCAGGGGAAACCCTAGGTCCGGTTATCCGGATCGGACGGCAACGACGTCTCGGCGTCGTGCTCCTTCGTGATGGCACTTTTTTGTGTGCTCGTACTGTCCTCGGTTCTGGATCTGGAGATGTTGGTCGTCGTATTGTTGGTCAGGGCTACTTTCCAGGATGGGCGGCTTAGCTGTGTTTTTTTTTTGTTTGGGTTGAGCATCAATGCTCCTAGCTTTGCGTATGCGCGAACTTTTTTTGTCATGGAATCATATTTCTAGAAGGCGTGGCAAAAAAAAAAACTCTAAGAATGATACTTTCAATTGCATTTTGGAGCATTGATTTTTTTTGCCACACCTAACAGAAATGTCCTTCCATGATGAATATTTGCAAGCACTTGAAACTTTTGTCAATGTTTATCGAAAAAATCAGATTGTTTTGCATTGTTTTTATTTATTTTTCTTATTTTACCGTTTCGATGAAGCGCGCATGACAAACTAGTTGCTTGGATGCATAAAATAGAACGGCAGCGTCTGAAATCGACGTGTTACCACGACAGAGAAAAGAAGGAAAGAAAGAGACGTACGTGCGTGACACTGTTGCCACAGCCGCTACGAGAAACGGACGCCTACGAGCATCCACGGCTAATGTGAGCAGACTCGCCGGAATCTATTGAATTTGAAATTTCATTAGCCACGGCCGGCCCACAGGCTCGTATCAGTTTTTTTCCTGACAATGCATGAACCAACGGGGTTTTTCCTGACGTTGGTGAGAGAACGAATTTGACCGGGAGCGAAACTGTGTGCCGCCTGTGTCTCCGCTCAATTTTCAGACAATGGAACCATGGAAGGCAAGGTACATGAAACTGTATTGTTCATAGACAGCAACCGGCCGGGGCTGTCGGTATCGTGGGACGGAGCCAGCAGAGGAGTCAAAGCCGTAGTTAAATGGGACGCAGATACAGCCTAGCCTGACGGCGGCAGCATGCACAGCCGGGTCGGATCGAGGTTGCCAGCAATTCAAGACAGGGACTGAGGAGGGAGCCCGTCTTTTCACGAGTGTCCTCGCGGTTCAGGGTCAGGCTCAGGGTCAGGCTCAGGCTCAGGCTCAGGGCCAACAGTCACCGCCCGGCATCCGTCCGTTCACGCACACAGTGATCTGAGATTCCTCTCCTCTTGCTTCCGGACGCACTGGCTCAGCTCGCAACGCAACAGTGTAAGACTCGGCGGGAAGCTCCGGCTGGCGTCGGCGTGCACTACTGCACTGCGCGCAGGTGATCAGTTTGGCATGTGATCCTAACCGCCCGATCGCCTCCGTGCCCGGACGCAACCGGCGACCAAGACGACACCGGCGCGTGCGTCCCTGTACCGACGGACGGAAAGGAGAAGATCCGGTCTGGAACCGGAGGTTCCTTGTAGGGGAGTGTCGGCTTGGAGCACACACAACTTCATCAGCTTTACTTGGAATCTTGGATGCGTGGAGAAATAGAGATGGCAACCCATCGGTTTTAGTACAGTCTCACTCGTTATTTAACCGGAGTGTCTATCATGGTTTGCTTGGTCAGACTCAGAGGAGATCGGGTGCCGGACCAATTAAGTTTCTTGTGCACACAAAAAGCTTTTCTCAAAGTAACACGGATGGCAGTTTTGCCCGTGGGTATGGATACCCGCGGGTACCCTACCCAATGGATATGGGCAAGACTTGGAGAGATTGTACACCCATGGGTAATGAGTACCCATACCCGCAAAACATATGGGTAAGACATGGGTAAGAAATTGTGCCCATGGGTAACCCAATGGATACCCAGAAAAATTAATAAATGAAAATAACTCCTATAACATCTGGGGTTAACATCCAACTCATATGGCCCAACTCTAACTATCGTATTCCTTAAACAAGCCATATCACATAGGCTCATAATCACCTGCTCATCACTCCTCCTACGTCCTATGTGATTCCTCGAAAAGATGAAATATTGATTCTTCGCTACCGAACTCTCGATCCAGCGATCCCCAATTCCCACCACCGCCTCCCACTACGTCGGGTTTCCACCAATCGCTGCTCATACTTCCTTGATGCCTCCAAGAGGCCACCCACCGGAGGAGGCCGCATCTGTGTTATACTGCTTTACCATCATCACTCGAATTGTGAACTCATTTTTCTACCTTTTAAGAATTTGAATGCTACATATTGTATCCAATGGATACCCATTGGGTATAGGATACCCGATGGGTATGGGCATGGGTGTGAGTTTTTTTTTTTTTGCGAGAAAATTTCCGATCTATTCATCTTCAATCATGGTAGTACAACGAATACCAGAAATAATAGAAATCACATCCAGATCCGTAGACCACCTAGCGACAACTACTAAAGATCAAGCGAGCCAAAGGCGCGCCGTCATCGCCCTCCATCACGGAGTCGGGCACAACTTGTTGTAGTAGACGGTCGGAAGTCGTCGTGCTAAGGCCCCAGTGGGACCAGCGCACTGTAACAGCAACCGCCGCAGATGAAGAATAACGTAGATCAGAAAAATCAAATCCGAAGACACACGAACGTAGACGAACAACGACGAGATCCGAGCAAATCCACCAAAGATAGATCCGCCGGAGACACAACTCCACACGCCCACCAACGATGCTAGACGCATCGCTGGAACGGGGGCTAGGCGGGAGACCTTTATTCCATCTTCAGGGAGCCGCCGCCGTCTCGTCTTCCTGAGCAGGACACAAACCCTAGCAAAACTGAAAGAAATGATTTAAAACGGAGATTGAAGTGGGTGGGTACATAAATTTTCTATGGGTATGGGTTTGGGTAGAAGAAGGTTGTACTCACCCATACCCTACCCATTGCCATTCCTATCAAAGTTTGTCAACTTGCCATCGCCATAAGCACGCAAGCACCAGGTTAGGCTAATTCAGCTGTCATGCATGTCACCTAAACCAAGGAGTATCTTTCGGGCAGACACGCAGATTTAAATTAAGCGCCTCCTTACTTGTGTGTGCCAGCGTCCAAGTGAACCACCACATAGATAATTAGCCAATCAATCGGTGCCTAAGCTAATGATGCCGTGGTGATGATGCTAATTTTTTTTTGAGATATTGCCAACACTTTATTGATCACCGGTGATGTTTAAGGGAATATATAAGTTGGGTCATGAGGAGAAATAAGCCACACATGGCAACCCTGATAAAGCAGAGCAGCATGTTTGGCAAGATTATGTGCTTCAGTATTCGAAACTCTACCTTCAAAAGTAACTAGGCAACTGAGAATTAGATCTAAATAGAAACTCTTTTACAACAGCCTCATAGGAGCCTCCTCGCCCCTTTGTAATATCCTCCACCACTGTCTTGCAGTCACATGCAATAACGATCTTCGACAATGAGAGATCTTCAGCTAAAGCCAATGCCTCACGACAAGCAAGCATCTCCAAAATCGTCGGGTTTGTAGTTCCCGGAAGAACAAGTGACGAGGAACCCATGTCAGCTAAATTTAGTACTAGTATATGTGCATGCGGTGGTACGCTACTCGAGGCCGCCGATCGACCGAGAGGTGAGGGGAAGAGAGTCGCTGGCCATCGTTTCATGCGAGATCACCGCCTCCTAAGGCCAACTCCACCGCACGACCCCAAACAAACGTCCGATTTGGCCGGATTTTGTCCATTTGGGACGGCAATGGGTTCGCTCATGTCCGCCTCTGTCCGTTGGGTCATGGATGCGCCCAACGCGCGGCCGCACCCAAAATCACGTCCATATTGAACATGATTAAAAAAAGGAAAACTTGAATAAAATGTCTAAAACAAGTAAATAAACGTAAATTAAAAACCGTAAAATATAAGTTAGGGTTGACGGCCACAAAACGGCCTCGTTTCACGTTCACATTACATTCCCGTAATTAACATAAAAACAAAATAAAAAACTCCGTCCCGCACGCTCCTGCCGTGCCCGTCGATGCCGTGGACGACGCCGTCTTTAGTGGCCGCCAGTGTCGTCGTCGTCGCTGACAAGGTCGACGTAGTCCGGCGGCGTCCAGAGGTGGCGGCGGTCCGTTGTACGCGGGTTCGGGCTGGACGACGGCAGGTGCCGCACCACCTCCTCCCGTGGCGACGCGTCCTGCTCCGGTGAATGCGGCGGCGTGGGGCACTAGTTCACGCCCCCCACGGCGTCGGCTATCTCCGGAGCCGTGCACGACCAGCTCCAGTGCTAGCCTACCAGGCCCGGGTGGAACGCGGCCACCGGCGCCTCCTCCATCACCTCCTCCGCCGCCACCATCTCCAGCTCGGGGATGACGACGTCGCCGGCCGCAGAGCGGGCCATCTTCTCCTCGAGGCCCTCCCATTGGCACTCATCGTGCGTGCGCATGGAGTCCTCCATGGCACGCACCATGAGATGGGCCCCCTCCTCCGCTGTCGTGCGAGGAGGCGGTGGTGGTGACGGAGATGGCGTGAGGCCGCGCACCTGGGGAGCAGCCGCTCGGCGCTCTAGACGTGGCCACCGCGGCCCCGTCAACGTGCCAGCGAAGAAGGACGTCCGCCGCGTGTCGTGCTCATCCTGGAACCACGTGTCCCACATGGGCGAATCAAGGGCGTACACCGCGTCGTAGTAGAGGTCGTCCGGGCGGAAGCGGCGGCGGCGCTCGATCTCCTGGCGGCGCGCGCAGCCGCTCACCTGGACCGGCGGGATCGGCACGCGGTCGGCGGACAAATGCCAGTTGTTGGGGAGGTGGACGTCGCTCCAGGGGAACCGTCCTCGTCTCCCAATAGTTGCGGCATACGGCCGCCTCGATGTAGTGCCGGTCATGCTCGCCGGCGGCCTTGGGGGCGATGAAGAATGCGGCCGGCGTGGGGGCCCGACGCCGTGGTGATGCGGGCTCCTCCTTCTTCACGGAGCCGCGGCGGCGTCCCGACGAGGGGCCAGCCTCGCGGTCGTGCTTCCCGTTGCGGCCGTAGTTCCATAGCCCCATGGCTGCGAGGCGCCCGGCCAGCGAGTTCGAGGCAAGGGTTTGGGGGTTTGGGGTTGTCGGGTTTCGAGGAGGCCGTGGGGTGGAATGGGGGAGTGTGGACGACGACCGGTCCACGGCTTCCCCATTTAAGAAGGACCGCGACCGTTCGCCTGAGCGGATGACAGGCGGGGCCAGCCGCACGTGCGCATTGATGTTGGCGGGTGGGAGGTAGGTGGCCGCCTGCCACGCAGCCCCGACGCGGACGAGCGACGCGTCCGTTCACTGTCCGCCACGACCCAAATCCGGCGCATGTTTGCGCTCGAAATGGGTCGGCCCGGACACAAAACAGATCAAATGGGTCCGGGCCGTCGCGCGCTGGGCCGTCTCGTTTGTCACTTTTATCAAACGGACGGGGCCGGACGGGATGGGATCGCGCGGTGGAGTTGGCCTAATTGGCAGAGAGAGATCTTGGGATCTGACGCACGCCACTCCCCATCTGAGTTCAGTTCTCCCAGCTCTCTGAGTACAGCAGGGTGGGGTGGGACGTGGTGTACAACCATAGTTGTATGGCAGTTGCTGTTACTTGCTTCCTTTTCCAAGACCGAATCCATCCATCCATCAAAGTGTCAACCGTGCATGCACGACACACACGACACGGTCGCTTCTTTTCTCCCTCCCTTCCCTTCGGCAAATTTGACAATTTTGACCTCGGGACGAAATAATTTCACAGAATGAACTGGGTGCGAAACTATTTCACTCCCCTGACCCTTTTGTGTAGCGCCCGTCACGCCGGCGCTACACCCTACTGTGCAGCGCCTAGCGCGGCGGCGTTGCACACCTGTCCACCGTGGCAGCCCCTGGGCCCGCACCCAGCAATGCAGCGCCTCCGAGCTAGGCGCCACACGTGTAAAGTGCAGCACCTAGCCGTGCAGCGCCTAGCGAGTAGGCGTTGCACTGTGACTTATCCAGCCACTTGGCTGCCCCCCCTCCCCCCCCCCCACACCACACACTCTCCCACTCTCTCCCCGAGCTTTGCCCCCTCTCATCTCTCCCCCTCTCAAATCGTCTCCCGAATCTTGCAAATTTGAAGGATTTGTCTGTGGATTTCGAAGTCAAACCCTCCCTCAAGGTAATATTCTCCGATCCCCTTGTTTTGATCCAAGTAAAGTTCTCCCATTGCTCATTTGTTGCTAGTTTGGGGAAACCCTAGTTTTGTTTGGATCTAGAGATTTGCATGGAGATGTGAGATGTTTGTTTGGCACTTTCTATGATTAGGGTTTGTTAGTATGCTAGGGTTATTCTTATGGGTCTTCTTATGTTGGTGCTAGGGTTAGGTTTAGGGCTAGGGTTATGGTTATGGTTAGGGTTAGGGTTATGGTTAGGGTTAGGGTTGTTGTTTGATATATATATATATATATATATATATATATATATATATATATATATATATATATATATATATATATATATATATATATATATATATATTAGGTTTCTATTCGTGCTAATCCTTGGGTTAGTACTCATGGAAGCAATGTTACCTTGTGTTTCTTTGAATGCTTATAGGGATGGGAAGAACATGTGTGTTTGTTCATCATGGGGACAAAGACGCCTTTTTGAAAGGCAATATAGAACCGGACCCGGATGAGCTTGACATGGTGTTTGATAGTAGTCCTAGCTATGCGGAGCTCTTGCAACAAGTTAGGAAAGATTTGAATTGGATGGACCCTAGTGATATCATTGAGTTGGAGGGAAGGCATAATGTTGGTTTTAGAATGCACATCCGTTGGAAGACAATGCGTGTCAACTCGGAGCAACGTTGGGTTGCATACAAGGAGATGGTGGCCGAATCACTAGACAAGGCTCTTGAGTTATTTGCAACGAAGAAGGTTGATTCAAGTTTGCATTTGGACTTGAACCGGAACCCCTCCCCTTTGGTTGCTAGTAGCCCCCCACCCTTGAAGCGAGATGAAATTGTTGAACCTCTTTTGACCCAAGAAGTGAGGCCAACATTGAGCCTGTTTACAAACAACCAAGATGAAGCTTTGCAAGAGGACAATGATGAGTATGCGGACGATGACAATGAAGTTGATCTCCATGACAACAATGTGGGTGATCTCGACAAATATCATTTGCAAGAGACTATGGACCATTCCATCCCTTTTTCCCGTGCATATGCATCGGACTCGGATGACGATGGTCCCGATGAACAAGTTGATGCGGAGGGGTTCACGGTGAAGGAGGCCGAAGATTTCGAGAAGGTATTTGGTCGGGATCATCGGACAACGTTGTTCAAGGATGTTAGTCTCGTGGATGAAGCCGTGGTAGATGGTGGCCAATGTGTACCTCTTGGGGTTAGGCCAAGCTCTCATCGTGATTTGGGAGACGACAAGAACCGGATTGCTAAAGGTTCTAAGTTCGACACCTTGTTGGAATTGAAGATGTGGCTCGACAACTACTCGGTTACGCATTATCGTCCACACAAGGTGGTGAACTCGGACGTCAATGTGCGCTACACGGTTGCATGTGCATGTGAAGATGAAATATGTCCGTGGATTGTGCGTGCAAGACCATGGAAAGGAGGTCCAACTTGGCATATAGTGAGTTGTGTGCCAACTCACATGTGCCAAGGCAAAAGGGTGGATGGCAAGATTGTGTCCCAAGGCCACAAACAACTCACGTCCGAGTTCATCGCTTACAGGCTCTCCAACTCAATATCCACACTTCCAACAATGAGCGTCCAACATGTCATTGACCTTGTGAAAGCCATCGTTCATTACAAGGTGAAGTACGACAAGGCATGGAAGGCGAAGCAAGCCGCATTTAAGATGTTCTATGGTACATGGGAGAAAGCATACAACCGAATCCCTAGGTTGCTGTTAGCCATGGCCGCGACAAACCCAGGCATGGTTCATGTGGTCGAGCCTCATGGGCACCAAACAACGGTTCATGAAGGAAGGAAAGTCAGAGTATTTGGCTGTGCTTTTTGGGCGTTCGAGCAATGTGTGAGGGCTTTTGAACATTGTAGGCCGGTCATGCCAATTGATGGCACGTTCTTGACCGGACAATACAAGGGCACCTTGTTGGTTGCGATAGCAAGTGATGCCAATAACCGGGTGTTGCCATTGGCATTTGCTTTGGTTGAGGTGGAAAACAATGACAACTGGGAGTGGTTTCTGCATCTTTTGAGGACGAAGGTGTTACCCGCTCAAAGGGAAATTTGTGACATATCGGATCGGCATCCAGGAATTCTTAACGCGGTGGAGATTGACATTCCCGGGCATGCTCCGTTGCACCATCGATGGTTCATGAGGCACTTTTGTTCGAACTTCTATAGGGCATGTGGCCTTAAGGAGTTGGCCGATGATCTTCAAGATTGTTGTCTTGCTTTCTCCGATAAGCGCTTCGCCACTTTGTACAACAAATTGCTCGCACACAAAAAACTTGATCCCGGGGGTCAAGACTTTCTCTATAGGCACATTCAATACCGGAACAAGTGGGCACGTGCCTTTGATGAAGATGGCCGGAGATACGGTCAAATGACAAGCAATATGGCGGAATGCTTCAATAGGGTGCTCAAAGGTGCACGTGGATTACCCGTGATGGCAATAGTTCAATACACATTTGACAAGATGAATGCGTACTTTGTAAAGTACTCGATGGAAACCGATGCACAGATAGCGGATGAGAACCCACGGAAGTACAAGTACAAGTTCCCACCCAAAGTTGATGAACGGTTGGTATTTCAATCGCGAAAGGCGGACTCAGAAGAAGCTATATTATATGACAACGAAGAGTGGAAGTACGAAGTGAAAGAGCTAGGAGGAACCACAAACAATGGCCGGCAACATGGAGGTCGGGCTTTCAAGGTGTCGTTAACACAATGTGATTGCACTTGCGGGAGGCCATTGTTGCTTCATCTCCCATGCTCACACTTGTATACCGCCGGTCGTGTTAGGAATGTGGACATCAATCACCCACGCATCATGAGGGAGTCGGAGTTCTCAATCATGACGGTCAAGAAAACATGGGCTCCCCGCTTTCAACCGTACTTTGACCAATCACAATGGCCAGAGTATCATGGAGTTCAACTATGGCCGGATCCGGAGTTGAAGGTTGTTAAACGGGGTAGACGTAAGACAAAGCGTCTTAGAGGCGACATGGACGGATGGGGCCATGGTGGCCGCCGTGAAGCGGGCAACGACCAATTCCAAGAGCCTCGTGAGAGCTCCCGTTGTGGGAGTGCAAAGGTCATGGCCACAACAAAAGAAAATGTATGAAACCAAAGAAAAGGTCCGAGACAAATGATGCAAGCACAAGCCAACAAGGAGCTACACAAGGAAGCCAACCAAGTGGTAGCCAACAAGTGCCAAGCCAACCAAGAGGTAGCCAACAAGTGCGAAGGCAACCACGTGGTAGCCAACAAGTGCCAAGGCAACCAAGTGGTAGCCAACCTAGTGGTAGCAAACAAGTGCCAAGCCAAGTGGTAGCCAACCTAGTGGTAGCCAACAAGTGCCAAGCCAACCAAGTGTTAGCCAAAGAGGATCTAGGCAATAAAGAGGTCGGCAACTAGGACTTACAAGAGGCCGTGGTGGTGGTAGAGCTCGTGGTTCTGGTCTAGGCCGTGGTGGTGGTAGAGCTCGTGGTGGTGGTAATGGCCGTGGTGATGGTCTAGGCCTTGGTGATGGTCTTGGCCTTGGTGGTGGACTTGGCCGTGGTGATGGACAAGGGCAAGTTCGTTATAGAGGAATGTTTGGATACCTAGATGGACCGTTTCCGTATGTTCCTCACTAACTATAATGTATCATATGTTCTTGTTTTTCATATGTTCTTCTTTTTCATATGTGGTTCCATTTGTTCTTATTGTCCTTACTAACCATTATGTTTCACTCATTGTAGGTATGGGACTTCCCAACCCAACAAACCAACGATGAAGGAGGATGGCGAAGATGAGAGATGGCGGGATGGTGGGAGAAGGCTGCGAAGAAGCTTAGAGAGGAGGATGCAGCCAAGCTAAAGAAGAAGAAGGAAGAGGAGCTTGAGAAGGAGAGGAAGGAAAGAGAGAGAGCGTCAAATGCGATGCGCGCTAGGGAGCAAGCGTTGGCGAGGAAATGCGAGGAGGCACAGAAGAAGCGTCTAAAGGATTTTCAAGAAAGAACCATGAAGCTTTGGGCAATTGCAGCTGAAAAAGAAGAGAGGGACAGTCAGATATTCATGGAAAGGGTGGTTAAGGAGGCTCACCTCATAAGAAAAAGGGAGAAAGAGGAAGAAGAGAGGAAGAAGAAGAAGGGAAAGGGGCCTTGCTCTACGCAATAGAGCTACTATGTGTCATGAACTACTATGTCTCCTCCTCGATTTGGTTGTGAACTACTATGTGTCTTGAACTACTATGTCTCCTCCTTGATTTGGTTGTAATAACTACTATGTGTCGTGAACTGCTATGTCTCCTCCTCGATTTGGTTGTAAGAACTACTATGTGTGATGAAGTAATATGTGTTATGAACTACTATGTGTCGTGAAGTACTTCGTGCATATGTTCTCTTCACAGTTGTTAGCTTGTTATGTATCAATCCTACTTCACATCATCTTACTATGTTTGCATATGCTAAAAAATTCACTAAGTCCAAGTGCAACGCCTAGCTAGAGGGCGTTGCAATGTACAGCGTGGCGCCTCCAAGCTAGGCACTGCACAAGTCTGTAGCTATCCAGAGAGCAACAGAAGGTATGGCAAGCTACAGACTTGTGCAGCGCCTAGCCTGGAGGCGCCACACCGTACGGTGCAACGCCTAGCAGCTAGGCGCTGCATTGTGCAGTGTGGCTCCTCCAGGCTAGGCGCTGCACAAGTCTGTAGCTATCCAGAGAGCAACAGAAGGTAGGTCTCCAGTTTGGGCCAAAAATTTCGCTAAGTGTTTGCGCAGCGGCCTAGCTTGGGCGCCACACTGCACGCATGCAACGCCTAGCATCTGGCGCTGCACATGCGATGTGGCGCCTCAACTAGATGCTGCACAAGTCTGTAGCTATCCAGAGAGCAACAGAAGGTAGGCCGCCAGTTTGGGCCAAAATTACGCTAAGTGTTTGTGCAGCGCCTAGTTAGGAGGCCCCCCCTCTTGACGCTTATCTTCTTCACCTTCCTAGGAAGAGGAACCCGCTCTGGCTCCGGCTTCGGCTCCGGTTCCTCCACGTCATCTACATCGTCATCCAAATAGTCATCCAAAGCCGCCATCCGCGAGGTGTCGACCGTCCTTTTTCCTCTTTGGCCTCTTTGGGTGAAGTTTTCAGGTGTGTACTTGTTGATTCCCTTCCTAGGCTTCAACTCGTATGCAGACCAAGCCTGGTACGTCCCCAAGGTCATATCATCAACAACCTATGCATCAACAGAAGATATGGAAAGACCGTGTGTGAGGATATAGTTAGCAATGCATCAACAGAAAATATGGATTGTCATGCCCTACCTCTTGGGTGACCACACCCACATCCTCATCCTCATCCTCCAAAGGTTCACCATGGCCCTGCCCCGAAGCGGGATCTGATGGTGTCGCCGACCTAGACCGTTCTGGTGATACATACTCGGGGTAACGACAACCAAAAAGGTTTGATAGCCGCCTTAACTTTTGGCCCTGGAGCTGCAACATGTACAAGTGAATGAGACATGGAACGTAGCAACATATGTTAAGTGCTAGTTTGAAGGAGATGTGAACCTTAATGAATGCTCGAAGTGCACCTTCCCCCTCGCTTTTGCCAGCCGGGGTTGTTTCCAGAATAGTCTCGGTCTCATCGACTGCTTTCTTGATCTGGGCACGCTATGAACAGAAACGGTATCAAAGTGTTAGGCAAGCGAAGATGTGAAATAGTGCAAATGGAAAAGCAAAAAGGGCAAATACCACAAAGTTCATCATTGGAGCTGAAGGGATCACTGAGTTGCCTTTCCTGACTAATGCGTTGTACTGGTGCTGGGCTACCTCATCAAAAATGGTGGGTTCTTCTAGAATCTCCTCAGCATACGCCGGCTTGCATACCTCCACGCGGGTACTTGCAAGAAACCATGTGAGATAGTTGTTGAACGCGATCGGGCAGTGCTCACGAAGCTGGGCTCGTTTTCCAGCCCTTGCATGCTCCACACTAAGCGTGAACTGTACGACATACTTCTTGTGATGGTTGGCCCAATCCTTGATCTTCCGCTGCTTTTTCCTATCCAACCTGCAAGTTAGAAACAGAATGTTAGCATCATCGAAACCGTCGAGAAGCTGCTAATTGCTCAAGGTTAATTTTATCTTACGCGTGTAGCTACTTGTCCGTGTCCTCCCACTCTGGAGGGTGTGGCTGGAACAAACCAAACTGGCAGAACACCCGATGTGGCAGGTGAAGCTCAACCGCCCAGTTGCATATCAGTGGGCACCGCATATGCCAGAGATCCCTATCCCTAGTGCACATCGGATTCAGCCTGAACTCCATAGGGTTACCAAAACTCTCTCCTTTTCCATACGGCTCCCATTCCACTTGCAAAATGGGATAGAATGCAAAATTGATATCGAATTACGATACAAGCATGATAATCACTTATGCAATGTCGGTTCACCTGCTCAGGCGTGATCGCATCTAGCTCGGTCTTGTACAACTTGTACATGACCGAGGGATCATCTGTCGTCTCATTTAACACATCCCACTTGTGAGCCCAAGTGGGGAGCCGTAGTGGGTCGTCTTTGTCGTCCCAATCCTTGTACTTCACAGTCTTCGGTCGTCCAACCGGCAAATGCTCCCAACTCCATATGGAAAGTGCGAGCAGACAACCACCAATACCTCCAGTGTGCCTACAACAGGCTTCGTCCAACTGCACATAAAAGAGAACATGGTTGAATTAACAGCAAGAGCGCATTGATAATGTACCAATGAAGTGAAAAGGACACAACTTCATACCTGTCGATACAAGTAAGCCAGTGTCGCTGAACCCAACCTCCATTTGTTGTCGAAGACGGTCAACGCCTTGAGCCACATCCATGGAGCATTCTTGCCTGTGCCATCAGCAAACATAGTCCTGGATATCACGTACGACATGTAGGCACGAGCATATGTCTTCACCGTGTCCTCATTAGCATCTTGAGGGCAAGTATGGAAGTTCGATACAATCCACGTGAAAGTAGCACCGGCTGCGACTCTTTCCTTCTTCTTGTCTTCTGCTACTGGTTCCCGAGGCTCCGGAGGAACCATACCGATAAGGGCATGCATCTGCACGCGCCACCCATCAGAATCGGTATTCATACATAAAGGATTCCCATCGATAGGAAGACCGGTGATCATAGCAATATCCTGGAGCGTCACGGTCATCTCCCCGGTCCGAAGATGGAACGTGTGTGTCTCCGGCCTCCAATAATCAATAAGCGCGGTGAGTGCTGCAGCATTGTTGGGTGGCGTCGACCGGTTGACCAACTGAATGAAAGGGAGAAGTCCTGTCTCCCTTGCATACGGTGTGTACCGCTCATCATAGAGCATCCATCCAAGGGTGACCCCGTGAGACCGAAGCTTCAGAGGTGCAAGCTCCTACAAACAAACAAACAAATCATTACATATGGGGCATTTGTGTTTGAAAAAAACACGGAATTTATAACATCGGAAACTTTCATTATTACCCGCTGCTCCACCGACATAGCGTACGACCGGTGTTGTTTGTCCCAGTGATCATCGAGAAGCCAAACCATCCTAACAATTTGAAAGAAAGCTTTCTTGTCAACACGATTATCTTTTGAATACAAATAAACTAAAGTATGGCTACTAGATGCAAAATTCAAAGCATATGTATCCAAAGCATTCTTGCCAATATAAATATAATTTCAATAAACTAAACTATGCCTACTTCATGCAAGATTCAATACAAATATTTTTTCCATATAAATAACATGTCAACTTATGTATCCAAACTATATAAATAACATGTCAACCTATGTATCCAAACCACATTCTAATCTAACAAGGGTTCCCCAAATCTAATACATGCAAGATTTAAACAAAAGTTCCCCAAATCTAATACATGCAAGATTCAAACAAGGGTTCCCCAAATATCTGAAATAGCATACATTCTATGGATAGAAAGAAGGGGATCAGAGAAAAGTACCTTCTAGGATGGATTGGTGAATGAATCCACAGGCCAAATCGTCAGATCTGAAGATTTTTGAAGAGGGTGTTGAGAGGGGGAGAGGAGCCAGCCGCCGCAACAATGCTTCTGTAACTGCTGAAGAAAGAATGGGGTGGGTGGGGGAGGCCTAGGCGCGGCGGCTGCATCTAAGTCAATGTGCAACGCCCGAGGGCTAGGCGATGCACATTACACATGTGGCGCCTAGCTCGTAGGTGCTGCACTGCGGGGTGCGGGGCCCAGGGCTGCCATGGTGGACAGAGGTGCAACGCCCCCGAGCTAGGCGCTGTACCGTAGGGTGTGGCGCCTGCCTGGCGGGTGCTACACAAAAGGGTCACGGGAGTGAAATAGTTTTGCACCTCGTTCATTCTGTGAAATGATTTCGTCCCGAAGTCAAAATTATCAAATTTGCCCTTCCCTTCCCTAGCTGGTCGCCCCAAAAAGCCCATCAGTCGTGGGCTCGCTTGCAAGTCACCACCATGACTCGCTCACGGGAAAAGGAATGGTTTTCTAGGACAGCGAGGGGTCGGGTTGATAGACTCACGGACCCAGGTACGTACTACGGATGTGTTTGGTTAATGGGCTATCCCTCCACTGGATAGGGATAGCCGTTTTTTGGATGGATGCCAACTGTTTGGTTCGTTGGCGAGCTGGGATGAGGAGGGATATGTTCAGCCGAATGTTTCGAATATTCCTCCGAAATCCGGCTTCGCACATCCGCGAAAAAGTCACGGACATGGCATCCCTCACGCGGGCGAAACGTTTTTTGCAGCCTCGCTCGTTCACCACCCCTTCCATCCCCTTTCTTTTCTATCTGGTGGCGGCGGCGACACAACAAATCCAACCATGGCGTCGGAGGTGAGTGCACGGCACCAAGGCTCTCTCCTTCCATATCTCCCTCCCCGCCATGACCTCTCTTCTTCCTTTCTTCCCTCTCGCTCAAGCTGCAGCTAGCAGAGGTCATAGCAGATGCCGCACACACAAGTCAGATTCGCGCGGGCGCCATTGCCCTGCAGATGGAGGTGCTCCCGCCGGCGGCATAGCGTGGGTGTCGCCCTTTGGGAGAGAGGAGACAAGTCATGCGGGCTGCTCTAGTGCCTGGTGGCGGCTGCTCCTGACCGTCGTGCTTGAACTTGTGTCGACAGATCTTGCCTCCTCCCCTCTTGATTTCTCCTGATCTGGCCTCTTGTGTGCCAGCCGGCTGTCCAGGTGCATGTGGACTTGATGAATTGAAGAATTTGTCCCAATCGAGGAATGATGTGATTCTAAATCGGTGTTTAGTGGGAACAATGCAGGTGCACATGTAGTTTGTGTGTACGGTGGATAAGTTTCCGAGCTAATTACTCTCATTGCATACAAATACGTGCTGGGCTAAGTCCCTCCACATGGAGGTGTGTTGGCAGCCCAACATCAGCCCATAAGTCCAACACATGTCAGCCGTTGATCTTCGCTGCATCCAACGGTTGAGAGTGCTTCCAAGGGAAGTGAAGCAAGGAGAAAACCCTAGCCACTCCATCCCTGCTGGTGGTGGCTGGCATTCATGAGAGTGAGAGAGAGAGCACACAAGAGAAAACACAACCTGAGATAGAGGAAGAAGAAGAAGCAGAGGTTCTGTCCAGATTTGCTGCATCTGACTAGACAGTGTTCAAGCTGGTGGTTGGAGGCTCAAACGTGCTTCGATCGACCCCAAACTTGGTGAGCTCGTTCCTTACTTTGAGTACTTCGATCTGGTTAGCTAGTTTGAGGATTGGGTCAGTGGAGCATCAAATTTGAGAGAGGTTTTGTCAGCTCTGACTGCTGCAGTTTCAGAACAGAGTAGTTTTGGGAGACGAACAGTTTGGGTAGGCAAACGATGTCCGATTGAGCTGAAATTTGGAGGGGGTCTCAGGGACTCGTGTGTCTACTTGTCTACCAAATTTGGTGCTGTTTGTTTCAGCGGTTTAAGAGCAGTTTGCAAAACACTGAAGGGTACAAAAGCTGTGTAAACTCTGTTTTGCTGAATTCTTGCCTCTTGTGGCTGTTGTTGCTGTTGCCGGTTGGCAACATGGAGAGTGTGTTGTAAATCCCTCTAGAGGTTCTGGAGAAGACTTTGTACTCATCATTCTCATAGTGAAGTTGTGTGGACCGGTCGGTCCATAGCCGTGGTTTTTTAATCCTCAAGTTGAGGAGGTTTTTCCACGTTAAATCCTGTGTCACTTATGCATGTTGTTTGTGTTATTCCGCTGCTTACTTGTTGGTTGAATCTGTCCTCAAAGTTCATCACAAGTGAAGGGGGCTGTGTATTGTGCATATTTGCCTGTGTCGGTGAATTTGTGCAGCGCATTGTTGCTGTCCAGCCACAACAAGTGGTATGAGAGCCTTGGTTTGCTTGTGCAAATTGCTGAGTTTTCTTGTGGTGAAAGATGGAAGTGAATACCAGCAGGATGATATCTTTGAATGGCATAAATTATCAAGCATGGAAGGGCAAGATGGAGGACTTGTTGTATGTGAAAGAATACTGGAAGCCAGTATTCTCCACTGAGATGCCAGAGGGCATTGAGGAAGGTCAGTGGAAGGTACTTCATCGCCAAGCTTGTGGGTTCATTCGGCAATGGGTCGATGACAATGTTTTGAACCATATCATTGTTGAGACACATGCACGCACCTTATGGAAGAAATTGGAAGAGTTGTTTGCCCGAAAAGAAGGTACAAACAAGATGTTCTTGATCAAACAATTGATGCGCTTGAGGTACAAAGAGGGCATTCTAATTGCAGATCATGCCAATACATTCCAAGGCATTATAAATCAGCTTTCTTCAATGGGAATTACATTTGAAGATGAAGTGAGAGCTTTGCTGCTACTAGGCTCATTACCGGACAATTGGGACACCTTTAAGGTCACAGTTTGCAATTCAGCACCTAATGGAGTTGTCACTTGGAATCTTGTGAAAACCAGGGTACTAAATGAAGAGTCCAGAAAGGTGGCTGAAGCTAGTTCTTCCTCACATTCAGAGGTGTTGGTCACTCAGTCCAGGGGGAGAAGTAAGAGCAGAGGTCCAGGTAAAGGGGCAGAAAGAGGTAGGAGCAAATCAAAAAGTAAGTATGCTGATTATGAGTGTCATCATTGCCATCAGAAGGGCCACATTAAGTGGCAATGTGACAAGTGGAAGAAAAACAAAATGAAAAAGAAGAAACAAGATCAGAAGCAAGTTGACAGGGATAGTGACACAGAGGGCAACCAAGTTACTACAATAGAAGAGGACATCATGCTCGTTATGCATGAAGAAAATGAGGGCAGATTTGGTTCCACTGTTGAGGAGAGGATCACTGTTGTTTCTGATGAAACTGTCAACCTTGTGGGATGGTGACGAGATGATTTGGATACTGGACAGCGGTGCTACCATTCATGCTACATCTCGCAGAGAGCTCTTCACTAACTATATATCAGGTGATTTTGGTGTTGTGAAGATGGGGAACAATGATAGAGCAGCCATCATTGGAAAAGGAGATGTGCATTTGGAGACCGCAAATGGTACAAGGTTAGTCCTCAAATCTGTGAGGCATGTTGAGGCACTTCGTCTTAATATTATCTCAGTTGGTTTGCTTGATGGAGATGATTACTTGAGCAGTTTTGGAAAAGGGCAGTACAAGCTCACCAAAGGCAACATGATTGTTGCAAGAGGTAAAATGGTCTCAGTGTTGTATCATGTTCATGCTAAGCTCTTTAGTGCTTCTGTCAATGCACTAGAGAGGGATGATCATTGTGCTCTATGGCACAAGAGACTTGGGCACATGAGTGAGAAGGGGACGACAGTGCTAGTGAAGAAAAAATTGTTGAAGGGTGTGAAAGGAGTTCACATCAAGAAATGTTCAGATTGTCTATCAGGGAAGCAACACAGAGTTGCCTTCAAGACTCTACCTCCTCACAAGAAGCCCGAGAAGCTAGACTTGATACATTCCGAAGTTTGCAAAATATCGGTAAGATCTCTTGATGGTGCTAAGTACTTTGTGACTTTTATTGATGACTTTTCCAGGAAAGTTTGGGCCTTCACTTTGAGGACCAAAGACCAAGTACTAGGTGTATTCAAGCAATTCCAAGCCTCGGTTGAGAGAGAAACTAAGAAGAAGATCAAGTGCATTCGCACTGATAATGGAGGAGAGTATATTGGGCCATTTGATGCATATTGCAAGCAGCAAGGTATTAGGCATCAATTTACTCCCTCGAAGACACCACAGCTGAATGGTCTTGCTGAGAGGATGAAGAGGACAATTTTCGAGAGAGTTAGATGCTTGTTGTCAAGTGCAAAGCTACGTAAACACTTTTGGGGTGAGGCTTTGATGACTGCAGTTTATCTTATTAATCTCTCACCAAGTTATCCTTTGCAGGGAGATGTTCCCAACAGGGTCTGGTGTGACAAGGACGTCTAATATGACCACCTGAAGGTTTTTGGGTGCAAGGCATTTGTTCATATTCCTCAAGATGAAAGGTCAAAGCTTGATTCGAAGACACGACAATGCATCTTTCTTGGCTATGGAGGTGATGAGTTTGGCTACAAGCTGTTTGACCCTATAATAATGAAAGTTGTGAGAAGCCGTGATGTTGTGTTTGTTAAAGACCAAACAATTGAGGATATTGTGAAGACAAAGGGGCAGGTTCTTCCTCAGCAGCAGCAAGACATGATTGATTCTGACCCAGTTCCTGCAGCTCCAGCTCCTGTGCAAGTTGAAGCAGATGCAGAAGATGTACATGGTGGTGCAGGTGAAGAAGATGCTCTCCAACAGCAGCAACAAGAGTATGATGCTAAAGTTGATGATTCGGATCAGCAGGAAACACCAGCACCAGAAAGTCCACCAGCTGCTCCACTCAGAAGATCAAACAGGGGTCGAATTCCTTCCAGCAGGTATCCCTCAGATCAATACGTGGTGTTATTATCTGACGGTTCAGAACCTGAATGCTCTGCAGATGCAATGGAAGATGAGCACAAGAAGGAGTGGAAAAAGGCTATGCAAGAAGAGATGGATTCCTTGCATAAGAATCATACTTATGAGTTGGTGAAGTTGCCTAAGGGCAAGAAAATTTTGAAGAACAAGTGGGTCTACAGAATCAAGCAAGAAGAGCACATATCACATCCAAGGTACAAGGCCAGGCTAGTTGTAAAAGGATTCGGCCAGAGGAAAGGCATGGACTATGATGAGATCTTTTTTCCGGTTGTGAAGATGATATCCATAAGAGTAATCCTTGGCATGGCAGCAAGCCTCAGCTTGGAGGTTGAGAAAATGGATGTGAAGACTGCATTCCTTTATGGTGAGTTGGAGGAAGAAATATACATGGAGCAACCTGATTGGTTTCTTTTGAAAGGCAAAGAAGACTATGTGTGCAAGTTGAATAAAAGTCTGTATGGCCTGAAACTAGCACCAAGACAATGGTACATGAAGTTTGAAACTATCATGGGGGAGCAAGGCTACAAGAAGTGTAGCTCAGACCATTGTGTGTTTATTCAGAGGTTCTCAGATGATGATTTCATCATACTATTGCTCTATGTTGATCATATCCTGATTGTTGGCAAGAATGTCTCTAGGATTGCTAAGTTGAAGAAGGAGTTGAGCAAATGTTTTTCCAGGAAAGACTTAGGACCAGCAAAGAACATTCTCGGAATAAGAATTGAGCGAGACAGAAATTGGAACAAGTTGTACTTGTCTCAAGAAAAGTATATTGAGAAGGTACTTCAGAAGTTCAGGATGGAAAATGCTAAAGTTGTGAGTTGTCCACTAGCAGCCCATTTAAAGTTGAGCAGAAAGCAATGTCCTACCACTGATGAGCAGAAAAAGGAAATGCATCATGTCGCTTATGATTTAGCGGTTGGGATTTGATGTATGCCATGGTGTGTACAAGGCCTGACATTGCTCATGCGGTTAGTACTGTGAGCAGATTTATGTCCAATCCAGGAAGACCTCATTGGGAAGCCGTGAAGTGGATTTTGAGATATCTTCGGGGCAGCACAAATCTGAAACTTTGCTTCGGTGACGGTGAGGCCAAGTTGATTGCTTTTTCAGATTCTGACATGGCTGGAGATGTTGATAGAAGGAAGCCTACTTCAGGTTACTTGTTTACCTATGCAGGGGGAGAGGTGTCATGGCAAAGCAGGCTGCAGAAGTGTGTGGCATTGAATACAACTGAAGCTGAATTCATTACTGTAACAGAGGCGAGCAAAGAGCTATTATGGCTGAAACGGTTGACTTGTGAGCTTTGTTTTAAGCAAGACAAGTATGTGTTGCTTTGTGACAACCAAAGTGCTATCCACTTGAGTAAGAATGCAAGTTTTCATTCAAGGTCTAAGCATACAGAAGTCCGTTATCATTGGATTCGAGATGTGTTGTATTCCAAGAAAATACAACTTGAGAAGGTTCACACCGATGACAATGGGGCTGATATGTTGACTCAAGTGGTGACAAGGAAGAAGCTCGAAGTATGTCGTCGGCTCGCTGGCATGGCTGCCGGAAGGCAGTGAGACCCTCCATGATGTCAGGAGGGGGAGTTTGTTGGGCTAAGTCCCTCCACATGGAGGTGTGTTGGCAGCCCAACATCAGCCCATAAGTCCAAGACATGTCAGCCGTTGATCTT
This sequence comes from Aegilops longissima, assembly GCA_021605205.1. Classification (NCBI taxonomy): domain Eukaryota; kingdom Viridiplantae; phylum Streptophyta; class Magnoliopsida; order Poales; family Poaceae; genus Aegilops; species Aegilops longissima. Next base: position 697,923,429 of record CM038678.1, read on the forward strand.
TGCTGCATCCAACGGTTGAGAGTGCTTCCAAGGGAAGTGAAGCAAGGAGAAAACCCTAGCCACTCCATCCCTGTTGGTGGTGGCTGCCATTCTTGAGAGGGAGAGAGCACACAAGAGAAAACACAACCAGAGAGAGAGGAAGAAGAAGAAGCAGAGGTTCTGTCCAGATTTGCTGCATCTGGCTAGATAGTGTTCAAGCTGGTGGTTCGAGGCTCAAACGTGCTTGGATCGACCCCAAACTTGGTGAGCTCGTTCCTTACTTTGAGTACTTCGATCTGGTTATCTAGTTTGAGGATTGGGTCAGTGGAGCATCAGATTTGGGAGAGGGTTTGTCAGCTCTGACTGCTGCAGTTTCAGAACAGAGTAGTTTTGGGAGACGAACTGTTTGGGTAGGCAAACGATGTCCGATTGAGCTGAAATTTGGAGGAGATCTCAGGAAATCGTGTGTCTACTTGTCTGCCAAATTTGGTGTTGTTTGGTTCATCGGTTTAAGAGCAGTTTGCCAAACACTGAAGGGTACAGAAGCTGTGTAAACTCTGTTTTGCTGAATTCTTGCCTCTTGTGGCTGTTGTTGCTGTTGCCGGTTGGCAACGTGGAGAGTGTGTTGTAAATCCCTATAGAGGTTCTAGAGAAGACTTTGTACTCATCATTCTCATAGTGAAGTTGTGTGGACCGGTCGGTCCACAGCCGTGGTTTTTAATTCCTCAAGTTGAGGAGGTTTTTCCACGTTAAATCCTATGCCACTTTCGCATGTTGTTTGTGTTATTCCGCTGCTTACTTGTTGGTTGAAGCTGTCCTCAAAGTTCATCACAAGTGAAGGGGGCTGTGTAGTGTGCATATTTGCCATGTCGGTGAATTTGTGCAGCGCATTGTTGCTGTCCAGCCTCAACAAGTGGTATGAGAGCCTTGGTTTGCTTGTGCAAATTGCTGAGTTTTCTTGTGGTGAAAGATGGAAGTGAATACCAGCAGGATGATATCTTTGAATGGTACAAATTGTCAAGCATGGAAGGGCAAGATGGAGGACTTGTTGTATGTATTAGATTTGGGGAACCCTTGTTAGATTAGAAATTTGCTTATGTGGAGAGTAATAAAAATTCTATGCTTGTAGATCATGAAAAGAATGCTTTAGGTGCTCGTTATATTATTGAAATTAATTCATGATGCTACTAAAAATTATTATGAGAGAGGATCATATGCTTCTACATATTGCAATAATGTTGAGTTTCCTCTCTATGTGCTTAAAATCTTGAAGTTATGCTTGTTTCACCTTACTATGCAAGTTGATTATTGTTTCCATAACTTGTTTGCTCACAAAATCCCTATGCATAGGAAGTGGGTTAGACTTAAATGTGCTAGTCATATTCGTCATGATGCTCTCTTTATGTTTCAATTTTTATCTTTTATGTGAGCATCATTGAAATCATAATGCCTAGCTAGGGGCGTTAAACGGTAGCGCTTGTTGGGAGGCAACCCAATTTTATTTTAGTTTCTTGATTTTTGGTTCTGTTTAGTAATAAATAATCCATCTAGCTTCTGGTTAGATGTGGTTTTGTGTTTTAATTAGTGTTTGTGCCAAGTAGAACCTTTGGGAAGACTTGGGTGAAGTCTTTATGATCATGCTGTAAAAAACAGAAACTTTAGCGCTCACGAGATTAGCTATAACTTTTTGCTGGAGAGTGCTATTTAGTTGATTCTTTTTGAAGATGATTACTAGACAAATTCCTCAGGTCCAGCACTTTAATTTAGAATTTTTGGAGTTCCAGAAGTTTGCGTTAGTTGCAGATTACTACAAACTGTTCTTTTTTTGACAGATTCTGTTTTCATTGTGTTGTTTGCTTATTTTGATGAATCTATGGCTAGTAAAATAGTTTATAAACCATAGAGAAGTTGTAATACAGTAGGTTTAACACCAATATAAATAAAGAATGAGTTCATTACAGTACCTTTAAGTGGTGTTTTGTTTTCTTTCGCTAACGGAGCTCACGAGTTTTGTGTTGTGAAGTTTTCAAGTTTTGGGTAAAGATTCGATGGACTATGGAATAAGGAGTGGCAAGAGCCTAAGCTTGGGGATGCCCAAGGCACCCCAAGGTAATATTCAAGGACAACCAAGAGTTAAGCTTGGGGATGCCCGGATGGCATCCCTCTTTCGTCTTCGTTCATCGGTAACTTTACTTGGAGCTATATTTTTATTCGCCACATGATATGTGTTTTGCTTGGAGCATCATGTCATTTTGTTTTGTTTTGCTTTCTGTTAGTTAGATTAGTGTTTTGCATCTTTAGTTTCAATAAAAAAGTCAAGGATAGCCTTTGCCATGCTTATTTTGCAAGTATACATATTGTTGTTTGAAAACAGAAAGTTTACCGCTGTTGCAAAAATTCTCTAGAAAAGTCAGGGAGTGGTATAATGTTGAATCTTTTTCCATATTGAGCTCTGATAAATTTATTACAGTGGGAATTTTAGTTCATAATTTTTGGAGTCAGGGAAGTATTGATACTCTTGCATTCTTTACAGAATGTACTGTTTTGGCAGATTGCTGTTATATTTGCATTGTTTGCATATGTTTGCTTGTTTAATGATTCTATTTAAGGATAGGAGTATTAAATATGCAGAGGCATTTAGTATGCAATGTTGAATAATAATGTTAGTGATTTGTTACAGTAGAAAATGATAAGGTTTTGCATTGGTTTATACTAACCTATCTCACGAGTTCTTGTTGAGTTTGTTGTGAATGAAGCTTTTGATAAAAAGAGAAACCATGATATGAGAGGAATTAAGGAGACACAAAAGTTCAAGCTTGGGGATGCCCAAGGCACCCCAAGATAATATTTCAAGAAGTCTCAAGCATCTAAGCTTGGGGATGCCCCGGTAGGCATCCCACCTTTCTTCTTCAACAACTAATGGTTAGTATCGGTTGAGCCTAAGTTTTTGCTTCTTCACATGAGTTGTGCTATCCTTGCAATGTAGTTTTCTTTAGCTTTTCTTGCTGTTTGAATAAAGTATCAAGATCTTAAATTATTAAATGGGAGAGTCTTCACATAGTCACATAATTATTCGACTACTCATTGATCTTCACTTATATCTTTCGGAGTAGTTTGTCATTTGCTCTAGTACTTCACGTATATCTTTTAGAGCATGGTGGTAGTTTTATTTTGAAGAAATAGATGAACTCTCATGCTTCACTTATACTATTTTGAGAGTCTTAAATAGCATGGTAATTTGCTTAAAATCCTAATATGCTAAGCATAAAAGATTTGTAAGAATTCTTATGAGTGTGTTGAATACTAAGAAAAGTTTGATACTTGATAATTGTTTTGATATATGGAGGTGATAATATCAAAGTCGTGCTAGTTGAGTAGTTGTGTATTTGAGAAATGCTTGTGTTGAAGTTAGCAAGTCCCGTAGCATGCACGTATGGTTAAAGTTGTGTAACAAATTTGAAACGTGAAGTGTACCTGGCTTGTGCATCCTTATGAGTGGCGGTCGGGGACGAGCGATGGTCTTTTCCTACCAATCTATCCCCCTAGGAGCATGCGCGTAGTACTTGATTTTTGATGACTTCTAAATTTTTGCAATAAGTATATGAGTTCTTTTGACTAATGTTGAGTCCATGGATTATACACACTTTTACCTTTCCGCCTTTGCTAGCCTCTTCGGTACCGTGCATTGCCCTTTCTCACCTTGAGAGTTGGTGCAAACTTCGCTGGTGCATCCAAACCCCGTGATACGATACGCTCTATCACACATAAACCTCCTTATATCTTCCTCAAAACAGCCACCATACCTACCTATTATGGCATTTTCATAGCCTTTCCGAGATATATTGCCGTGCAACTTTCCACCGTTCCGTTCATCATCATCATCCTGACATACATTACTTTTGTCATATTGCCATTGCATGATCATATAGTTGACATCGTATTTGTGGCAAAGCCACCATGCATTATTTTTCATAAATGTAACTCTTGATTAATTGCACCATCCCGGTACACCGCCGGAGGCATTCATATAGAGTCATACCTTGTTCTAGTTTCGACTTGTAATCCTTATGTTGTAATCAATAGAAGTGTGATGATCACCATTATTAGAGCATTGCCCAAAAAAAGAGAAAGGCCCAAAAAAAAGAGAAATGCAAAAAAAGGCCCAAAAAAAGAAAATAAATAAAAAGGGCAAAGCTACTATCTCCTTTTCCACACTTGTGCTTCAAGGTAGCACCTTGTTCTTCATGTAGTGAGTCTCATATATTGTGCTTCAAAGTAGCACCATGTTTTTCATATAGTGAGTCTCATAAGTTGTCTTTTCATAATAGTGGGAATTTTTCATTATAGAACTTGGCTTGTATATTCCTACGATGGGCCTCCTCAAATGCCCTAGGTCTTCATGAGCAAGCAAGTTGGATGCACACCCACTAGTTTTATTTTGTTGAGCATTCATAGCTCTAGTGCATCCGTTGCATGGAAATCCCTACTCCTCATGTTGATATCAATTGATGGGCATCTCCATAGCTCATTGATTAGCCTCATTGATGTGAGAATTTCTCCTTTTTTGTCTTCTCCACACAATCCCCATCATCATATTCTATTCCACCCATAGTGCTATATCCATGGCTCACGCTCATGTATTGCATGAAGGTTGAAAAAGTTTGAGATTATTTAAGTATGAAACAATTGCTTGGCTTGTCATCGGGAGTATAGAAGTTGGGAACATCTTTGTGTGACGAAAATGAAGCACAGCCTAACTATATGATTTTGTAGGGATGAACTTTCTTTTGCCATGTTATTTTGAGAAGACATGATTGCTTTGATTAGTATGCTTGAAGTATTATTATTTTTGTGTCAATATGAACTTTTTGTCTTGAATCTTTCGGATCTGAATATTCATATCACAATTAAGAAGATTTACATTGAAATTATGCCAAAGAATCACTCCGCATCAAAAATTCTTTTTTATCATTTACCTACTCGAGGACGAGCAGGAATTAAGCTTGGGATGCTTGATACGTCTCCAACGTATCTATAATTTTTGATTGTTGCATGCTACTTTATCTACTGTTTTAGGCAATATTGAGCTTTATTATCCACTTTTATATTAATTTTGGGACTAACCTATTAACCGGAGGCCCAGCCCAGGTTTGCTGTTTTATGCCTATTTCAGTGTTTCGAGGAAAAGGAATATCAGACGGAGTCAAAACGGAACGAAATCAACTGGAGAAGTTATTTTTGGAAGGAAACCCATCTGATGGACTTGGACCCCACGTCTGAAGATACGGGAGGTGCTCATGAGGGTGGGGGGGCGCCCACTCCCCTAGGCGCGCCCCCTGCCTCGTGGGGCACCCATAGCTCCACCGACGTACTTCTTTCACCCATATATACCGTCGTACCCTAAAACTTCCAGAACAGAAGATAGATCGGGATTTCCGCCGCCGCAAGCCTCCAGAGGCACGAAAAACCAATCAGGACCCCTTTCCGGTACCCTGCCGGAGGGGGGATCCATCACCGATGGCCATCTTCATCATCCCGGCACTCTCCATGACGAGGAGGGAGTAGTTCACCCTCGGGGCTGAGGGTATGTACCAGTAGCTATGTGTTTGATCTCTCTCTCCCTCTCTCTCTCTCTCTCTCTCTCTCTCTCTCTCTCATGTTCTCTCTCGTGCTCTATGGCACGATCTTGATGTATCCCGAGCTTTGCTATTGTAGTTGGATCTTATGATGTTTCTCCCCCTCTACTCTCTTGTGATGAATTGAGTTTCCCCTTTGAAGTTATCTTATCGGATTGAGTCTTTTATGAGAACACTTGATGTATGTCTTGGTGATCAACTTGCGGGTTTCGTGACATTGGGAACCTATGCATAGGGGTTGGCACACGTTCTTGATTCTCCGGTAGAAACTTTGGGGCACTCTTTGAAGTACTTTTATGTTGGTTGGATAAATCTGAGATTGTATGATGCATATCGTATAATCATGCCCACGGATACTTGAGGTGACAATGGAGTATCTAGGTGACATGAGGGTTTTGGTTGATTTGTGTCTTAAGGTGTTATTCTAGTACGAACTCTTTGTAGATCGATCCGAAAGAATAGCTTTGTGGTGGTTTCGTACCCGATCATAATCTCTACGTTTGTTATCCGCTATTAGTATCTTTGGAGTGACTCTTTGTTGCATGTTGAGGGCTTGTTATATGATCTATCTATGTTATTATTGTTGAGAGAACTTGCACTAGCGAAAGTATGAACCCTAGGCCTTGTTTCCTATCATTGCAATACCGTTTACGCTCACTTTTACCACTTGTTACCTTGCTCTTTTATTATTTCAGATTACAAATACCTTTATCTACCATCCATATTGCACTTGTATCACCATCTCTTCGCCGAACTAGTGCACCTATACAATTTACCATTGTATTGGGTGTGTTGGGGACACAAGAGACTTTTGTTATTTGGTTGCAGGGTTGTTTGAGAGAGACCATCTTCCTCCTCACGCCTCTCATGGATTGATAAACCTTAGGTCATCCACTTGAGGGAAATTTGCTACTGTCCTACAAACCTGTGCACTTGCAGGCCCAACAACGCCTACAAGAAGAAGGTTGTGTAGTAGACATCAAGCTCTTTTCTCGGCGCCGCTGTCGGGAGGCTAGGTAAGTGAAGGTATATCTTTAGATCTTGCAATCGAATCTTTTTGTTTCTTGTTTTGTCACTAGTTAGTTTATAAAAGAAAACTACAAAAAAATGGAATTGAGTTTGTCTCATACGCTTCACCTTTTTAATATCTTACGTGAGTATGATGGAAATGAAAATTGTGCCAAAGAGTTAGAAGAAGAATGCATTAAATTGTTTGGCACTAAATCTTTGAATGATGAGCATTATGGCAATGTTGTTAGTAGGAACTCCTTGAATATCCATGATGCTAATGATATGCAAAGCCACAAGCTTGGGGAATCTATGTTTCACGAAGATGATATTTTTTGTCCCCCAAGTTTTGATTAGCAAATTTACTATGATGAAAGGATGCCTCCTATCTATGATGATTATTGTGATGACACGTATGCTTTAAAGAATAATGATAACCATGAAACTTGTCATCTTGATCTTAATTTTCAATCACATGATAGTTATTTTGTTGAGTTTGCTCCCACTATTATTCATAAGAAGAAATTTGCTTATGTGGAGAGTAATAAAAATTATATGCTTGTAGATCATGAAAAGAATGCTTTAGGTGCTGGTTATATTGTTGAATTCATTCATGATGCTACTGAAAATTATTATGAGAGAGGATCATATGCTTCTACATATTGCAATAATGTTGAGTTTCCTCTCTATGTGCTTAAAATCTTGAAGTTATGCTTGTTTTACCTTCCTATGCAAGTTGATTATTGTTCCCATAAGTTGTTTGCTCACAAAATCCCTATGAATAGGAAGTGGGTTAGCCTTAAATGTGTTAGTCATATTCGTCATGATGCTCTCTTTATGTTTCAATTTTTATCTTTTATGTGAGCATCATTGAAATCATAATGCCTAGCTAGGGGCGTTAAACGATAGCGCTTGTTGGGAGGCAACCCAATTTTATTTTAGTTTCTTGATTTTTGGTTCTGTTTAGTAATAAATAATCCATCTAGCTTCTGGTTAGATGTGGTTTTGTGTTTTAATTAGTGTTTGTGCCAAGTAGAACCTTTGGGAAGACTTGGGTGAAGTCTTTATGATCATGCTGTAAAAAACAGAAACTTTAGCGCTCACGAGATTAGCTATAACTTTTTGCTGGAGAGTGCTATTTAGTTGATTATTTTTTAAGATGATTACTAGACAAATTACTCAGGTCCAGCACTTTATTTTAGAATTTTTGGAGTTCCAGAAGTTTGCGTTAGTTGCAGATTACTACAGACTGTTCTTTTTTTGACAGATTCTGTTTTCATTGTGTTGTTTGCTTATTTTGATGAATCTATGGCTAGTAAAATAGTTTATAAACCATAGAGAAGTTTTAATACAGTAGGTTTAACACCAATATAAATAAAGAATGAGTTCACTACAGTACCTTTAAGTGGTGTTTTGTTTTCTTTCGCTAACGGAGCTCACGAGTTTTCTGTTAAGTTTTGTGTTGTGAAGTTTTCAAGTTTTGGGTAAAGACTCGATGGACTATGGAATAAGGAGTGGCAAGAGCCTAAGATTTGGGATTCCCAAGGCACCCCAAGTTAATATTCAAGGACAACCAAGAGCCTAAGCTTGGGGATGCCCCGGATGGCATCCCCTCTTTCGTCTTCGTTCATCGGTAACTTTACTTGGAGCTATATTTTTATTCGCCACATGATATGTGTTTTGCTTGGAGCGTCATGTCATTTTGTTTTGTTTTGCTTGCTGTTAGTTTTATTAGTGTTTTGCATCTTTAGTTTCAATAAAAAAGTCATGGATAGCCTTTGCCATGCTTATTTTGCAAGTATACATGTTGTTGTTTGAAAACAGAAAGTTTACCGCTGTTGCAAAAATTCTCTAGAAAAGTCAGAGAGTGGTATAATGTTGAATCCTTTTCCATATTGAGATCTGATAAATTTATTACAGTGGGAATTTTAGTTCATAATTTTTGGAGTCAGGGAAGTATTGATACTCTTGCATTCTTTACAGAATGTACTGTTTTGGTAGATTGTTGTTATCTTTGCATATGTTTGCTTGTTTAATGATTCTATTTAAGGATAGGAGTATTAAATATGCAGAGGCATTTAGTATGCAATGTTGAATAATAATGTTAGTGGTTTGTTACAGTACAAAATGATAAGGTTTTGCATTGGTTTATACTAACCTATCTCACGAGTTCTTGTTGAGTTTGTTGTGAATGAAGCTTTTGATAAAAAGAGAAAGCATGATATGAGAGGAATTAAGGAGACAAAAAAGTTCAAGCTTGGGGATGCCCAAGGCACCCCAAGATAATATTTCAAGAAGTATCAAGCATCTAAACTTGGGGATGCCCCGGTAGGCATCCCACCTTTCTTCTTCAACAACTATCGGTTAGTATCGGTTGAGCCTAAGTTTTTGCTTGTTCACATGAGTTGTGCTATCCTTGCAATGTAGTTTTCTTTAGCTTTGCTTGCTGTTTGAATAAAGTATCAAGATCTTAAATTATTAAATGGGAGAGTCTTCACATAGTCACATAATTATTCGACTACTCATTGATCTTCACTTATATCTTTCGGAGTAGTTTGTCATTTGCTCTAGTACTTCACTTATATCTTTTAGAGCATGGTGGTAGTTTTATTTTGAAGAAATAGATGAACTCTCATGCTTCACTTATACTATTTTGAGAGTCTTAAATAGCATGGTAATTTGCTTAAAATCCTAATATGCTAAGCATAAAATATTTGTAAGAATTCTTATGAGTGTGTTGAATACTAAGAAAAGTTTGATACTTGATAATTGTTTTGAGATATGGAGGTGATAATATCAAAGTCGTGCTAGTTGAGTAGTTGTGTATTTGAGAAATGCTTGTGTTGAAGTTAGCAAGTCCCGTAGCATGCACGTATGGTTAAAGTTGTGTAACAAATTTGAAACGTGAAGTGTACCTTGTTCTAGTTTCGAGTTGTAATCCTTATTTTGTAATCAATAGAAGTGTGATGATCACTGAGGGAGTCCCGGATTAGGGGGTGTCCGCATAGCCGAACTATCACTGTTGGTCGGACTCCTGGACTATGAAGATACAAGATTGAAGACTTCGTCCCGTGTCCGGATGAGACTTTCCTTGGCGTGGAAGGCAAGCTTGGCGATACGGATATGTAGATCTCCTACCATTGTAACCGACTCTGTGTAACCCTAACCCTATCCGGTGTCTATATAAACCGGAGGGTTTTAGTCCATAGGACGAACAACAATCATACCATAGGCTAGCTTCTAGGGTTTAGCCTCCTTGATCTCGTGGCAGATCTACTCTTGTACTATCCATATCATCAATATTAATCAAGCAGGAGTAGGGTATTACCTCCATCGAGAGGGCCCGAACCTGGGTAAAAACATCGTGTCCCTTGTCTCCTATTACCATCCGCCTAGACGCACAGTTCGGGAGCCCCTACCCGAGATCCGCCGGTTTTGACACCGACATTGGTGCTTTCATTGAGAGTTCATCTGTGCCATCGCCGTCAGGAAGGATGCCTCATCCCGTCTTTAAAGACGATACTATCGCCAAAGGAGCCTTGGCCACTGGCCAGACTCTTTGGCTAGGTGGTTTTCTTATGGCCGCCAGTTCGGCCACCGCGCCGACGATGACTTCTCGGGTCATCGAAACCAATCTTCACGTTAACTCGGAACTTGCCGAGCAGTTAGATCCGATCGAGCTCTCCTCCGTAACGAGCTCTTGGATCGCATCGCCGCCCTGGGAGTCGCCACAGACTACGACCAGATCGGGCCTAAAACCGATCTGAGAGAGATCAACTCTCCCCAGGCTACCCATCATGTTGCTGTGATAGAGGAGCAATACGGCGATTCTTCTTCTATCTTAAGGACTAGCTACGTCCGGATTCCCGATCCCTCCATGCCGGATTCCCGCAGAGGGGCGGATGTCGATCAAGCCCTGAACTTAAAGTCAGGCAGCGGGTTGGATTCATTGGATAGCATTCAAAAATCCAAACTTCCAAGTTCGGAAACTTCTCGGCCCCTGAGTCTTAAATTGGACAGGGTTCTGAATCTAGTTCCACCCGCCCACCCAAACATTAGCGATCTATCCCGAATTCGGCAAGAGCCCGCTGAAACAGTACATCATTACTGGGCCAGATTCCTCCTAGTTATGGACAGGATAAAGGACTGCGGAGAGGAGGACGCAATCTCACTTTGCTGCAATAATTGCACGGACAAGGGAATCCTAAACACCATAAGACGTCGCGAAATTACACGCTTTGATGACTTGGTGACCATAGTACGTAATCTGTATGCGATGGAGAGTGCTTGGAAAACCGAAAGTAAATTTTGGGATAATCCGGCCCCGAATACATCCCTAGTCCGAAATAAAAGGGTGCATCATTACCAAGCACCTGGATTAAACATCAAAAAACAAAAAACCCCTAAAGGGTACGGAACCGTACTGGAGGGTTGGCTAAACGGACCCTGCAAAATTCATAGCACAGAGGGCGCCACTCCAACTCATAGCCTTCGAGCATGTTGGATACTACGGCAGGTGGCCAAAAGTGGCGAAGAGCTTCTAGCCTGAGAATCCCATCCCAGCAATACCAGTATGGTATTAACAGTCTTCGAGACTTTCGCATCAAATAACATGCGGAAACGAACACTCCGCAACCTTGCCGAAGTCTACCAAGTAGCAACAATACATCCATGGAGCGACACGGCTATTACCTTTAATGCCAGTGACGAACCCAAATTCCGAACAGCCCGAGCACCGGCCGCATTGGTCCTAAGTCCAATAGTGGACGGCTTTCGCCTTACTAAGGTACTCATGGATGGCGGCAGCGGACTAAACCTCATCTACGAGGAAACCCTCCGAAAAATGGAAATAGACTGGAACCGCATTGAGCGAAGCAGCACAACCTTTAGAGGAATAATCCCTAGCCGGGAAGCATGCTGCACAGGAAAAATCACACTGGACGTAGTGTTCGGCTCGCCGGACAATTACAGGTCCGAGGAGGTCACATTTCAAGTGGCCCCGTTTAGCAGCGGATATCACGCTTTATTAGGGCGAGAGGCATTCACAATTTTTCAAGCTATACCCCACTATGGGTACATGAAGCTTAAAATGCCCGGACCTAACGGAATCATCACTCTCGCTAGCGATCCAAACATAGCACTCCGCGCCGAAAACAAGACAGCCGCACTAGCCCTCGAGGCACTATCCGAAGCCCTAGCGGCCGAGGAACTCACTAAGATGCACTCCACGGTGAACAGGGACGATGTGATACTTGATAAAAGATCCAAGTCCACCTCTTTTAAACCAGCGGATGAAATAGTCAAATTCCAAGTCCACCCAATGGACCCTGCAAAGACGGCCTCCATTGGGGCACAATTAAACCCTGATGTAGACGCCGCACTACGAGAATTTCTACGAGAAAACTAGGACATTTTTGCCTGGCACCCTTCAGACATGCCAAGAATCCCACGTCGGCTGGCCGAGCACAGCCTAAATATCCTAAAAGGATTCAAGCCAGTCAAACAGGCTCTTCGGCGCTTTTCCGAACCCAAGAGACAGGCCATGGGAGAGGATCTAGCCAAACTTCTGGAAGCCGGATTCATCAGAGATATAAAACATCCGAACTGGCTAGCAAATCTGGTGATGGTACCAAAGAAGGATAAATCCTGGCGCCTATGTGTTGATTTCAAAGACCTTAATAAGGCTTGCCCAAAGGATCCCTTCCCCCCCCGCATTGATCAAATTATCGACGCTACAGCAGACACGACTCATTGTGCTTCCTCGATCGATCGGCTACCACCAAATCAAGATGGTGGAACCGCACAAGCTGCAACAGCATTCATCACTCCATACGCCCATTCTGCTTTCAACACAATGCCCTTTGGGCTCAAAAACGCCGCGCAACATATCAGCGCATGATTCGTACATGTCCGCAAACCAGATCGGCTAAACAAAGGAAGCATATGTAGATGACGTGGTCGTCAAATCCAAGCATGTCGAAACTCTAGTAGACGACTTGAGGCTCACATTCGACAATCTCCAAAATATGACATTAAGCTCAATCCGAAAATGCGTCTTGGCGTTCCAGCGGAAAGCTCCCCGGCTTCATTGTGTCCGTAGAGGAATTGAAGCAAACCCAGCCAAGATCCGAGCTCTGTCACAATTGGATATTCCAAAAGACCTCAAACAAATACAAAATTGATCGATGCATAGCGGCTCTAAGCCGCTTTATTTCCGCTTGGGAGAAAAGGCGTTACCCTTTATCGCCTCCTCCGGCACCAACACTTCGAGTGGACGGATGCCGCCACGGCCGGACTCAAGAAATAAAAGCCATATTGGCAACAACCGTTCTGGCCGCCCAACATGGGCGAACCAATGCTATTATATATCACCGCAACACATCAAGTTGTCGGCGGTGCTCATCGTCGAACGAGAACGGACGGACACCGGTTCCCTCTTCAAAACCGGTTTACTATGTGTCCACCGTCCTAACTCCATGCAAGTCCCAGACCCACATTATCAAAAGATAGCATACGCGTGTTCATGGCATCCCGAAGCTGCAACACTACTTTCAAGAGTGTTCGATAATGGTAGCCTCCGACGCACCTCTTAACGACATTATAAACAACCGCGACGCGACGGGCCGGATTGCTAAATGGGCCGTAGAGCTCCTTCCATTCGACATAACCTATAAGCCACGATGAGCTATTAAGTCGCAGGTTTTGGCCGACTTCGTGGCGAATGGACCGTCAACTCCTAAAGAGTATGGCGATACCCAATTGGATCATGCACTTTGACGGCTCCAAAATGTCGGCCGGCTTGGGGGCTAGCATCGTTCTGACGTCCCCAACCGGGGACACAGTCCAATACGTCCTTCAGATAATGTATACGGACTCCAACAACGCAGCCGAATACGAGGCCCTTCTGCACGGCCTCCGGATGGCAGTCTCCATGGGCATTAAACGCCTAGAGGTGCGCGGGGATTCGAACCTCGCGATATCTCAAATAAACGGAGACTTTGATACCAAAGATCCGAAAATGGCAGCGTCACGCAACACGGTCCTAAAATGTCAAGACGGTTCAAGGGCTCAATTTCATCATATAGCCCGGATAACAATCAGGAGGCGACGATTGGCACGCATCGGTGCAAAACGCGATGCCGCCCCGCCCAACATCTTCCCCGAACGGCTGTTCAAGCCATCCGTATTATGGGAAGGGAGTCCGAAATAACAATCCGACCCAACCGCAATGCCCGACACGAACACTCTGACACAATTGGAGGCTCAGCCACTGAGATAACACCCTCCGCTCACGAAATAATGGCGGTTATCGCCCCGTGGACGGAACCATTCCTAGCCTACCTAACTAGGCAGGAACTCCCCGAAGACCAAAATGAGGCTCGCTGCATAGTACGGCGATCCAAAGCCTATAAAGTCCATGAGGGAGAGCTCTATAAGAAAAGCACAACATGAGTCCTTCAAAGGTGTATCTCCGAAGAGGAAGGGCGAAACCTCCTGGCTGAAATTCATGCCGGACTGGGTGGGCACCACGCCGCAGCCCGGGCCCTCGTAGGCAAGGCCTTCCGTACAGGATTTTATTGGCCGACGGCCCGGGCAGATGCGCAGGATTTAGTCCAATGATGCGTTGGTTGCCAGCTTTTTGCTAACCAAAGCCACATGCCACCCACCGCCCTCAAAACTATACCCATCACCTGGCCGTTCGCGGGTCTGGGGGATTGACATGGTTGGACCCCTTAAGGGAGGAACCCACAATCAAAAATACCTATTGGTCATGGTGGATAAATTCACCAAATGGATAGAGGCCAAGCCTGTTAAAATGGCCGAATCCGGGCCGGTGATAGACTTCATATCAGGGGTAGTGCACCGTTACGGTGTCCCCCACAGTGTCATCACTGATAACGGCACCAACTTCATGGCCGATGAGGTCAAATTATGGTGCAAAAACATGGGCATCAAGCTCGATTACGCCTCAGTCTATCACCCTCAAACCAACGGCCAAGTCGAGCAAGCAAACGGTCTAATCATGAGCGGCATTAAACCCGACTAGTGCGGTCCTCAAGGAATCTAACACGACCGGGTTGAGGAGCTCGACCAGACTGGGGCTGCGGACCACGCCGAATCGTACTACCGGATTCACATCATTATTTATGGTGTACGGCGCAGAGGCAGTCTTGACATGCGACATAATTCATGACTCACCTCGCTTGCGCATGTACGAAGAAAGAGAAGCCGAGCTCGATCGGCAGGACAGTTTGGACGCATTGGAGGAGGAGCGTGACGTGGCAAAAGCTCGTTCCGCATTTTATGAACAGCAGGCTCGAAGATATCAAAGCAGGGAAGTACGGGCCAAAGATTATAACGTTGGCGAACTAGTTCTACGCCTGCCGGACAAGAAAAAGGACAAACTCAAGCCCAAATGGGAAGGTCCCTTCATCATCGACCAGGTCCTCGATCATGGAGAATACCGTCTGCAAAACGCATCGGATAACCGACTCGAGCCGAACCCATGGAACGCAGCCCGTCTCACGAAGATTCTACGCCTAAGCGCGGACTCCAAGTTCGCCTCCTTCCTCCGTCCACATTTTCTATTTTTGCTGTCTTTTATTTCTCTCCTTCCTCCTCCTTCTTCTTGAAGCCTTTAGAGGCTCGTTTGCGCTTTGTTCAAGCACACATGACGCGCTGTCCACGCCATTATACACGGGGCTTCTTTAATGAAGCTTATTTATACGGGCTTCATGCCCAACACATGTGTCAAACTTCCGCATGTACCTTTTACTCACCATTATATGCATCGATATGACTTGAGTTTTGGCCAAGCTGGGTTGCTGGCTCTGTGCTTACCCCTACGCTTCCTGATTGTTCGGCTAGGTGGTAAAGGAGCACCTCTGCGATTGTTATCGCCGGGTCAGCCGGATGTGTACCTCGACGGGTGAAGCCGAAAGCTAGCGTTCTTAAGGGAATATTCGGTCGGTGAACTGAAAGATGATTTTAACTATTTATCCATCTGCCCCAGATGTTTTTCTGCTTGCTTAGCAGTTTGGACATGCACTTTAGGGCATGCCTCCCAATAAAGGAACCCTTAACGGAACTATTCTCCCCGAAGATGTTTCTTACTATCCATGTAATATAACATAACTAGTTGGGCACTTGTCCGATACAGCAATAATGACCCCTACGCCTTTGTCTCCATGCATGCCCGGTTCTTATATAACCGCTGAGGGTATTCGGACACACTCGGACTATTGGGTCCCGAGGTCGGCTTAAAAGGTCCGCCATGACAAACGATCTACAATCGGCTAGAAGACATTTTTCATGTCATATTCAATTACAAGTCAACTCGACTCATTGTATTCCTCCTCAATGCCATCTAATAGGCTATCTAATTTACAATCTTGCTGGGAATACTTGGCGGCCAAATCTACTTGGCCGTACACTAAGCTTGCAGGGATCTCCTTCCCATCAGGCCCCACAGGTCCGACCTCGGCCATGTGGTTTGGGTCAGCCTTCGTGTACCGTGTCTTTACCATGGCCCAGGCCTCCCTGGCGCCTTGACGGCAGGCCGATATCTTCCATAGTCGGAAGCGCCGCCGTGCTCCTTGAAGCCGCTCTGCCAGCTCCCCAATGCCTTCTGTCGGTGTACTAGAGTAGGGGTACCCTAGTACCCCGAACTCGCACGGACAACACGATCACCTCACAAGGGCGGGGCTGGCTTGGTGACCGCCAAGGTCCTCAGCAGCTCCTTTGGAGCCATTCAAGAACAAAGTAATCAAGGCCCCGGCAAGAGGAGCTTGCCGGGAAGGCCACTCAAGGCACGAAGGAAACAAGACCCCAGCAAGAGGAGCTTGCCGGGAAGGCTTGGTGAGCGACAAGCTCCCGAGCGCTACAAGGATTCTGTCGCGGCAAGGCGCTTGCCGCGGCAGGTAACCTCTCTTCATCTCCGCTCCAGCTCATCCGCCAACGTGTCGCCAGGGGGTTTTCCCAGGCACGCATGTCAATGGGCTGTGCAGCCAGCGGGGAGCGGCGATAAGCGGCGCTGACAAGCTACCATCGTGGCAAACGGAGGCGCACTTGACGGTCCCTGTTGCCTTTTTCAGCGATCGTGACGGGCATTTATTACTCTTGTCCCCGCCGTCGAATTAGGTATAGGGCATCAGACACTGCATAAAGCGTGTACCAACCTCTGTTTTTCCTATTTTACCTTGCCTACTTGCCACTGTGGTGACCCCTTGTGCCTATAAAAGGAGGCCCAAGTGCAACGAGAGAGGTTCGGCTCCGTTGAGTTCATTCGACTCATTCGAGACCACACTCACTCGTGCTAGGTTTTGTAGCTCCCATTGCTCCCTAGCAAGAACACAAATAATCAACCAAGCAGCAAGTAGGAGTATTATCTCCGGGAGAGCTCCGGTTGGGTAAATCTGCTCGTGTGCATCGCCTCGATCTGCTCTTTCGCACTCTCCGCCCCCTCTGAACCACAAGGGACCCGTCCCATAGGTGTCCGTGGGTCACGATCAGCTTCCCCGACATCTTTTGCGCACTGTAGGGGCGTCGAGGCTGTGTGAACCTGATCTAGCGTTCACATGAGCGACTTCATCATCACCTTCATCAACATGGCGCCGAAGAAGAAGGCTTCGGCGGCAGCAGAGCCGTCCGCGTCAAACCCACCACCACCGGAGCTGACGAGTGGTGGGGAAGACGCCGGCGGAGGACGGGCGTCGCCGAAGAGTTCCACGACGCCGCCAGTCCAAGGACAAGGCGGCGCAAGCTTCGCGTCCGAAACGCATCGCGTCTGTCTCGTGGAGGCGCGAGACCGACAGCGTCATGATGCTCGCTGCACCATACGCCATTGATCAAGGCTGCTTAGAGGATCCCGAGGCCTCGAGACCCGCATGCACGCCAAAGATGTCGGTACGAAGCGAGTATTTATCGCTGACGGATGCTGCTCCTCCTAACTTGGTTAGAAGTCCGAGCACATCCCGTTCCTCGCTCCGTACGCCATTGCCACCCACCACTCCAGCAGAAGCCTTGGCGAGAGCTCAATTGCTTCTAGATTACCCTCCAACGGCCGACAAGGTCGACGAATGGAGGGCCACCATCCATAGTCTCATCGGCTTTGCCAACGGCGACGTCCCGCAGCAACCAAACACGTCGCAGCCGCGGCACGGCGACAAGGCACGAGCCGGTGGCGACGAGACCTACGGGGGTGCCACCACCATGCACTCCCCTTCCCGAAGGCCAAGATCACCAGCTCCTCGGATCCACCTCGACAGCGACTCCACCGCGTCGTCGGATCCACGAGCTCGTCGTGATCAGCGCCAAGTTCTTAAGGAACGACAAGAAGAAGACGCCGAACCCGCATCGAAGCGCCAAGAGAAGCGCGGCGTCAATCCGACCAGCGCTACCGGGCCCACTGTCGATATGCATGCGCCAGGGGAACCAGCGACTTGTCAGACGCTGTAGGTTGCCCTGCTCACTCGTGAGCTGCGGCAAGTCCAAAGGCCCGACAAGAAAAACTTCAAGCCGATGTGCGTAGAAGTATGATGGCAGGACACATCCATCGAGTTCTCAAAGATCTACACCATTGCGGTGCAAGCTGCGGGGGACGAGACGACAAGATCCTCGCCAACTACTTCCGCGGTGCTCAAGCCCAACGCCGATCTTGGCTCATGCACTTGCCGGACAGTTCCACATCTTCTTGGGCAGATCTGTGCCACCAGTTTGTTGGCGCCTTCACAGCGGCCACAAGCCTCATGGCTGTGAGAGTGACCTTCACCGCCGCCTGAAGGAAGGAGAGTCCCTCGCAAGTTCATCCAGAGATTCATCGTGTGCATTACAACATCCCGGATGTCCACCCCGCCAAGGTGATCAGCGTGTTCCATCGAACGCAAGGAACCGCAGGATGAGGGAGGAGATGGCGATGTGCAAAGTAAAGGACGTCAGCGAGCTCTACGCCCTGGCCGACAAGTGTGCACGTGCTGAGGAAGGGAGGAGGCTCCCTGGAGAGAATGTTGAGGCAGGATCCGACAGTGAGGAGACCGCCCCGACAAGGAAAAGCCGACGGCGGAACAACAGAAAGAAGAAGAACAAAGAGGTACTAGTTGTCGAGCAGTCCGGAAACGGAGGTGGCGCCGGCAAGGCTAAGGTTGGTGGCTCTGGCAAGGAGGTTGCCGCTGACACCGACCGCCAAGCTGTGGCGGCCGCCGACAAGCAGGACAGCTCCAACAAGCAAGATCTTGCAAGATTCACCACACCAAGGGCCACGACCTCCAGAGCTGCAAGAAAGTCGAGCAGCTTGTTGAATTGCGTAGGCGAGTACGAAGCGCGAGACAAGGAGAAAGCCCAGGAAGGTGCAGGGGCAGCTAGCAAGAAGAGACCCGGCCGGGGAGGGCGCCGCGGCAAGGCCAAGCAGCGGCAAGGAGATAGACCTCCCCGCGGCCGCGACAAGGACGAAGACGAAGATGATGATGAAGATATGGAGGATGATGAAGCTGATGAGCAGGAATTTCAGAAGGCAACAGAGGTTCTCTGCGTTGACGGTGGTGCTTCCCTGCATACCTCGCACCGCCAACTCAAGCAGTGGATGCGAGAGGTTAATGCAGCAGAACCATCCGTGGAGTCGCGCAAACCTCTGAAGTGGTCCAGCACGCCCATCATCTTTGACATTGAGGACCACCCTGATCGCATAACTGCGGTCGGGTGTTTGCCGATGTTGGTTTCGCCAACCATCCGCAACCTCAAGGTCACTAAGATGTTGGTTGACGGAGGGGCCGGCCTGAACCTGATCTCCTCTGCAGTGCTCCAGAAGCTTCAGATCCCTGACAGCGAGCTCGAAGAGACTGGCACTTTTCAAGGAATCAACCCAGGAAGGAGCAAGCCGAAAGGGAAGATCACGTTGCCGGTAACATTTGGCAGCGAGCTCAACTTCAGAACTGAGAGGGTCACATTTGACGTTGCCGATTTCCCATTGCCCTACAATGGGATACTTGGTCGTCCAGCACTCGCCAAGTTCATGGCAGCCTCTCATTATGCTTACAATTTGCTCAAGATGCCCGGCCCGATAAGCGTCATTTCTGTCCATGGCGACAAGAAGGATGCGCTTATCTGCGCCGACAAGATTTACCGGGATGCAGCAGCTGCAATGTAAAGCAAATCACTTGTCACTGAAGCTCCGGGGGAAAAGAAGACCAAGTCCGCAAGAGCTCGATGCCCACTCCGCAAGCGCACCTCTTCGAGTGCTGCGCCACCGCCGAGGACGCACCATCGAGCTCCACCGCAAGTGCAAGAAGAAGATGGCAGCTCCGCCAAGACCAAGAAGGTGCCCGCCAAGGAGGACGGCACTGGTGGTACCTTCACCATCGCCCACTCTAGACCCTTAATAGGAAGGCGAGCTCGTTGCTTTCCTGCGGGCGAATGTCGATGTGTTTGCATGGCAACCATCTGACATCCCCGGTGTTCCCAGGAAAGTAATTGAGCACCACCTAGTTGTCTGTCCTCACGCGCAGCCCGTCAAGCAAAAAGTCAGGAAACAGGCAGTGGAGCGCCAAGAGTTCATTGCAGAAGAAATCAAGAAGTTGGAAGCAGCAGGCCTTGTTAGAGGAGTACTCCATCCCACGTGGTTGGCCAATCCGGTAGTTGTACGCAAGGCAAATGGGAAATGGAGACTTTGTATTGACTTCACAGAT
Organism: Aegilops longissima; assembly: GCA_021605205.1. Classification (NCBI taxonomy): domain Eukaryota; kingdom Viridiplantae; phylum Streptophyta; class Magnoliopsida; order Poales; family Poaceae; genus Aegilops; species Aegilops longissima. The sequence goes on from CM038678.1 coordinate 697,943,731, forward strand.
GTTAATAAAGCTTGTCCCAAGGACACATTTCCCTTGCCACGTATCGACCAGATTGTTGACTCCACAGCCGGATGTGATCTGCTTTCATTTCTTGACGCATACTCAGGATATCATCAGATCTTCATGGCAGAAGAGGATGAAGAGAAAACCGTATTCATTACACCATGTGGCACATACTGTTTCATACGAATGCCTTTCGGTTTGAAGAATGCTGGTTCAACGTTTGCAAGAGTGGTCCACGACGCTTTCGAGCCCCAAATGCACAGAAATGTAGAAGCCTACATGGATGACATAGTGGTCAAGAGCAAGGACAAAGCAACTCTAATTCAAGATTTGGATGAGACCTTTGCAAATCTGCGCAAGATCAACCTCAAGCTCAACCCCGAGAAGTGCGTGTTTGGAGTTCCTTCCGCAAGCTTCTCGGTTCTTTGTGTCTCAATGGGAATTGAAGCTAATCCCGACAAGATCAAGGCCATTGAGCAGATTGAAGCACCGGCGTCAAGGATGTAAGAAGGCTTGCCGGTTGCGTGGCTGCTCTCGAGAGGTTTATTTCTAAGTCACTGAGCGCTCTACCATTTTTCAAGATTTTGAAAAGGCAGGTCCAATGAAATGGACTCCCGAAGCGGAGGCTGCGCTGCAGACTTGAAGAGGTACTGTCCTCCACTCAATACTTGTCGCACCTAAGCCACAAGAGAAGTTGCTGCTATATATAGCGGCAACCAATCAAGTGGTTAGTGCTGCGTTAGTAGCGGAGAGGGAGGCGGATGATGAGCCGACAACCGGCAGATACATCCAGCGACAAGCGGGGGCTTCGCCACAAGCTCTGGTCCCGACAAGGACAGATCTGCGCAGGATTGCGAGAAGATTCGAAAAGGATGGTGCAGCGCCCGTCTACTTTGTCGGCCCCTCCGCAGGGGCTAGGTCAAGGTACTCTGGCGTGCAGAAGTTGCTTTTTGGCCTCCTCATGGCCTCGAGAAAGCTGCGCCATTACTTCCAAGCACATGAGATAACAGTTGTCACTCACTTTCCGCTGAAGAGGATATTGCAAAACCCAGAAGCAACAGGCAGGATTGTCGAGTGGGCACTGGAACTGTCAAGCTTTGGCCTCAAGTTTGAAAGCACTTCAACTATCCAAAGCAGAGCATTAGCAGAATTCATAGCAGAATGGACGCCAACGCAAGATGAAGAAATTCCAGAGACAAGCATCCCTATCAAGGAGGCAAGTAAAGAGTGGCTGATGTACTTTGATGGTGCCTTCTCGCTGCAAGGCGCCGGTGCCGGCGTGCTACTTATCGCACCCACCGGAGAGCACCTCAAGTACATAGTCCAGATGCACTTTCCCAAGGAGCAAGCGACAAACAATACTGCAGAGTATGAAGGCTTGCTTGCTGGTCTCAGGATTGCGGTAGACCTTGGGATCAAGAAGCTCTTTGTCAGGGGGGACTCGCAACTTGTCGTCCGCCAAGTAAACAAAGATTATCAGAGTCCGTTGATGGAAGCCTATGTTGATGAAGTGAGAAAGCTAGAAGAACACTTTGAAGGCCTGCAAATGGAACATGTTCCAAGAGCTCGAAATGACATTGCCGATGGCTTTGTCAAAGTGTGCTGCACTCAAGTTACTGTGGAACCAGGGATTTTTGTGCTCAAGCTGACTCAACCAACTATAACGCCATCAACCGGACAGAGCAAGAAGAGGAAGTTGGTTTCTGGTGACTACTTTCCGGCAGAGCTCCCTGAAGCCGCCGCCAAGAAGGTCCCCAAAATCAACGCAGATATCGCTGAGGAGCAGTCTGCTCCAACAAGCCCTAGGGTTTGTTTCGTTGAAGCAGACGCCCCCGACAAGTTTTGCTCCGGCAAGCTTGCCGGGGATCATCAAGCTCCGCCGAACCACAGGTCCTTGCCGTAGAAGCTGATGTTCCCACAGCGGCAAATGTGCCTTTAGTTCTTGTTGTCGAGCCGCAAGCTCCAACATGGGCACAAAGATCGCCCATTTCCTTGACACAGAGAACTTCCCAAGAGCAAGAAGAAGCGGAAAGAGTAGCCCGGCAGTCAAAGAATGTACCAATTTGTTGACAACATCCTATATGTAAGAAGACTCAACGATGTGAAATTGAAGTGTATTTGCCGGGAAGATGGATGAAGCTGTTGGCGAGAGATACACGGAGGCATATGTGGTCACCACATTGGCGCAAGAGCACTTGCCGACAAAGCTTTCCGGCAAGGTTTCTTCCGGCCGAAGCCCTCCAGATGCAACCGCACAAGTAACCAAGTGTGAAGCGTGCAGGCCCATTCAAAACAGATACACCAGCCAGCTCAAGCTCTCCAGACGATCCCTTTATCCTCGCCATTTTCAGTCTGGGGCTCGACATCCTCGGCTCCTTCCCCGAAGTTGTCGGGGCTTTGAGTACTTGTACGTCGTAATCGACAAGTTCACAAAGTGGCCGGAAGTGGAAGCGATGAGGAGGGTGACAAAGACAACAAGCAAGTTCTTCAGTCAATTGTTTGCCGCTTTGGGATTCCTAACCGGATCATCACCGACAACGGCACCCAATTCACAAGTCGCACCTTCATGCAATACGTCCAAGATCTTGGCGCCAAGGTCTGCTTTGCTTCTGTTGCTCACCCGAGAAGCAACGGTCAAGCGAGAGGGCAAATCATCAAGTGCTGCGAGGACTCAAGACCGAACTTTCGACAGGCTGCGCAAGTGCGGAAGAAACTGGATTGAGGAGCTGCCGTGGTTCTTTGGTCGATCAGACGACGCCAAATCGAGCCACCGCCGCACACCTTTTGCTCTAGTCTATGGAGCAGAGGCAGTTCTCCCCACGGAACTCGTGGTACGGGTCACCTCGAGTGCTCGCTATGATGAGTTTGAGCAAGAGCAGCTGCGACAAGATGACGCTACTGCTCCTTGAGGAGGATCGTCTTCAGCCGCCAGACGAGTTGCTCGTTACCAGCAAGCTTTGCGCCGCTACCATAGCCGCAGTTAGTGCCAGAAGCTTCGAGGAAGGCGACCTTGTTCTTCGGTGTGTTCAGTCCGCCAAGAATTCCAACAAGTTAACGCCGAAGTGGGAAGGCCCTTATCGGGTGAAACGAGTCACTAGGCCTGGCGTTGTCCGCCTTGAGACCGAAGATGGCGTTCCGGTGAGCAACTCCTGGAATATTGAGCATCTTCGTAAGTTTTACCTATAGGCGCTTGCTGAACCTGTTCAAGAACCACCCTTTTGTACAAGTCTTGCCGATGTTGCATGTAATCCTTTGTACAAAGTCGGGCGCAGACCCCGTGCATCAGTAAAGCTCATGTGTTATGCACAACTTGTCAATTTCATGCTGTCATAACTTATTTGCATGTATTGTCTGACATTTTGTGCAGCATCAACACCCGGTAAGCAATAACGAGCCACTAGGCTCCATAACTTTATTTTCTTCTTTCTTCTCAAAAGAATGGAAGGCCCTTCGCCCACAAGTTAACCGGGGAAGGAGAAGATAATGGTGTGGGCCGCCAAGTGTCGCCGAGGAAGTATCGCTTTGCCGGAAGCAAACGATGTAAAAAGCTAAGTTGCCAAAGTTTGAGCAATCAGTTTTAAGTTTTAAGTTATCTTCCTCGAACGACAAGATTTTGTATGGAAAACCTGCGCGCCAAGGAACCAACTCACGGCTGGTTTGCGCCTTACTTTGTTTCGAGTCCGCTCAACAATTTAAGTGAGCTGCAACTAGTTGCGACAAGGTTGTTTGTCGGAGGCGGCATCGCCAAAGAAGCTTGCCGACGTTCAAGACTCAGGCGCATGCAAAGATGCCCGCTACCGACAAGTTCCCTAAAAAGCGAGGGGACAAACATACAAAAGAAGAAATCAAGTAGAGGAAATAACATTGCGATCGATTGCCTAAGATAGTGTATATTACAAAATAACTTGTCGCAGATCTAATGAATTGTTCTAAACATGGTCTGCAGCGACAAAGGAAGGATAAAACTTGGCGGCCTAGTCCACGCGGTCACCATCGAGCCTCTTGACTCTGCTCACCCCGTCCCACGATGGTGCGATAAGGGCCTTGAGTGCTTCGACGCCGGCAGTTGGCGGCGAGGACTTGAGGACGCGAAGGCCGACGCTGGATTGCGGAAGGCCACCTTCATCAAGACCTTCGAAGAGCCCCGCACAGACTTGGCGCGACTCGTCGGCCAGCTGCTTTGGGATCTCTTCCCGAGCCACCGGAGAGCCGCCAACACGCTCTTGAAGAATGATCGAGCTTGGCGCTGGGTTGAGATGCTCGTCGGTGGGGTACCGAGATCCACCATCCCAGCTCCATCGGCTCCTTGTCGATGGCGGCGGCTGATTGACAAGACCCTCGGTCCGAGCATCACGTTCTCTCCGAGGGTATTGTGGGCGTTAAATGGCGCCGCCAAGAACTCCTCATTGGCCTTGATCTTCTCCAACAGGCCCGCTTCCGCTCCTTGGCGCCGTCCAACGCCTCCGTCAAGGTGGTCGATTTCAGCTCCAGATCCGCCTTGAGTCCTTGGCGGCGCCGATCTCCTTGATCTTCTCAAAGAAGATGACCCCGCAGCTCGCCGAGAGTGTAGGCGTCCTTCTCGCGTTCGGCTTCAGCCCGTGACCTCCTCGGCGCTCTTACGGAGGGTGGCCTCCAGCTGGGCCACCTCGCCTCCAGTTCCTTCTTGGCGGCCTCGGCAGCTGCGGCGGCATCCTTCGCCTCCTGAGTGCCCGCCAATTGATTGCTTGCAGCAAGATCTTCCTCGTAGCTGTCGAGGTTGATCTTCCGCTGCGCCAGCTCACCTTCTTGCGCGGAGAGCTTCTCGCCGGCGAGCCTTTGCTGCTCCTCGACCTCGGCCTTCTCCAAGATGAAGGCCGTGCGCTCTTCGGAAAGTTGCTCCCGCGCTTCTGCTATGTCCCGGAGAGTTTCCTTGTTGCCACGCTGAAGCTCTTCTGCGCGCTTCTCCATGTCAGCTCCCGCCCTAGCGACAAGAGCTTCCCGCGACTCCAGCTTAGCTTGTCGGGCGCGGTAGAGCGACAGCAGCTTCTTCAGTAGCTGCTCCTCCTCAGACTCGCCACTGCTGCTGCTTGGCGCGTTAACCAGCGACAGTCCAGCGGAGGCGAGTAGCTCCACGTCAAGGTCTCTCCTCGACCGGCGCCACGAGCTCGACGCCCATGGAAGCTTGATGAAGACGCCGCGGCCTTGAGATAGGCGCCGGCTGGGACTCTTGAGCCCGGTGCAGCATCGGTGGCGGGGATCGGCGATCGGCGTAGCGCCTGGCGCTCCTGCGGCCTCAGGGCCGTCAGTACGATCGCCGGACCCCTCCCCAACCTCTGCGCCAGCAGCCTTGGCGGCCTCCTCGCCGGCGGACCCATCGGCGCCGGCCTCCTCCTCCATGTTGGCGGCGTCGTCATTGTTGCCGCGCGCGTCCTCCTCGCCGGCAACCTCAGTCTCCATCGGCTCTCCGGCAGATGGATCTGATGATCAGAGAAAGAAAAGAATAATTCAATCAGATGTTCAAAAAGAAGAACAGAAGAAAAGAGAACCCAAGGGAGATTTTCAAACAAGAAGATTACCTTCAATGGGATCTGTTGCCGCGGTCTCCACCACTGGAGGGTGGTTGGTGTTGCCCCTTGTCGGAGAAGCTCCCCTTGTCGGAGAGGCCTCCCTTGCCGGAGAGCGCTCCCTTGGCGGAGATTTCTCCCTTGGCGGCGTGGTTGAAGGCAGACAGGGACTTCGGAGTGACTTCCGGACCTCCCGATGAGGCTGCTCTGCTCCTACACAAATCAACAAACCAGAAATCAGTAAAGAAGGAGCACCCAAGCACACCTAACCGTAAGAAATGAATCAAATACTTACGCTGGGGGCTGTGTTGGGGGCTGCTCTGTTGAAGGGTTGCCGGATCCGGCAAGGGAGGCTCAGACGTGCCTCCTGTCGCCACAGGGGAATCGTCTTCGACGACGACCACCGGAGTCTTGGCCCTCTTCGACGCCCTCTGAGCCAGCGTCCTGAAGAAGGAAAGAGCTCAGAATGAAGCAAGTCAGATACAAGATGAAGTAGTAAATTGAAGAATTACAAGTAGCAGCGACAAGAACTTACTCTTCCTCTTCTTCCTCGGAGCTGAGAGCGGATAAGTCAAATTCGCTCGGTCTGACGAAATGGAGGAGTAGGCTCCCTCGGGCGCTTGGCGGTGCGGGGCCGTGGCTCGAAGGCCCCGCCCGTTCTTGTGGCGGCGAGGCGCCCCGCGGCAACAGTGCTTGCCGCGGTGGAGCGTGTCGGGCGGCGAGGCGGTTGTTGGGCCGTCTGCCGCCCCGCCACTTCTCCGGTCTTGCGGAGATGTCTTCTTGGCGGGGTCGCGGGCTCCTCCCGCGGCAAGCTACTTGACGGCGGAGGGGAGGCGCCCCCAGCAGGCTCGTTCGGGTCAGCGTCGGGCTCGGCTTGCTCCTCCCCAACGGCGAACTCCTCACAATCGGCAAGGCTTGCCGCTGCCTCCTCGACGGAGAACCCAAACGCGCCGGCGGCGGCAGCTTCTGCCGCCTCCTCCAACCTTGTGGCGATGCGCGCCATCTCTTGCTCGGTGGTGTCGCGGGTGAGCCGCTTCTGCTCGTCGGCACGGATCGGCACTTCTTCCAAGTTGTCGAAGAATCGCTGCACGACGCCGTCGGCGGGCTCTCGCCAAGTTGGAACGATTCCATGGGAATCGCTGGCGGCATCATCGCGGGATGCGGTCAAGCGACGAGTTGTTGCACAAGGGCACGACTCCTTCGCAACATGAACCACTCGGGGTGATCTCATCGAGCTTGAACAGCTCCCGCAGCATGCCATCCAGCTCCAAGACAAGAAAGTTCCAGCTTCAAACCCGGGCGCAGCCTCATGATGTCCGCCGCGTTTTGGAATTCCCAAGCAGGCCTCCCCCTCTCCTGCAAGGGCGCAATGCGGCGGCGAAGGAAGTCCGCGCCAACTGCTCCTACGGTAAGCCCGGCATGCCTGAGGCGCAAGATCCTAGTCACGGCAATCTTCAACTTGGCATCCTCCGCCAAGTTGCTCCAATCATTGCCGCGCACTATGGGAGTTCGGCGCAGGGCGGTAAAAGGCAGTGGCTCCTCCTCTATAATCCAACACCAGTCAGCTCTCCACCTCCCACTTGTCTGCAGCTCTCATCAAGATATGCTTCCTTCTTGCCGATCCCGAGATCCATGCAATTCCTCCGACGGCGGCTCTCTCTCTCTCTGGGCATGAAGTAATGGCGGAAAAGTGCTACATTTGGGTGGACCCTGTCAAAGTTCTCGCAGAGGTGTGCGAAAACGGCCATTGTGAGGACGGCGTTGGGGGTGAAATCAAGGAGGCGGAGGCCATATGTGTTCATGACATCGCAAAAGAATTCGAAAAAGGCCGGGCAGAGCCCGCAGATGGAAGAAAAGCGCCAAGAAAGGGTACCCGACGGAAACTTTCTCGGATGTGGCAGCGGAGATCACCCTCGTCTGCTGGTGCGCCTGTCTCCGTCGACTGAAGAGGTAGTACAGCTCGCATCTCCTTCCGTCGAGCGGCGATCGAAGAGGGCCCGCTCCTTCCGCAGCGCCACGAGCCGCTGCGCCTCGGCCGACTTCACCCCTTTGCCCTTGTCAGCTTTCGGGGCCATGGCGGAGGTGGTGGAGGAATCCGACGGCATTGGTGGCGCCGGTAACAATGGGGAGGGGGCGGAGCGTCGCTCTCTTTGGACTTGAGAAGAAGGAGGGAGCGGCGGTGGTTTTTGATGTGATAGCAATGGCAAGTGGGCGTTCTGCCCCTGTTTCCCCTGCTTATAAGGGGGGAGAGGGGGTGGGCGTTCCGCTTTTCCCATTAAAGAAAGCCCCCATGATCTCTCCCACGACGCCACGTCCGGAACATGCTGTTCGTGGGGGACGTGGTGGGTCCGAAGCGAATAACTGCGCGATCCAGGCCGCGCGTGCCGCAGACTGTTTTGGGCCTGCCCAACAGAGCTTGGCGCCGTGTGTTGCCCAGGCCCGGGGCTCTGCCGGTGTACTAGAGTAGGGGCACCCTAGTACCCCGAACTGCGTGCGGACGAATCAGAGCACCACAAGCGGGCTGGCTTGGTGACCGCCAAGGTCCTCAAGAGCTCCTTTGGAGCCATTCAAGAACAAAGTAATCAAGGCCCGGCAAGAGGAGCTTGCCGGAAGGCCACTCAAGGCACGAAGGAAACAAGACCCCGGCAAGAGGAGCTTGCCGGGAAGGCTTGGTGAGCGACAAGCTCCCGAGCGCTACAAGGATTCTGCTGCGGCAAGGCGCTTGCCGCGGCAGGTAACCTCTCTTCATCTCCGCTCCAGCTCATCCGCCAACGTGTCGCCAGGGGGTTTTCCCAGGCACGCGTGTCAATGGGCTGTGCAGCCAGCGGGGAGCGGCGATAAGCAGCGCTGACAAGCTACCATCGTGGCAAACGGAGGCGCACTTGACGGTCCCTGTTGCACTGTTCAGGCGACTGTGACGGGCATTTATTACTCTTGTCCCTTGCCGTCAAAATTAGGTATAGGGCACTGTACACTGTACAAAGCGGTGTACCAACCTCTGTTTTTCCTATTTTACCCTTGCCTACTTGCCACCTGTGGTGACCCCTTGTGCCTATAAAAGGAGGCCCAAGTGCAACGTAGAGAGGGTTCGGCTCCGGTTGAGTTCATTCGACTCATTCGAGACCTCACTCACTCAGGCTAGGTTTTGTAGCTCCCATTGCTCCCTAGCAAGAACACAAATAATCAACCAAGCAGCAGTAGGAGTATTATCTCTCCAGAGAGCTCCGAAGTTGGGTAAATCTGCTCGTGTGCATCGCCTCGATCTGCTCTTCGTGCACTCTCCGCCCCCCTCCGAACCACAAGGGACCCGGTCCCATAGGTGTCCGTGGGTCACGATTAGCTTCCCCGACACCTTCGGGCAGGGAGATAGATGGCCACAAGGTCCGACCGACACCTTTCATCACCTGCCGAACTCGTTCGTGCATCTGACGCAGTTCGGGAAGAAGATCACCCGAAGAACTGGGCATCTCCTCCTCAGGACGACCTATGAGCAAACCTACATACATGTTTATGTTAGTCGCCTTCCTCGCCGAACTCTTTCAAAGTTCGTTCAAGCACTTACTGAAAATGCCACGACGAAGCCGTCGATTCTCCTTTACGGAGTCAGACAACTGGGCACAAACATCCTTTAGTTCCTCACCCAGTTGGGTGTTGGCATCTTGGAGGCTATTTTTCTCCTGCCGCACCCTCGTAAGCACGCTCTCGCCAGCCTTTAGCTGGCGCAGGAGCTGTTGCTTGTCCGGATCTAGTCCAGCGTCATCTGCAATATTATTGTCAGATTTACACACCCGCCGCACTTCATAAACTATTTATCTTTTGAAGCATATATTACCAGAGGGGGTCTCTGTGGCTCCCCCTGTAGCGGCTAGTGCAGCCTCAAGTTGGGCCTTGCATTCTTCAAGCTCCTGGGACAGTCGGGTATTCTTTTTTGTAAGATCCTGCATAACAAATGATCCTTAAATCAGTTATTCTAACTATTTTAAGTCTCGGGGCTAATGGCATATATAACTATCAAATTTCCTCACCCGTATGTCCTTTACATACTGCCCCGTGGCTCTGGCTAGACCATCTTGAGCGGCACGGAGGTGCGCATCACCCGAATTGAAGGCATTCAAGGCCTCTTGGGAGAAACATGCGTCACGAAGAACTGTCCGGCGGCGCCTGTGATTCATGGCGCTCTCCACCTCGGAGTTGGTGGCGGACAATCTGTCGGCATCTTCGTCGGAGGAGCATCCGACGACGCCTCGTCTCGCCTCGCTTCGAACCCGGCTTTGGAGCCTGGTGGCGGAGGTTCGATTGGCAACCTCTCCGGACTCGGTTCGGCGGCGCTTTTTCCTGCAAAGAGCACCAGCGTTAGTACGCCTTCCAGGAATCAATCCTCGGAATATGGTGACACTCCATACCGTTGCGGCGGAGTTTCGATCCAGACCGCACTTCTTTTTAGCCAGCAAGGCAGTCACGCCTTGTTGGCTAGCTGCGGCGCTCGGCCTCCTGCCTCGAAGGCACCCTGCGAAACACCATCAAATACCGGTGATTAGAAATAATAAGCACGGATGGGTCATGGTATCCGGACTTGATCGCGGTTACAGGAGGCCGGAAATAATCCGGGGTAGTCGGCCGTAATGGCAACCAAAGCATTGTCGATGCTAAGTTGGTGGAACACCCGTCGATCAGCTCCACCTTTATATATGGGTCCTCTTCGAGGCGGATCGAGGGACCGTTCGGATCCTCGGGTTGTGGGGCGGCTGTGTATCTTCTCCACGGCCAGCAGCGCAGTTCCTGCGAGAAACCATGAAATGAGATGTTTAACCACGGAACATGGATCGGACAGGCCACAAAGATATTTGCTTACCCAACTTCAAGGATTATTCAAGAAAACCCGCTCGATGGATTGGCGCGAGAAAATCCTCCTCTTCCCTTTGTACATGGCGACAAGGTCTTCACCAGTTCGGTGACCGATCCGACCCTTTGCAGCCATGGCGGTGGCATCGTCCTCCCGCTGAAGTCCCACATGGGTGGCCCCTATATTGGAGCGGCTGCACTCCCCTCATAATGCAGATTGCCATGACTTCAATCATGGTCAATCCGGCATGAGCAAGTAATCTTATTCGGCTCATCAAGTAAAGGACGTCCCGGTCATTTTCCCTCTGGGGCTCCGCGGGCGCCAGCCTAGGCGCTTCTTCAGAGGAGCGTTGCTAAACTCCGGAAGGCCGATCCGAACAGGATCCGGCAGCGGACGTCCTCCATGTAAAACCATTCAAGGCCAGTCTTGGGCGCCTTCTTGAGTTCCGGATAGATATCCGGTCCCGGCGATGCGCCATAGTTCGCTCCGCCCACTTCATATATTGACCCCTCATGAGAGCGGGTACTAGGCGTAACAATCTCTTCCATAGCGCAAAATGAGCCTCGATGCCCAAGAACAGTTCGCACAGGCCACGAAGCCCGCGATGTGCAAAATGGAGGCAGGCGTAAGGTGGTGCAACTGGAGGCCGTAGAACTCCAAGAGCCCCCGGAGAAACGGATGGATTGGAAATCCGAGTCCTCTTACTAGATAAGAGATAAAGCATACCCGCTCTCCTTTATAGGGATCGGGGACACTCTCCGCTTGCTTTCCGCCCTTATAGGTGGCAAGTCCGCTCGAACCGAACCATGAAGGCCGGGAAGAAATCCCTTGGTTTGGAGTATAACTAGCTCGCTATGCGGGACCGAGCATCTCTCCCAATTTCAGTGAGGATGGGGCGCGAGAGGAGGAGCCGCGTCGACTGCCCATGATGGAATGGGTCTTTGTCAGAGGCGCTCCGATGAAAGCTCGCGGAGGGGGAATGGTGTGACTCAGATCTAGATCCTCGTCCCTTTTATAGGCGGCTCATTTGGGCAGCTAGGGGGGTAAGTGTAAAAATACCCTGTCTTTTCGCATTCATTAAAACACGTGGAAGATGGCCATTATTTGGCGTAGAAGCCAAGGAGCGCAACATTTATCAGAAGCCGGACACTATTCGACAAGTATATGGAATTTGGAGAAGAACCCGCCTCGCAATGCCGAAGACAAACTACGCGCGGACTCATCGTCATTGAAGCCTGGTTGGGGGCTCTTGAGGAGTCCGGATTAGGGGTGTCCGCATAGCGAACTATCACCGTTGGTCGGACTCTGGACTATGAAGATACAAGATTGAAGACTTCGTCCGTGTCCGGATGGGACTTTCCTTGGCGTGGAAGGCAAGCTTGGCGTCGGATATGTAGATCTCCTACCATTGTAACCGACTACGTGTAACCATAACCCTATCCGAAGGTCTATATAAACCGGAGGGTTTTAGTCCGTGGGACGAACAACAATCATACCATAGGCTAGCTTCTAGGGTTTAGCCTCCTTGATCTCGTGGTAGATCTACTCTTGTACTACCCATATCATCAATATTAATCAAGCAGGAGTAGGGTATTACCTCCATCGAGAGGGCCCAACCAGGTAAAAACATCGTGTCCCTTGTCTCCTGTTACCATCCGCCTAGACGCATAGTTCGGGACCCCCTACCCGAGATCCGCCGGTTTTGACACCGACAATCACCATTATTAGAGCATTGCCCAAAAAAAAGAGAAGGCCCAAAAAAAAGAGAAAGGCCAAAAAAAGGCCCAAAAAAAAGAAAATAAATAAAAAGGGCAATGCTACTATCTCCTTTTCCACACTTGTGCTTCAAGGTAGCACCTTGTTCTTCATGTAGTGAGTCTCATATATTGTGCTTCAAAGTAGCACCATGTTTTTCATATAGTGAGTCTCATAAGTTATCTTTCCATAATAGTGGGAATTTTTCATTATAGAACTTGGCTTGTATATTCCTACGATGGGCTTCCTCAAATGCCCTAGGTATTCATGAGCAAGCAAGTTGGATGCACACCCACTAGTTTTCTTTTGTTGAGCATTCATAGCTCTAGTGCATCCGTTGCATGGCAATCCCTACTCCTCATGTTGACATCAATTGATGGGCATCTCCATAGCTCATTGATTAGCCTCGTTGATGTGAGACTTTCTCCTTTTTTGTCTTCTCCACAAAATCCTCATCATCATATTCTATTCCACCCATAGTGCTATATCCATGGCTCACGCTCATGTATTGCGTGAAGGTTGAAAAAGTTTGAGATTATTTAAGTATGAAACAATTGCTTGGCTTGTCATCGGGGGTATAAAAGTTGGGAACATCTTTGTGTGACGAAAATGAAGCATAGCCTAACTATATGATTTTGTAGGGATGAACTTTCTTTTGCCATGTTATTTTGAGAAGACATGATTGCTTTGATTAGTATGCTTGAAGTATTATTATTTTTGTGTCAATATGAACTTTTTGTCTTGAATCTTTTGGATCTGAATATTCATATCACAATTAAGAAGATTTACATTGAAATTATGCCAAAGTTTCACTCCGCATCAAAAATTCTTTTTTATCATTTACCTACTCGAGGACGAGCAGGAATTAAGCTTGGGATGCTTGATACGTCTCCAACGTATCTATAATTTTTGATTGCTCCATGCTACTTTATCTACTGTTTTAGGCAATACTGAGCTTTATTATCCACTTTTATATTATTTTTGGGACTAACCTATTAACCGGAGGCCCAGCCCAGATTTGTTGTTTTATGCCTATTTCAGTGTTTCGAGGAAAAGGAATATCAGACGGAGTCAAAACGGAACGAAATCAACTGGAGAAGTTATTTTTGGAAGGAAACCCACCTGATGCACTTGGACCCCATGTCTGAAGATATGGGAGGTGCTCACGAGGGTGGGGGCGCGCCCACCCCCCCTGGGCGCGCCCCCTGCCTCGTGGGGCCCCCGTAGCTCCACCGACGTACTTCTTTCACCCATATATACCATCGTACCCTAAAACTTCCAGAACAAAGATAGATCGGGAGTTCCACCGCGCAAGCCTCGAGCCACGAAAAACCAATCGGGACCTCTTTCGGTACCTGCGGAGAGGGATCCATCACTGGTGGCCATCTTCATCATCCGGCGCTCTCCATGACGAGGAGGAGTAGTTCACCCTCGGGGCTGAGGGTATGTACCAGATAGCTATGTGTTTGATCTCTCTCTCTGTGTTCTCTCTCGTGCTCTATGGCACGATCTTGATGTATCCCGAGCTTTGCTATTGTAGTTGGATCTTATGATGTTTCTCCCCCTCTACTCTCTTGTGATGAATTGAGTTTCCCCTTTGAAGTTATCTTATCGGATTGAGTCTTTTATGAGAACACTTGATGTATGTCTTGGTGATCAACTTGCGGGTTTCGTGACATTGGGAACCTATGCATAGGGGTTGGTACACGTTCTTGATTCTCCGGTAGAAACTTTGGGGCACTCTTTGAAGTACTTTTTATGTTGGTTGGATAAATCTGAGATTGTGTGATGCATATCGTATAATCATGCCCACGGATACTTGAGGTGACAATGGAGTATCTAGGTGACATTAGGGTTTTGGTTGATTTGTGTCTTAAGGTGTTATTCTAGTAAGAACTCTTTTATAGATCAATCCGAAAGAATAGCTTTGTGGTGGTTTCGTACCCGATCATAATCTCTATGTTTGTTCTCCGCTATTAGTATCTTTGGAGTGACTCTTTGTTGCACGTTGAGGGCTTCTTATATGATCTATCTATGTTATTATTGTTGAGAGAACTTGCACTAGCGAAAGTATGAATCCTAGGCCTTGTTTCCTATCATTGCAATACCGTTTACGCTCACTTTTACCACTTGTTACCTTGCTGTTTTTATTATTTCAGATTACAAATACCTTTATCTACCATCCATATTGCACTTGTATCACCATCTCTTCGCCGAACTAGTGCACCTATACAATTTACCATTGTATTGGGTGTGTTGGGGACACAAGAGACTTTTTGTTATTTGGTTGCAGGGTTGTTTGAGAGAGACCATCTTCCTCCTACGCCTCTCGCGGATTGATAAACCTTAGGTCATCCACTTGAGGGAAATTTGCTACTGTCCTACAAACCTGTGCACTTGCAGGCCCAACAACGTCTACAAGAAGAAGGTTGTGTAGTAGACGTCAAATACTGGAAGCCAGTGTTCTCCACTGAGATGCCGGAGGGCATTGAGGAAGGTCAGTGGAAGGTACTTCATCGCAAAACTTGTGGGTTCATTCGGCAATGGGTCGATGACAATGTTTTGAACCATATCATTGATGAGACACATGCACGCACCTTATGGCAGAAATTGGAAGAGTTGTTTGCCCGAAAAGAAGGTACAAACAAGATGTTCTTGATCAAACAATTGATGTGCTTCAGGTACAAAGAGGGCACTCTAATTCCAGATCATGTCAATACATTCCAAGGCATTATAAATCAGCTTTCTTCAATGGGAATTACATTTGAAGATGAAGTGAGAGCTTTGCTGCTACTAGGCTCATTACGAGACAGCTGGGAGACCTTTAAGGTCACGGTTTGCAATTCAGCACCTAATGGAGTTGTCACTTGGAATCTTGTGAAAACCAGGGTACTAAATGAAGAGTCCAGAAAGGTGGTTGAAGCTAGTTCTTCCTCACATTCAGAGGTGTTGGTCACTCAATCAAGGGGAGAAGTAAGAGCAGAGGTCCAGGTAAAGGGGCAGAAAGAGGTAGGAGCAAATCAAAAAGTAAGTATGCTGATTATGAGTGCCATCACTGCCATCAGAAGGGCCACATTAAGTGGCAATGTGACAAGTGGAAGAAAGACAAAAAGAAAAAGAAGAAACAAGATCAGAAGCAAGTTGACATAGAGGGAAACCGAGTTACTGCAGTAGAAGAGGACATCATGCTTGTTATGCATGAAGAAAATGAGGGCAGATTTGGTTCCACTATTGAGGAGAGGATCACTGTTGTTTCTGATGAAACCGTCAACCTTGTGGATGGTGACGAGATGATTTGGATACCGGACAGCGGTGCTACCATTCATGCTACATCTCGCAGAGAGCTCTTCACTAACTATATATCAGGTGATTTTGGTGTTGTGAAGATGGGGAACAATGATAGAGCAGCCATCATTGGAAAAGGAGATGTGCATTTGGAGACCGCAAATGGTACAAGGTTAGTCCTCAAATCTGTGAGGCATGTTGAGGCACTTCGCCTCAATATTATCTCGGTTGGTTTGCTTGATGGAGATGATTACTTGAGCAGTTTTGGAAAAGGGCAGTACAAGCTCACCAAAGGCAACATGATTGTTGCAACAGGTAAAATGGTCTCAGTGTTGTATCATGTTCATGCTAAGCTCTTTAGTGCTTTTGTCAATGCACTAGAGAAGGATGATCATTGTGCTCTATGGCACAAGAGACTTGGGCACATGAGTGAGAAGGGGATGACAGTGCTAGTGAAGAAAAAATTGTTGAAGGGTGTGAAAGGAGTTCACATCAAGAAATGTTCAGATTGTCTAGCAAGGAAGCAACACGGAGTTTCCTTCAAGACTCTACCTCCTCACAGGAAGCCCGAGAAGCTAGACTTGATACATTCTGAAGTTTGCAAAATATCGGTAAGATCTCTTGATGGTGCTAAGTACTTTGTGACTTTTATTGATGACTTTTCCAGGAAAGTTTGGGCCTTCACTTTGAGGACCAAAGACCAAGTACTAGGTGTATTCAAGCAATTCCAAGCCTCGGTTGAGAGAGAAACTGAGAAGAAGATCACGTGCATTCGCACTGATAATGGAGGAGAGTATATTGGGTCATTTGATGCATATTGCAATCAGCAAGGTATTAGGCATCAATTTACTCCCTCGAAGACACCACAGCTGAATGGTCTTGCTGAGAGGATGAACAGGACAATTGTGGAGAGAGTTAGATGCTTGTTGTCAAGTGCAAAGCTACGTAAACACTTTTGGGGTGAGGCTTTGATGACTGCAGTTTATCTTATTAATCTCTCACCAAGTTATCCTTTGTAGGGAGATGTCCCCAACAGGGTCTAGTGTGACAAGGACGTCTCATATGACCACCTGAAGGTTTTTGGGTGCAAGTTCTTTGTTCATATTCCTCAAGATGAAAGGTCAAAGCTTGATTCAAAGACACGCCGGTGCATCTTTCTTGGCTATGGAGGTGATGAGTTTGGCTACAAGCTGTTTGACCCTATACTAAGGAAAGTTGTGAGAAGCCGTGATATTGTGTTTGTTGATGACCAAACAATTGAGGATATTGTGAAGACAAAGGGGCAGGTTCCTCCTCAGCAGCAGCAAGACATGATTGATTCTGACCCAGTTCCTGCAGCTCCAGCTCCTATGCAAGTTGAAGCAGATGCAGAAGATGTACCAGATGATGTACATGGTGGTGCAGGTGAAGAAGATGCTCCCCAACAGCAGCAGTGAGAGTATGATGCTGAAGTTGATGATCCGGATCAGCAGGAAGCACCAGCACCACAAAGTCCACCAGCTGCTCCACTCAGAAGATCCAACAGGGGTTGAATTCCTCCAGCAGGTATCCCTCAGATCAATACTTGGTGTTATTATATGACGGTTCAGAACCTGAATACTTTGCAGATGCAATGGAAGATGAGCACAAGAAGGAGTGGAAAAAGGCTATGCAAGAAGAGATGGATTCCTTGCATAAGAATCATACTTATGAGTTGGTGAAGTTGCCTAAGGGCAAGAAAATTTTGAAGAACAAGTGGGTCTACAGAATCAAGCAAGAAGAGCACATATCACATCCAAGGTACAAGGCCAGGCTAGTTGTAAAAGGATTCGGCCAGAGGAAAGGCATTGACTATGATGAGATCTTTTCTCCGGTTGTGAAGATGACATCCATAAGAGTAATCCTTGGCATGGCAGCAAGTTGCTACGTCTTGAGCTTGCGTTGGTTTTCCCCGAAGAGGAGAGGATGATGCAGCAGAGTAGCGTAAGTATTTCCCTCAGTTTTTGAGAACCAAGGTATCAATCCAGTAGGAAGCCACGCGCGAGTCCCTCGTACCTACACAAAGCAAATAGCTCCTCGCAACCAACGCGAATAGGGGTTGTCAATCCCTTCATGGTCACTTACGAGAGTGAGATCTGATAGAGATGATAGATAATATTTTTTGTATTTTTGGTACAAAGATGCAAAGTAAAAATAAAAGGCAAAGTAAAGAGCAAAGAAATAATAAAGTGTAGGAAGATTAATATGATGAAAATAGACCCGGGGGCCATAGATTTCACTAGTGGCTTCTCTCAAGAGCATAGGTATTTTACGGCGGGTGAACGAATTACTGTTGAGCAATTGAAAGAATTGAGCATAGTTATGAGAGTATCTAGGTATGTATATAGGCATCACGTGTGAGACAAGTAGACCGACTCCTGCCTGCATCTACTACTATTACTCCACTCATCGACCGCTATCCAGCATGCATCTATAGTATTAAGTTAATGAAAATAGAGTAACGCCTTAAGAAAGATGACATGATGTAGAGGAATAAATTCATGCAATATGATAAATACCCCATCTTGTTATCCTCGATGGCAACAATACAATAAGTGCCTTGCTGCCCCTACTGTCACTGGGAAAGGACACCGCAAGATTGAACCCAAAGCTAAACACTTCTCCCATTGCAAGAACTACCAATCTAGTTGGCCAAACCAAACGAATAATTCGAAGAGACTTGTAAAGACAAATCAATCATACATAAAGGAATTCAGAAAATATTCAAATATTGCTCATAGATAATCTTGATCATAAACCCACAATTCATCGATCTCAACAAACACACCGCAAAAAGAAGATTACATTGAATAGATCTCCACGAGAGAGGGGGAGAACATTGTATTGAGATCCAAAAAGAGAGAAGAAGCCATCTAGCTACTAACTATGGACCCGAAGGTCTGAGGTAAACTACTCACACTTCATCGGAGAGGCTATGATGTTGATGTAGAAGCCCTCCATGGTGGAATCCCCTTCTGGCGGAGCTCCGGAACAGGCCCCAAGATGGGATCTCGTGGATACAGAAAGTTGCGGCGGTGGAACTAGGTTTTTGGCTCCGTATCTGATCTAACGGGGGTACATAGGTATATATAGGAGGAAGAAGTACGTCGGTGGAGCCTCGAGGGGCTCACGAGGTAGGGGGCGCGTCCTCCACCCTCGTGGCCGCCTCGGAGCTTTCTTGACGGAGGGTCCAAGTCTCCTGGGTCTTATCCGATGAGAAAATCACGTTCCCGAAGATTTCATTCCGTTTGGACTCCGTTTGATATTCCGTTTCTTCGAAACACTGAAATAGGCAAAAAAAACAGCAATTCTGGGTTGGGCCTCCGGTTAATAGGTTAGTCCCAAAAGTAATATAAAAGTGGAAAATAAATCCCAATATAGTCCAAAAAAATAGATAATATAACATGGAGCAATCAAAAATTATAGATACGTTGGAGACGTATCAGGCATCCCCAAGCTTAATTCCTGCTCGTCCTCGAGTAGGTAAATGATAAAAAGAGAATTTTTGATGTGGAGTGCTACTTGGCATAACTTCAATGTAATTCTTTCTTAATTGTGGTATGAATATTCAGATCCGAAAGATTCAAGACAAAAGTTTATATTGACATAAAAATAATAATACTTCAAGTATACTAACAAAGCAATTATGTCTTCTTAAAATAA
Source organism: Aegilops longissima (assembly GCA_021605205.1). Taxonomy (NCBI): domain Eukaryota; kingdom Viridiplantae; phylum Streptophyta; class Magnoliopsida; order Poales; family Poaceae; genus Aegilops; species Aegilops longissima. The sequence continues at coordinate 697,962,841 of CM038678.1, forward strand.
CATGGCCAAAGAAAGTTCATCCCTACAAAATCATATAGTTTAGTCATGCTCCATTTTCGTGACACAAGAATGTTCTCATCATGCACAACCTCGATGACAAGCCAAGCAATTGTTTCATACTTTAGTAATCTCAAACCTATAAACTTTCACGCAATAAATGAGCGCGAGCCATGGACATAGCACTATGGGTGGAATAGAATATAATGATGGGGGTTATGTGGAGAAGACAAAAAAGAAGAAGGTCTCACATCAACGAGGCTAATCAACGGGCTATGGAGATGCCCATCAATTGATGTTAATGCAAGGAGTAGGGATTGCCATGCAACAGATGCACTAGAGCTATAAATGTATGAAAGCTCAACAAAAGAAACTAAGTGGGTGTGCATCCAACTTTCTTGCTCACGAAGACCTAGGGCATTTGAGGAAGCCTATCGTTGGAATATACAAGCCAAGTTCTATAATGAAAGATTCCCACTAGTATATGAAAGTGACAACATATGAAACTCTCTATATGAAGAACATGGTGCTACTTTGAAGCACAATATATGAGACTCGCTATATGAAGAACATGGTGCTACTTTGAAGCACAAGTGTGAAAAAAGAGATAGTAGCATTGCCCCTTTTTTTGGCCTTTTTTTTTTCTTTGGCCTTTTTTTGGGACAATGCTCTAGAAAATGATGATCATCACACTTCTATTTATTTACAACTCGATGATTACAACTCGATACTGGAACAAAGTATGACTCTGTATGAATGCCTCTGGCGGTGTACCGGGATATGCAATGAACCAAGAGTGACATGTATGAAAAAATTATGAACGGTGGCTTTGCCACAAATACTATGTCAACTACATGATCATGCTAAGCAATATGACAATGATGAATGTGTCATGAAGAACGGTATGGTGGAAAGTTGCATGGCAATATATCTCGGAATGGCTATGGAAATGCCATAATAGGTAGGTATGGTGGCTGTTTTGAGGAAGATATAAAGAGGTTTATGTGTGAAAGATCGTATCATATCACGGGGTTTGGATGTACCGGCGAAGTTTGCACCAACTCTCAATGTGAGAAAGGGCAATGCACGGTGCGGAAGAGGCTAGCAATCATGGAAAGGTAAGAGTGCGTATAATCCAAAGACTCAACATTAGTCATAAAGAACTCACATACCTATTGCAAAAATCTACAAGCCATCAAAAACCAAAGCACTACGCGCATGCTCCTAGGGGCATAGATTGGTAGGAAAAGACCATCGCTCGTCCCCGACCTCCACTCATAAGGAGGACAATCAAATAACACCTCATGTTTCAAATTTGTTACATAACGTTTACCATACGTGCATGCTACGGGACTTGCAAACTTCAACACAAGCATTTCTCAAATTCACAACTACTCAACTAGCACGACTTTGATATTATCACCTCCATATCTCAAAACAATTATCAAGCATCAAACTTTTCTTAGTATTCAACGCACTCAAAAGAAAGTTTTACAAATCTTGAATACCAAGCATATTATTATTAAGCAAATTACCATGCTATTTAAGACTCTCAAAATAATCTAAGTGAAGCATGAGAGATCAATAGTATCTTTAAAACAAATCCACCACCATGCTCTAAAAGATATAAGTGAAGTACTAGAGCAAAACTATCAAGCTCAAAAGATATAAGTGAAGCACATAGAGCAAAACTATCAAGCTCAAAAGATATAAGTGAAGCACATAGAGTATTCTAACAAATTCCAATTTATGTATGGCTCTCTCAAAAGGTGTGTACAGCAAGTATGATTGTGGTAAACTAACAAGCAAATACGCAAATAATACAAGACGCTCCAAGCAAAACACATATCATGTGGTGAATAAAAATATAGCTCCAAGTAAAGTTACCGATGGAAGTGGACGAAAGAGGGGATGCCTTCCGGGGCATCCCCAAGCTTTGACTTTTTGGTGTCCTTGGATTATCATGGGGGTGCCATGGGAATCCACAAGCTTAGGCTCTTGCCACTCCTTGTTCCATAATCCATCAAAAAAATTCACCCAAAACTTGAAAACTTCACAACACAAAACTCAACAGAAATCTCGTGAGCTCCGTTAGCGAAAGAAAACAAAAGATCACTTCAAGGTACTGTAATGAACTCATTCTTAATTTATATTGGTGTTAAACCTACTGTATTCCAACTTCTCTATGTATCATAAACTATTTTACTAGCCATAGATTCATCAAAATAAGCAAACAACACACGAAAAACAGAATCTGTCAAAAACAGAACAGTCTGTAGTAATCTGTAACTAACGCAAACTTCTGGAACTCCACAAATTCAGCAAAAATAGGACGACCTAGGAAATTTGTTTATTGAGCAGAATCAATTGGAATCACTATTTTATCACGTTCTGGTGATTTTTAACAATTGTTTTCGTGAACCGAAAGTTTCTGGAAATTACAGCAAGATCAAATAACTATTATCCAAGAAGATCCTATAGGTTTAACTTGGCACAAACACTAATTAAAACATAAAACCACATCTAAACAGAAGGTACATGGATTACTTATTCCTAAACAGAAACAAAAACAAAAAACGAAAAATAAAATTGGGTTGCCTCCTAACAAGCGCTATCGTTTAACGCCCCTAGCTAGGCATAAAAGCAAGGATAGATCTAGGTATTGCCATCTTTGGTAGGCAATCCATAAGTGGCCCTCATGATAGATTCATATGGTAATTTTATTTTCTTTCTAGGGAAGTGTTTCATGCCTTTCTTTAATGGAAATTGGAATCTAATATTCTCTTCCTTCACATCAATAATTGCACCAATCATTCTAAGGAAAGGTCTACCAAGAATAATAGGACATGAAGGATTGCAATCTATATCAAGAACGATAAAGTCCACGGGCACATAATTCCTATTTGCAACAATAAGAACATCATTAATTCTTCCCATAAGTTTCTTAATAGTGGAATCCGCAAGGTGCAAGTTTAGAGAGCATTCATCAAAATCACGGAAATCTAGCAAACCACACAAAGATTTGGGAATAGTGAAAACACTAGCACCCAAATCACATAAAGCATAAAATTCATGATCCTTAATCTTAATTTTAATAGTTGGTTACCACTCATCATAAAGCTTTCTAGGGATGGAGACTTCCAACTCAAGTTTTTCCTCATAAGATTGCATCAAGGCATCAACGATATGTTTAGTGAACGCTTTGTCCTGACTATAGGCATGCGGAGAATTTAGCACGAATTGTAACAAGAGAATACAATCAATTAAAGATCAACTTTCACAATTAAATTCCTTGAAATCCAAAATAGTGGGTTTAGCAACATCTAAGGCTTTACTTTCTTCAATCCCACTTTTATCAATTTTGGCATCATACTCTAAAAGCTCTGAATTTTTAGAACGCCTTCTAGGTAAAGGTGACTCGTATTCAATCTCATCATTATCAAGATTCATATTGCAAAACAAAGATTTAATGGGAGACACATCAATAACTTTTAGATCTTCATCTTGATTTTCATGGAAATTGGAAGAACACGCTTTAATAAAGGCATCTTTCATAGCACGCATCCTAGCGGTTCCTTGTTTGCACTCATCAATGGAAGTTCTCATGGCTTTTAGAGACTCATTGATATCATGCTTAGGAGGAATAGATCTAAGATTTAAAGAATCAACATCAAGAGAAATTCTATCAACGTTCCTAGCCAATTCATCAACTTTAAGTAATTTCTCTTCAAGCAAAGCATTAAAATTCTTTTGTGAATTCATAAACTCTTTGACACTATTCTCAATTCAGAGGGCATCTTATTAAAATTGCCGTAAGAGTTGTTGTATGAATTTCCATAATTATTAGAAGGATTACTAGGATAAGGCCTAGGATTAAAATTCCCTCTATATGCGTTGTTACCAAAATTATTCCTACCAACAAAATTCACATCCATAGATTCATTATTATTCTCAATCAAAGTAGACAAAGGCATATCATTAGGATCAGAAGAAACACTTTTAGTAGCAAATAATTTCATAAGTTCATCCATCTTTCCACTCAAAACATTGATTTCTTCAATCGCATGCACTTTTTTATTAGTAGATCTTTCAGTGTGCCATTGAGAATAGTTAACCATAATATTATCTAGGAGTTTAGTAGCGTCTCCTAAAGTGATTTCCATAAAAGTGCCTCCCGCGGCCGAATCTAAAAGATTTCTAGAAGCAAAATTCAATCCGGCATAAATTTTTTGTATAGTCATCCACAAGTTTAAACCATGAGTAGGGAAATTACGTATCATTAATTTCATTCTCTCCCAAGCTTGTGCAACATGTTCATGATCAAGTTGCTTAAAGTTCGTAATATCGTTTCTAAGAGAGATGATCTTAGCGGGAGGAAAATACTTAGAGATAAAAGCATCTTTGCACTTGTTCCAAGAATCAATACTATTTTTAGGCAAAGACGAAAACCAAGCTTTAGCACGATCTCTAAGCGAAAAAGGAAATAGCTGCTATTTAGATGAGTAGCGGCATCTTCACTAGGAAGGCCGGCGAATTGATCTTTCATAACGAGATTCAACAAAGCAGTATTGATTTCACACGATTCAGTATTGGCAAGAGGAGCAATCGGAGTGCTAAGGAAATCATTATTGTTGGTATTGATAAAGTCACACAATTTGGTATTATCTTGAGCCATAGTGACAAGCAAGCAATCCAACACACGAGCAAACAGAAAAAGGGCAAGCGAAAAGAGAGGAGGAGATTGGGAAAGAGAGGGCGAATAAAACGGCAAGGGTGAAGTGGGGGAGAGGAAAACGAGAGGCAAATGGCAAATAATGTAATGCGAGAGATAAGGGATTGTGATGGGTACTTGGTGTGTTGACTTGTGCGTAGACTCCCAGGAAATGGCGCCAGAAATCCTTCTTGCTACGTCTTGAGCTTGCGTTGGTTTTCCCCGAAGAGGAGAGGATGATGCAGCAGAGTACCGTAAGTATTTCCCTCAGTTTTTGAGAACCAAAGTATCAATCCAGTAGGAGGCCACGCGCGAGTCCCTCGTACCTACACAAAGAAAATAGCTCCTCGCAACCAACACAAATAGGGGTTGTCAATCCTTTCACGGTCATTTACGAGAGTGAGATCTGATAGAGATGATAGATAATATTTTTGGTATTTTTGGTATAAAGATGCAAAGTAAAAATAAAAGGCAAAGTAAAGAGCAAAGCAATAATAAAGCGTAGGAAGATTAATATGATGAAAATAGACCCTGGGGCCATAGATTTCACTAGTGGATTCTCTCAAGAGCATAGGTATTTTACGGCGGGTGAACGAATTACTGTTGAGCAATTGACAGAATTGAGCATAGTTATGAGAGTATCTAGGTATGATCATGTATATAGGCATCACGTCCGAGACAAGTAGACCGACTCCTGCCTGCATCTACTACTATTACTCCACTCATCGACCGCTATCCAGCATGCATCTATAGAATTAAGTTAATGAAAAAAGAGTAACGCCTTAAGCAAGATTACATGATGTAGAGGAATAAATTCATGCAATATGATAAATACCCCATCTTGTTATCCTCGATGGCAACAATACAATACGTGCCTTGCTGCCCCTACTGTCACTGGGAAAGGACACCGCAAGATTGAACCCAAAGCTAAACACTTCTCCCATTGCAAGAACTACCAATCTAGTTGGCCAAACCAAACGGATAATTCGAATAGACTTGTAAAGAAAACTCAATCATAGATAAAAGAATTCAGAAAATATTCAAATATTGCTCATAGATAATCTTGATCATAAACCCACAATTCATCGGTCTCAACAAACACACCGCAAAAAGAAGATTACATCGAATAGATCTCCACAAGAGAGGGGGAGAACATTGTATTGAGATCCAAAAAGAGAGAAGAAGCCATCTAGCTACTAACTATGGACCCGAAGGTCTGAGGTAAACTACTCACACTTCATCGGAGAGGCTATGATGTTGATGTAGAAGCCCTCCGTGGTGGAATCCTTCCGCGGAGCTCGAACAGGCCCCAAGATGGGATCTCGTGGATCTGAGAAAGTTGCGGCGGTGGAATTAGGTTTTGGCTCCGTGTCGATCGGACGGTGCGTGAGGTATATATAGGAGGAAGAAATGCGTCGGTGGAGCCTCGAGGGCCCACGAGGTGAGGCGCGCCCTGAGGCGCCCTCCACCTCGTGGCCGCCTCGAGCTTTCTTGACGGAGGGTCCAAGTCTCCTGGGTCTTATCCGATGAGAAAATCACGTTCCCGAAGATTTCATTCCGTTTGGACTATGTTTGATATCCCGTTTCTTCGAAACACTGAAATAGGCAAAAAAACAGCAATTCTAGGCTGGGCCTCCGGTTAATAGGTTAGTCCCAAAAGTAATGTAAAAGTGAAAATAAATCCCAATATAGTCCAAAACAATAGATAATATAGCATGGAGCAATCAAAAATTATAGATACGTTGGAGACGTATCACAAGTCTCAACTTGGAGGTTGAGCAAATGGATGTGAAGACTGCATTCCTTCATGGTGAGTTGGAGGAAGAAATATACATGGAGCAACCTGAGGGGTTTCTTGTGAAAGGCAAAGAAGACTATGTGTGCAAGCTGAATAAAAGTATGTATGGCCTGAAACAAGCACCAAGACAATGGTACATGAAGTTTGAAACTGTCATGGGGGAGCAAGGCTACAAGAAGTGTAGCTCAGACCATTGTGTGTTTATTCAGAGGTTCTCAGATGATGATTTCATCATAGTATTGCTCTATATTGATGGTATCCTGATTGTTGGCAAGAATGTCTCTAGGATTGCTAAGTTGGAGAAGGAGTTGAACAAATGTTTTGCCATGAAAGACTTAGGTCCAGCAAAGAACATTCTCGGAATGAGAATTGAGCGAGACAGAAATTGCAACAAGTTGTACTTGTCTCAAGAAAAGTATATTGAGAAGGTACTTCAGAAGTTCAGGATGGAAAATGCTAAAGTTGTGAGTTGTCCACTAGCAACCCATTTCAAGTTGAGCAGAAAGCAATGTCCTATCACTGATGAGCAGAAAAAGGAAATGCCTCATGTTCCTTATGCTTCAGCGGTTGGGAGTTTGATGTATGACATGGTGTGTACAAGGCCTGACATTGCTCATGCGGTTAGTACTGTGAGCAGATTTATGTCTAATCCAGGAAGACCTCATTGGGAAGCCGTGAAGTGGATTTTGAGATATCTTCGGGGCAGCACAAATCTGAAACTTTGCTTCGGTGACGGTGAGGCCAAGCTGATTGCTTTTTCAGATTCTGACATGGCTGGAGATCTTCACAAAAGGAAGCCTACTTCAGGTTACTTGGTTACCTATGCAAGGGGAGCGGTGTCATGGCAAAGCAGGCTGCAGAAGTGTGTGGCATTGAATACAACTGAAGCTGAATTCATTGCTGTAACAGAGGCGAGCAAAGAGCTATTGTGGCTGAAACGGTTGGCTTGTGTGCTTGGTTTTAAGCAAGACAAGTATGTGTTGCTTTATGACAACCAAAGTGCTATCCACTTGAGTAAGAATGCAAGTTTTCATTCAAGGTCTAAGCATATAGAAGTCCGTTATCATTGGATTCGAGATGTGTTGTATTCCAAGAAAATACAACTTGAGAAGGTTCACACCAATGACAATGGGGCAGATATGTTGACTAAAGTGGTGACAAGGAAGAAGCTCGAAGTATGTCGCCGGCTCGCTGGCATGGCTGCCGGAAGGCAGTGAGACCCTCCATGATGTCGGGAGGGGGAGTTTGTTGGGCTAAGTCCCTCCACATGGAGGTGTGTTGGCAGCCCAACATCAGCCCATAAGTCCAACACATGTCAGCCGTTGATCTTCGTTGCATCCAACGGTTGAGAGTGCTTCCAAGGGAAGTGAAGCAAGGAGAAAACCCTAGCCACTCCATTCCTGCTGGTGGTGGCTGCCATTCGTGAGAGAGAGAGAGAGAGAGAGAGAGAGAGAGAGAGCACAAGAGAAAACACAACCTGAGAGAGAGGAAGAAGAAGAAGCAGAGGTTCTGTCTAGATTTGCTGCATCTGACTAGACAGTGTTCAAGCTGGTGGTTGGAGGCTCAAACGTGCTTGGATCGACCTCAAACTTGGTGAGCTCGTTCCTTACTTTAAGTATTTCGATCTGGTTAGCTAGTTTGTGGATTGGGTCAGTGGAGCATCAGATTTAAGAGAGGTTTTGTCAGCTCTGACTGCTGCAGTTTCAGAACAGAGTAGTTTTGGGAGACGAACAGTTTGGGTAGGCAAACGATGTCCGATTGAGCTGAAACTTGGAGGGGATCTGAGGAACTCGTGTGTCTACTTGTTTGCCAAATTTTATGTTGTTTGGTTCAGCGGTTTAAGAGCAGTTTGCAAAACACTGAAGGATACAGAAGTTGTGTAAACTCTGTTTTGCTGAATTCTTGCCGCTTGTGGCTGTTGTTGCTGTTGCCGGGTGGCAACATGGAGAGTGTGTTGTAAATCCCTCTAGAGGTTCTAGAGAAGACTTTGTACTCATCATTCTTATAGTGAAGTTGTGTGGACCGGTCGGTCCACAGCCGTGGTTTTTTACTCCTCAAGTTAAGGAGGTTTTTCCACGTTAAATCCCGTGTCACTTGTGCATGTTGTTTGTGTTATTCCGCTGCTTACTTGTTGGTTGAAGCTGTCCTCAAAGTTCATCACAAGTGAAGGGGACTGTGTAGTGTGCACATTTGCCGTGTCGGTGAATTTGTGCAGCGGATTGTTGCTGTCCAGCCTCAACAATACGAACTGTCTCGTGTGTGTACGCTTGTTTATTGCAAAATTGAATTCGAGTGCTTATCCATCACTCCACACTCAAATCACACAAAAACTCGGCTAACCTTACCCACCCAAACCAAACAAGAAAAATGGCTATCCCTGTCTAGTTGGATGGGGATACCACGCTGCGGCGCTGCGTCCGGCCGGTCCTTTTGCACCAACTGCCTCCACTCTAGCTGCTAGCTATCTATCGGTTTCATCGCACAACAAGCAACCCACGCACAGACGCCACTCCCTCCTCTCCGGTTCTCTTGAAATTCAGAATTCTGTTATTTTATTTTACAAGCCTGTCTGTCCAAGTTAGTCCGATTTTAAGAACTGAAATCTTTCGACTTTTTTGCTTGCCATTTGAAGAAAGAAAGACCCATTTTCGTGGCTGTACTAACTAAGTCCAAACACAGACAAACAATTTGCAGGGGGATTACATGTAAGAAAGAGAAAAAAATAATTTCTTTTTGCGTAGATATCAATGTAACATCTTATGAGTATAGCGTCGACTCAGATTCAGCAAGACTGTTTTTTTTTTCTTTGTTGGTACCCAATAGATCTTGGCGATCTCGCGAAGCCAAGAGAGACCCTACGAGGTTTATGTGTGATCATTTCGAATGTGAAATAGCAAACGCACGGCTACCGTCCAATGATCTGCAAACCATATCATGATGAAACTGCACATATGCATGGACCGCTCCGTTGGTGTCAAGCGCGCATGCATGCGCTAAATCGTGAGTCAATCACCTAATGATGATGGCAGAAAGCACGTGCACTCAAAATAAACCAAGTTTAGTTTAATATTGTGCATTATTACTAAGTAAAGAAAATTACTAGCGAGCGAGGCTCACCACGTAGGGTCGCTCGTGCTGTGAGTGCGACTACGAGCATTCCAGGTGCACACATTGGCATTGGTACTGATTGGATGGTGCAAATGCCAAGAGTTAGTTTTTTAGACCAATAAAAACTGGACAAGTCAGCTGGCCCGTGAACTCCGTATCAGGCAGCCCGTGAATCTAGCATTATTGGCAAAACAACAGGCGGCTCAATATGCTACATCCTCCGCCCGGATTTGTTACGGCTTCATTTTTTGGGTTAAATTTTAATCAATTGTAACTAATACAGCATAATATAATTTATATGTCATAAAATTTTGTATCATGAAAACCTCTGTATAATACTCTATTAAATTAACATCGTCATCGTCCTCGTCGCCCGTAAGGTCGATGCAGGGCGGCAACATCCATGGGTGGGCCGGCGGGCCCTGCCAGGCGGGAGGCTCGGCCGAAGGGTGATGCATTGGCGCCTACACCAGCTCTTCGCGTGGCAGGACGGTGACCAGGCCTCGTCGTGCGCGGGCTCTGGCATGCACAGGACTGTTTTCGTCTAGGACCACTTCTGGCCGACCAGTGTCGAGTTCCATGGCGCGGGCTCCTCCTCCTCTTGCTGCTGCACGTCCTCCATGGCCTCCTTCTTCACCACGACGTCGAACACCAGGGTGGCGACGTCACCGGCCGCAAGGCCGTGGTGGTAGTGTTCGGTCCTGAATACCTGAGAGAACCAAATGCCGCTATACAGAGAGGTTATTGACGATTAATGCCAAGAGGGGCTTTCCGAGCATGCTTGGTAGTATTGATTGTATGCACTAGAAGTGGAAGAACTGTCAATTTGCTTTGCAGGGACAGTACAACGGAAATGTGAAAGGTGCCATTGTTATACTTTAAGCTGTGGCTTCACAAGATCTGTGGATATGGCATTCTTTCTTCGGCATGACTGGTTCTCACAATGATATTAGTGTTCTTCAACATTCTTCAGTGTTTGCAAGGTTTGCAGAAAGCCACTGCCCAGAGGTCAACTTTGAGATCAATGGCCACCATTACAACAAGGGATATTATCTAGTTGATGGTATCTATCCCCAATGGTCCATTCTTGTGAAGACCATACCCAATCCGCAAGGAGAGAAGAGACAGAGATTTGCTCAAATGCAGGAGAGTGCTAGGAAAGCTGTGGAGCGTGCATTTGGTGTGCTTCAGTCTTGATGGGGTATTGTTCGAAACCCTGCATTGACATGGAGCACTAAGAAACTTAGGGAGGTGATGACTGCTTGTGTGATTATGCACAACATAATCGTTGTGTATGAGCGTGATGGGAGTATCTACGACCAAGGGTTTGATTTCCAGGGTGAGAATGTTGAGCGAGCACCCACCTCCTGCAACCTTTGAACAATTTGTCCAATTTTATCGTGAGTTGCGTGATCGGAACACTCATACGCAGCTGCAAGATGACTTGCTTGGGCACATGAGGGATCACATTGACAATCAATAGATCTATCGGTTTAATCTCTTTTCGTGTGCACAAACTTTGAGTGGTTTTGTAAGACTATTTGATATTTTTAAAATTTTAATTGAATTGTAATAAAAAACTATTTTAAACATATGTTTGATTTAAACTATTTTTTGATGCTTCATTTTATGTACTTGGCCTCCGACTGACGAGATGGGGCTTTGGGTCATCCGTTGGAGTTGCCCGAACCGGCCCGCAGTGGTGGTTCCTTGCATGGAAGTGTGAGCTTGGAGCACACACAACTTCCAACACAGGGTACTCATCTAATGGTACTACCTTGATCTGATTGACGAGTGGGTGAGGACGTGAGGTAAAGGTACAATTGAAGGGTAGGCACATGGGCCAGTTGCAGCTTGTGGTTAACTTCGAATCTTGGCTGTGTGGGGAACTGGAGATGGCAACCCATCATTTTTAGCAGTCATATGGCCCATGGTTTCTCTTCTTTGTTGTGTTTTCTGTCAAAGGTGTTTGTTTCCAGGAACTTTTTTATGTAGGGACTAGAAAAAGTCTCTTTTAGAGACTTTTTTTACCAAACGGGAGGGATTTTTTAGAAACTAAACTAGGCATTTGGGACTAAATGAAGAAGACTCTTAAGGAGAGTCTTTTTGGGACTTTTTGGGACTTCTCCAACAATGCCCCTCCGTGCACCCATTGCCCGTCATCCCATGGTGTTGTTTGATTGTTATTTTCCTATATACTAGGAGGAACATGGTCATTTAATAACCTTTAGAAAGGGACTAAGGACTTTTTAGTCTCTGAAAACAAACACGGAGGGACTTTTTAGAGACTAGAGACTTTTAGTTGGGACTAGAAAAGGTTCTAGGACTAGAGAGCCAAACATCACCCAGTCTCACACATATGTAGGAGTAGCATTTAACTGCAATAATATTATGATGGTTTGTTCGGTCAGAATAGAGGGTGCGCCCGACTAATAAGTTTATTTGTGCAGAAGTTTTTTTTTTTTTGAGAATGAGAATGAATTTGTGCAGAAGATTTTGTAATCAAGGTCTGTCAATTTGCTATCGGTGTCAAACCATAAGCACGCAAGCACTAGCTTAAGCTAACCCAGCTGTCATGCATGTCACCTAAACCCGAGTAGTATATCTTTCAGCCCGACACGCACACGTAAACTAAGCCCGAGTGAACAGCAACAAGCCAATCAATCAGTGCCTAAGCTACGTGCATGTGGTGGCACGCTGGTCGACGCCGCCGACCGACCGAAAGGTGGGCAAAGTCTAGGGACAACGCTCTTGTTTCGCCGTCGTTTCGTGTGAGATCACCACCTCCCAACTATATAGATCTTGGGAGCTCACGCTGTCGCGACCCTATCATGTCCGTTTCCGTCCGTTTAGGATAAAAGGGACAAATTAGACGGTCCAGCGTGCGGGAGCAAACAGATTTTTATCCGTTTGTGTCCGCTTTCGACCCATCCCGGCCTAAGTTTGCGTCGGTTTTGGGATGAAACGGACAACGCGCGGACAGGCGGGACGCACGCGCTTATCCTCCCCTGGCCAGCCTGTCGGTGGGAGAAACCAACCCCCCCGCCCCATACGCCTCATTTGGCGCCATTTCTAAACCCTCCCGTCCCTCCCCGCCCCCTCTCCCCGTCCATGGCGGCCTTGCCCCGATTCGGCGGCTGGCGTCGACCCGCCGGAAAGGTGAAGAAGAAGCGGCCAAAGCGGCAAGGAAGCCGCGGTCGGAGTGCACGCGGAGGAGATCGCCAAGTTGGACCGAAGCGCGAAGAAGAGGAGCCGAGAGCGGTCGTCAAGGTCAATACCGCCACGCCAAGTTCGCCGCCGGCGCGATCTGAAGAGAGCCGCTTCGGCGCTAAACGCGCCGACGAGAAGGAGGACATCGTCAACAAAGCGCACGCCATCCTCATGCTTGGCATGGCCCGTCCGGCCGGTTTCACTACAGCGGCCGTCGGCCCGGCGATCACGGGCTCGTCGGTCGCCCGGCCTGCACACTGCCAGTCGCCGATGTCGCGGACCACGCCCATGTCGCCCGGCTTTCTTCCGCCAAGGCATGACGGGCACACCCGTTTCTCTGGGTCGCCGGACGTTGGCTTGTTCGTGCCGTCCACACCGCGCCCCGCGGCCGTCATCGACCTCAACGTCACGCCTGGGTCCAGCAGCGCCGACCGGCCGTCCGTCGAGATGCAAAGCAAGCAAGCATGGGCACCGTTCACGGGCACCATGCCGGCCCCCCGCGTGTTGTTTGACGGAATGCCAACACCAACGGCACCGGTCGACGACCCCTTCTACAACCAGTACATGGAGAACGTGATCCTCGAGGCTGGGCACAGACGTGCCTATGACCCCGAGGAGACCCAAAGTCAGGATGGCTGCGCCCAGTACGTCCCCGATGAAGAGGCCGACGACCGTGCTGACTACGACCATGGTGACTCGTGGCATGAAGACGATGACATCTATGTCGAAGGTGACGGTGATGAAGGAGAAAGCAATGATGTTGATATTAGTGGCGAGCCATTGTTCATCGACGAGCTGACCCAAAGAGCGGAAGCACAAAAGAAGAGGAAGAGCATTCGCACGGGTTCATACACACAAGATGAGGACAAGTTGATTTTCTAAGCGTGGATGGAGATTAGCCAAGATCCTAGGACCGGCGCGCAACAAAAGGGCATCGTTTTTTGGACGAGAGTCCACAAAACATTCCATGAAAGGAAGATGTTCGAGCCCTACCAAATTACAAGCAATCGGGGCATCGGCTCGATTTAAAAAAGATGGTTGTTCATCCAACAAGAGTGCAACAAGTATCAAGCCACATTTGAGAGCGTTGAAGCACGGCCCGTGAGTGGTCTTGGCGTTGGGGACACGGTATGCTCTCCTCTTCCTAGCCCTTTCCTTACTACGGCCATGAGACTTCGGCCTTGTATATGTTTGCATGTTCACTTGTTGTTGATCATGTGATGTAGGCATTTCAATCTTTGGAGGCATTCAAGGCCCGGCACAATGACAAGCCATTCACTCTTACGCATTGTTGGACGCTCATCAACAATTGCCCTAAGTTCAATGACCAATACCGTGAACTACAAAGGAAGAGAGGATTGAAGACGGCCAAGTTTGCCGGAGGTGGAGATGGCAAGGTGTTGAAGAGGCCGAGGGGCAAGACCAACTCCAAGGTTGATGACATACGTGATGCCTCATCCATGGCATTGCATGACACTTTGCATGGCATGATGTCTCAAAAGGATGTGAAGGACGAGAAGAAGCGGCAAAGCAAGGACGAGCAAATGAAGCAATACCTAGACCTTCAAAGAAAGAAGCTTGAGATGGAGGAGGCGGCCAAGAAGAGGAAGATCAACATGGAGGAGGCGGCCCGGCAAAGGCAGCTCGACATGGAGGAGGCGGCCCGGCATAGGCAGCTCGACATCGAGGCCGACAATGTCAAGGCCAGTCAGAGGCAGCTCGACATCGAGGCCACCAATGCCGCCACCAAAGCGAAGGAGGTGGCTCTTGCGATCATGAGCGTGGACTTGTCGAAGATGAGCGAGAAGACGAGGCCTGGTTCGAGGCCAGGCAGAAGGAGATGCTCGACGCCGAAGGCCTGAACTAGGTCGTCCGATCGGCGTGGCCGTTCTTTTTGGAGGCTGGCATGGGTGCCGCCCGCCCGCTGGGCCGCTGGCAGTGTGCGGGCGAGAAACCATTCATTTTGGAGGCCGGTTGTGTTGCCGGCCGCTGGCTGTGTTGCCGACGAGGACAACTATTCATTTTGGAGGCTGACTGTGTTGCCGGCCGCTGGCTGATGCCGGCGATGGACGTGTAGGGAGCTGTCTTTGTTGCCGGCGTGATGAACTGGGACCATGCACTAGGGCTTGGCATATGAAACGTTGCTCTTTTTTTTAAATGGTCATGAACAGGATGGGGTAAACGGATGCGGCCGTGCGCTGGGCGCACGGCCACCCCATTTCAGGACACGCACGACCCATTGCCCTACCCAAAGGGATAGAATCCGGACAAAACGGACGTCCATTTGGGGTCGCGCGGTGCAGATGGCCTCACACACGCCATCCCCCGTTTGAGGTCAGTCAGACATGCATGCATGCATCATCAGGTAGCAGCCTAGCAGCATCTCTCTGGACTGTGTTGTAGCAGTTGCTTGCTGAGCTTCGTTTTCCAAGACCGAATCCATCCATCAATCCGTCCATCCATCGAAGTGTCAACCACGCACGACAGACGCACACGGGTGGTCTAGCGGCAAATTTGACAAATTTGACCTATAGACGAAATCAAATCATAAAATGAACTATCCGTGAAACTATTTCACGCGGCTGATCTTTTTGTGTGACGCCCGACAGGAAGGCGCCATACTACACTGTGCAACGCCTCAGAGATAGGCGCTACACGCAGGGGCGGAGCCAGGATTTGGACATGAGGGGGGCGAAAAACCAAAGCCATGTCTTTAAAAAAAATCACCTCGTGCTTCGTCTACCATTATGCATAACTTTATTAGTACAATTGTTCTTCTCTAATTTGTATCTGAACTCTTTGAGAATGTAACTTACAAATTTCTTGTTGCATGATATGGTAGGTATCCTATATACATAAGAATTTGATCCCCGCTATCCCATTTATCTCAACATGCACATATGCCACATCACCACCCATGCCACCTCAACAATTGTCTTTCCCTTTTTCTTAGTTGGATGCTCCACCCAACTACTTCCTCCGTTCCTAAATAATTATCTTTCTAGAGATTTCAACAAGTGACTATATACGAAGCAAAATGAGTGAATCTGCACTCTAAAACATGTCTACATACATCCGTATGTTATAATCCATTTAAGATGGCTAGAAAGACAATTATTTGGGAACGGAGGGAGTAGCATACTTAATGCACATGCAACCATGCATGCATATGAATGTCTACCTCAATACATAGCCATGCATGGGAAAATGTTTTACCCTATACAATAATCATACAATATTATTAATTCACATATTTATGCTCCATACAACCAATCTCATTAGAATATATTACAATCAGTTCCCATCGCAACGCATGGGTATCATCTCGTTCTTTGCATTTTTTGGTGCATTTTGAAGACAACATCATTTATTTTCTATAATGGAGTAGCAACTTCAGCGCTTCAAGAGAATTAATAAGGCAACAACTTCAGCGGTTCGAGAAAAATACCTTTATTTGCAGATCGTGTATATTCGTATATGGATATCCTCTCATGCATGGTTGATAAGCACCCTCCGGAATATAAAATCCCCATGCTTGTTTTTCGTATCATGAGGAAGTTCCCAAATTTGTTGGCACTTACAAGGTCCCTTACATCAGTATTCTGTGACTTCTACTGATGCCACAACACCCTAATCATCAGTATTGTTATTTGCAATAGGTTGCTCCTCAGATGGATTTACATGTTCGACACCAGTAATATTGGAGGTTGAAGTTGAAGCAATTGGCTTGAAAAAGGAATTTATTCCTTAATTGTTAATGTCTTTTGTTTCATCGTTGACTACTGTAACAAAAAAGAAACTTGATTAATATATTAACACACTGTTTTATTGTACATATTACCAATTGACCAAACTAAGATTGTACAGTTCATAATAGAAATCCAAATCCCTACTAGCATGTTATGGTAGGTACCTTCTTCCTCTATCTGATCTCCGACGTTTAGCCGTTCTCTGATATATGCATGCAGCTTGCGTTTGACACTGACGAGTGCATCGTAAATCGACTGATGGCGTCTAGCCAGCACCCGCAATGGTAATCAGAGATTTGCATGAGAGGCGGCCGGCGGCGGCGGCGAAAGACTCCCCAGCCCAGAACACGCGTGTACGCACGTTCAGATAATGGGGCAAAACAACAATCATCTCACAACCGTACATGCCTACATGGGCTATTGGGCTTTGGCTTCGTGTAGTGTAGCTGGTTTTCATTTAGTAGTAGAAATTTACATGTATATGGGCTAATGATGCAATTAACTCCGGCCAATTAGCAGACGCACAGTATATAGTACTCCTACCTGCACAAATCGTTGAGGGGGGCGAGCGATTGGCAGGGGTCTAGCCCCTGCTCGCCCCCCTGTCTCCGCCCCTGGCTACACGGCCAGCGTCGCACCCGTGTGTTCAGAAAATTACTTAGAAATCGATGTGCAGAAGTACCGAGAGCCAGGCGCCACACTATATATAGTGTAGCGCCTAGCTCCCGGGCGTTGCACTAGTGCAGTGCCTAGCTCCTGGACGTTGCACTAGTGCAGCGCCTAGCTCCCGGGTGGTGCACTAGTGCAGCGCCTGGAAACTAGGCTCCACGGGTCAGCCGTATAAAATAGTTTCATGAACAGTTCATTATGTGATTTAATTTCGTCTATAGATCAAATTCCATGAGGCATGGGCTCCCTTCCCTCTCCTCTCCTCTCGCTTGCAAATCACAGCCATGACTCGTGTATGTATGCGCCACAAGGAAAACGATGTGACTAAGGAGGAGTAGCTTTCTGGGACAGCATGGGGCCTGTGGACAGACAGGCAGACGTACGTACGGCACTACCTCCGGCCGGTCCTTGCACCAACTACCACACCACTCTCTAGTGGGTCTGTGGCGGGCTATCGGTTATCGGTTTTGTCGCACAAGAAGCAACGCCACGCACGCTCCCCTCCCTCTAACAGGCATCTTCAATCCAAAGAGCGGTCCTGGACAATTCTGTTACTTGGGAACCCTGTAATCTCACCAAGCGCAGACACCCTGCGAGGTTTATGCGTGATCATTCATTTCGTAAGTGCAACCCAAATCGCACAGCTACCGTCCGTCCAATGATCCGCAAACCACATCATGAAACTACATGGACCTCTCTGATGTGGCCACGCGCGCATGCATGTGGTGATCGTGAGTCAATCAACCAATGATGAAGATGGGACACAGATATACTATATTGGAACGCAGAATAGTATTCCCTCTGTAAACTAAATATAAAACTTTTTAGATTACTAGAGGAAGTAGATCTGAACGTGACTCGAAATTTGAGTTCATGAGAGCTTGAACATGGAAGTTTACATTGTCGTCAGACGCAAGCTAGCTAGGTGCCTTGTGGTACGACTATAAGCATTTCAGGTGCAGACATTGGCCCTGTTTGGATCTCTAAGTTAGAGTTAGTTTTGGTTAGTCAGGGCTCAAATAACCCAAAAGTTCCAAACATGATGAGTTAGTTTGGGTTAGTTGGATCTAACCCACCCTAAAAAACTAGCCCACACTAGAGGAGCTTATTTGGGTTAGTTCTCTTGGCCCCACTAAAAAATTAGTAAAAAAAAGTTACCCCTCCCATCCAAACATGGTCTAAAGTAGTCAAATGATTGAGAAAGAATATTTATTGTCAATTTAACCCTACCATCCAAACAGATTTTTGGTTAGAGTTAGTTTAGAATTGGTTCAGGGTTAGAATCTAACTCTAACCTCTAACTGAGTTAGAGTACCCAAACAGGGCCATTGCCATGTGGCGGAGCCCATGCATGGATTCCAAGGTGCGACCAACCAAGTGAAAAGGAATCAGTGGAGTCGAAGAAAGAAGAGCTAGCTATCTAGGCAGCCTACCTGCCTGCAAGATCCACCATCTCAAATTAATTCGCTGGTCACTAGCCACTTAGCCAGTACACTTGTTTGGCTTATCTAGCTTCTGAAGGGGAGAATCTAAATGAAGTCAAGGAAGAAAAACCAAGGACCAAAGAGCTCCTCTCCTCGATTCGGTCGATCGCGAGTGTGCCCGTTGCGTGCAAGCATGCGAGTACCTTTGAAATTCCTTCCGCTTTTCTATTTACTTATTTTATATTTCGCAATAATTTTACAATATATATATATATATATATATATATATATATATATATATATATATATATATATATATATATATATATATATAACTAAAAACATTGTACATACAATTTTCAAAAAATGTTAATCATGCATTTCAAAAAATTAAAGGTGTATAGAAAAATATAAACTTGTGTCAAAAAACAGAAAAGGTAAGAAAAACAATGCCATTGAAAACCGGGAAGGAAAGAAAAAAAACATAGAAAACCCAAAAAAATGAAGTATAACAAAGAAGAACCAAAGTAAACCGGTGAAGAAATAAAAGAACACCCAAGAAAAAGGGAAAATTGAAAAGGATGATTGAAAATCGGAGCAAAGAACTAGTGAAGCGACCATGAGTGGGCTGACACAATACCGTAGCACGTAGGGAAATCCTTCACGCGGGAGCTTATTTCATCTTGCTATCAGTTTTTTTTACGGAATCATCTCGCTATAAGTGAGGTATAACTGTAGCGGTGTCATTCTTTCGGTATGGTTAAACAGGAACATGAAGATCACCATGTTGGCACATGTATTGACCGCCTAAAGGTTCGCTCATGGATAAGCTCAGCCCACAGAGCAAACAGCTCGTCGGGATGACGGGCCATACATACAAGACGCTCGTTTCACAAACAAAAAACATACAAAACGCTCGCAACATTCGGGGAGCTCCTAATTGGTGCGCCGCCGAGAAAAACCGGTGCTCACGCACTCGATAGTGTGGACAGGCCCATTACGCTGATGTGTTCCATAAAAAAAACTCAGCTTCTCGTTCGATAAAAAGAAAACCTGACTCATTCGCTCTATCAACAGTTAAACCTGTTGCTGGGTAACAGTTTACTTTCAACAAAAAAATTACTAAATTTGAAAAAAAGTTAAGGAACTAAAAAATCGCCGACTTGAAAAATGTTCATTTGAAAAGTCCATGAATTTCGAAAAATACAAAAATTCAAAACAATTCACAAATTTTGAGAGAAAAGTTGACTGATTTGGAAACAATATTAATGATTTCAAAAAAATTACGCATTTAAAAATATTCGTCAATTTAAAAAACATCCTTAATTTAAAAAGTACATCAGTTTTAAAAATATTCATCGGTTTCAAAAGAAGTTCATAGATTTCGTTAAAAGTTCATCAATTATTAGAAAAGATTTCATTGATTTAAAAACATTAATTTCGACGAAAGTTCTGAAATTTCTAAATAAGTTTATTAATTTTGGAAAAAATCATCAATTCTAGAAAATGGTTCACAATTTGAAAAAAGATCGTCAATTTTGAAAAAAAGATTATGGATTTAAATCAAAGTTCACAAATTTTATAAAACCAGCAAAAAAAGAAAAAAAAAGAAAATAAAGAACAAAAAGGAAAAGTGAGAAATTATAACAATAGGTGCAGTGTCCCAGCTGGTTAGGGCAGTTTACCCACGAAAAAAAGGTCGTGGGTTCGAATAACTGTTACTCGCACGCCTTTTCTCGTTTAGCAGGAAAAAAACGATAACTGATGTCTACTACAGAACCTTCTTCTTGTAGACGTTGTTGGGCCTCCAAGTGTAGAGGTTTGTAGGATAGTAGCAAATTTCCTTCAAGTGGATGACCTAAGGTTTATCAATCCGTGAGAGGCGTAGGATGAAGATGGTCTCTCTCAAACAACCCTGCAACCAAATAACAAAGAGTCTCTTGCATCCCCAACACACCCAATACAATGGTAAATTGTATAGGTGCACTAGTTCGGCGAAGAGATGATGATACAAGTGCAATACGGATGGTAGATATAGGTTTTTGTAATTTGAAAATATAAAAACAGCAAGGTAACATAATAAAAGTGAGCACAAACGGTATTGCAGTGCGTAGAAACAAGGCCTACGGTTCATACTTTCACTAGTGCAAGTTCTCTCAACAATAGTAACATAATTGGATCATATAACTATTCCTCAACATGCAATAAAGAGTCACTCCAAAGTCACTAATAGCGGAGAACAAACGAAGAGATTATTATAGGGTACGAAACCACCTCAAAGTTATTCTTTCTGATCAATCTATTCAAGAGTCCGTAGTAAAATAACACGAAGCTATTATGTCCGTTCGATCTATCATAGTTCGTACTAGAATAACACCTTAAGATACAAAACAACCAAAACCCTAATGTCACCTAGATACTCCAATGTCACCTCAAGTATTCGTGGGTATGATTACACGATATGCATCACACAATCTCAGATTCATCTATTCAACCAACACAAAGTAATTCAAAGAGTGCCCCAAAGTTTCAACCAGAGAGTCAAGACGAAAACGTGTGCCAATGAGTACTAGGGGTACGAATAAGGGGCAAAGACTAGCTACGGCGTAGGTGTAACACTCGGTGTTTAACGAGTACAGACCCCTCTCGGCGGAGTTAAAAGTCCTACGTCTTGTGCCTTGAGGCTTGCTTTGATTTGATGGATATGGTTACCGAGATTGAACGTGCCCGGCTATGGAGAGGGGTGCGGCTTATATAGAGTGCGCTGCAGCCCCATGTCTCCCACGCCGCCGAGGAAATTAATGTCATTGAATGAGACAATTACTAGTGCAGTGAGCCTCTACTACAACAGTTATAGGTAACGGTAGCTATAACACTATTTAGTGGATGACTTAGGATTCCTCGACCGTTGGAGCTCATACGACGCCCTCCTGTCCTCTACGTCCGAGTGGTGGTCCATCAGCCGAGTAACACGTGATCGTCCGAGTGCCGCAGAGCCATCCGAGTGAACCTCCTGATGTATGCATCCGAATGTTGGCATGGTCCACGGACCTACCTATGATGGTGATGGGCCCTATGTGGGTCCCAAATTATGGGTCCTTGACCCTACCTGTAATAGGTAACCACATCAGCTGGCATGTGCCCCATTGTATTCTTCGGACTATGCCAAATTGTAGTATCATATCAAAAGAACACCTCAAAAGAGGATTTCTAATCCCCTATCACTATGGTTAGCTACTCCTGTTGTCCCAGGCGAAGTTGAGATATTCTCCCCCTGCTTCCAGTCATCCTCTCCTTTCGGGTTGATCAAGTGGTGCCCTCAGTGCCGCTGCCCGGACTGGGGGGTTACACGTATGGGTTTTGTCGGCTGGGGCTCCTTTCCTACTTGCACTATACGAGATAGGGTTTTGTGTTTGGTGTTGATGGCGTTTGGTTCGACTTCTTCACGAAAACGTTTAAGGGATGATTTAGATGAGATGATGTATCGTTTGGGCGTGTGTATGATGTTGTTTTCGAGCAGGAAGAGGCACAGCCGACGAAGGCAACACGCTGGTTGGCCATCATGAGACTGCATATAACCAAAGAATGTGGTGTGTTTTGGTTCTATAAGAATATGAGGATTGTGTGGGATCTTGCTTGTGAAATTAGGTTCTGATCTTTGGGTGATAATTTGTCCACTGCTCAACCGACATGTCTAATGTCTTGGAGACTGGGACAAGGAGATGGAGGGGGTCTCTGGATCTTCCGCGAATGTCCGGTGGTTTTTGCTGAATATGATGGGTTCTTGCAGAATATGTTGGATGTCCTCGGGCTGATTATACCAAAAGTAGAAATCCTTGTCATCATTCTAGAGAGGAGCTGTTTTTAGCAGTTTTCATGAGCACTCTACTAAAAACATCAGCTACCAAATTGAAAAGGAGAGGAGAGATGGTGTCGCCTTTTTTAACACCTCTAGAGGTTTCAAAAAAAGCACTATTATAATCATTAGTCCTAAGTCCCAGTGAACCCTTATAGAGCAAGGATTTATTTTTATCATCCATATGGGACTAAAGCCCCCTACAATACACCATTTTAGGAAGACATTCTTTACTAACCCTATTATAAGCCTTCTTATACGTTGAGCTTTTATCGCGACCAATTGTTGGCATAGAGGACTATGGGCATGATGGAAGGATTCATGAGCGGAAGCATGCATGGGTGGTGCCATGGGACGCGGCATGAGAGGATTCACGACTTCTATGGGAGGAGGTGGTGGTGCCATCGGAGGGGACAATGGTGCCAATGTATCGACTATGAGAATGGAGAGGAAGCAAGACATGATGATAATGCAATTACTAGTGATGGCAATGGAGCCAATGGTATTTGATCGTCTATGCATTTATGTTCTATGCACTTTTTGTTTGTGTTTGTGATGCACAATGCTTGTGGTTTGAATTTGAATTCGATATGCGGATTTGAAGTTTAATTTGATATGTTGTTGATTATGTGTGTAGTGATCTCTCAAAGTTTTAATTTTTTAATGTCATGTTTTGTTTCAATATGTAGGCAATTCTGGAGAAGGACAATTTTTTAGGGCACCTCTTTTACATTATCTGTTACGACAGAAAATTTTATGCTGCCCTAAAACCTTCTCTCTCGCGCACTAAAACTTTTTCAGGGGCACCAACTTTTACATCATGTGTTGGATATTCTCTTAGAGCATCTCTAGCTCACCCCAATGACTTAATTTTTATCTATGTTTTACGTATCTTTTAATTCACAATATTTTGAGAAATTGAACTTTCGTCCATCTAATCCACCACTCAAAACTTAATTTTGTTGGGAACGTAGCATGCAATTTCAAAAAAAATCCTACGCTCACGCAAGATTTATCTAGGAGATGCGTAGCAACGAGAGGGGGAGAGTGTGTCCACGTACACTCGTAGACCGAAAGCGGAAGCGTATGACAACGTGGTTGATGTAGTCGAACTTCTTCTCGTTCCGACCGGTCAAGCACCAAGCGTACGGCACCTCCGAGTTCTGGACATGTTCAGCTCGATGACGTCCCTCGAACTCTTGATCCAGCAAAGTGTCGAGGGGGAGTTCCGTCAGCATGACGGCGTGGTGACGGTGATGGTGAAGTGATCCGCGCAGGGCTTCCCCTATGCACTACGTGAATATAACCGGAGGCGTAAACTATGGAGGGGGGCGCCGCACACGGCTAATAACTGTTGATCTGTGTTCTAGCGGTCCCCCCTTCATATATATAGGTTGGAGGGGAGGAGAGGCAGCCAAGGGGGCAACCCAAGTAGGACGAATCCTACTTGGGTGCATCCCAATTTGGCCTCCCCCTTCCAAATTCATCCGGAGGGGGAAGGAAGGAGGAGGGAGGAGAGAAGGAAGGGGGAGGCCTAATTGCTCCCCTTCCTTTCTCTCTTCCCCTCTTTCCTTCCCCTTTATTTCGGCCTACATGGGGCGCACCAGCCCCCTAGGGGCTGGTCTTTCCCCTTCTTGGCCCATTAGGCCCATGTAGTTGCCGGGGGGATGCCCGGAACCCCTTTCGATGACCCGATATGTACCCCCGGAACACTTCCGGTGTCCGAATATCATCGTCCAATATATGAATCTTTACCTCTCGACCATTTCGAGACTCCTCGTCATGTCCGTGATCTCATCTGGGACTCCGACCAACATTCGGTCACCAAATCACATAACTCATATAATACAAAATCGTCATCGAACGTTAAGCGTGTGGACCCTACGGGTTCGAGAACTATGTAGACATGCCCGAGACACCTCTCTGGTCAATAACCAACAGCATAACCTAGATGCTCATATTGGTTACCACATATTCTATGAAGATCTTTATCGGTCGAACCGTTATGACAACATGCGTTATTTCCTTTGTCATCGGTATGTTACTTGCCCGAGATTCGATCGTCGGTATCTTCATACCTAGTTCAATCTCGTTACCGGCAAGTCTCTTTACTTGTTTCGTAATACATCATCCCATAACTAACTCATTAGTCACATTGCTTGCAAGGCTTATCATGATGTGTATTACCGATAGGGCCCAGAGATACCTCTCCGATACTCGGAGTGACAAATCCTAATCTCGATCTATGCCAACCCAACAAACACCTTCGGAGATACCTGTAGAGCATCTTTATAATCACCCAGTTACTTTGTGACGTTTGATAGCACACAAGGTATTCCTCCGGTAACTGGGAGTTGCATAATCGCATAGTCAAAGGAATATGTATATGACATGAAGAAAGCAATAGCACTAAA
Source organism: Aegilops longissima (assembly GCA_021605205.1). Lineage (NCBI taxonomy): Eukaryota > Viridiplantae > Streptophyta > Magnoliopsida > Poales > Poaceae > Aegilops > Aegilops longissima. The sequence goes on from CM038678.1 coordinate 697,987,777, forward strand.
ACTTAACGATCAACATGCTAAGCTAACGGGTGGGTCTTGTCCACCACATCATTCTCCTAATGATGTGATCCCATTCATCAAATGATAACACTTGTCTATATTTAGGAAACTTAACCATCTTTGATTAACGAGCTAGTCTAGTAGAGGCTTACTAGGGACACAGTGTTTTGTCTATGTATCCACACATGTATCAAGTTTCCGTTTAATACAATTCTAGCATGAATAATAAACATTTATCATGATATAAGGAAATATAAAATAACAACTTTATTATTGCCTCTAGGGCATGTTTCCTTCAGGCTCGATCTTCTGCCCCAGCCGAGCTATGCCACGCATAGTCGCGCTGCGGTGCCATTAATCTCCATGATAAGGACATCCCAATTCGATTCCCGATACCAGGCAGTGCACACCGTGGCACCATAACAAAAGATGCATCTGAGCACCAAAACATTGCTGTCCATCAGGCCCCACAATTCTTCACTTTAACCACTTCTGTCCTTCCAAGATTTAGAGTATCAATTGAACATCTAAAATTCTCACTTCCGATAGATAGTTTATGGAAAACCATAGAAACCCTAACCTCTCTTGTGTTTTTGACAGAAAATAACCTCTCTTATTAGCACTACATAGTTCACTCATGTTGTGCATGCAGAAGCTACATATTCAATTTGGGTGTAGTTGGAACATCTTTTGAGGACTTCATTGTACTTGCTAAGATTTATTTATTTTGAGAAAACCATTTACGTTTTATTATTGTTCAGAAACATTGCGCCATGCATTTTTTCAGACCCCATCTCCGAAAATCGTTAGATCCTTAGACTACATGTTCAATACAACATACAATATCAGCATACTCCCAACACTTGCAATTTATTACTAACAAGAGAGCACCTCCTCGGATACAAAATTCCTCAACTCCCATACCACTCAATCTCAACCTCACTCTTATGAAAAAATCCACTGACTCATGTACTAAGTGAGCCTGTGGTCGACGTGGTCGTGGCAGGCCAGCAACAAGGGACAAGGGTGGCAACGACGCCTTCAAACGTTATTCACTACATGCATATAGCAAATTTTCTTGATAAAAGATAATGCTACCTCAATATGCCCTCAATAAGAAAATGAATTTGTACACGAGTCATCCCCATCAAATGGTTCAACATGCCAAAGTATTTGACGACTTAAACCAAACAAATAGTATTCTTTGATGGTGTCTCCTCTATTTTAGTAAGCAACAAAAATCAGTACATGAGTCATCCCCGTCAAATGGTTCAACAAAGTAGGCAGTAGCAATAAAAATCACAAAGTAACCAATTGCTGACACTATATTGTATGGTGTGTGTAATACATTATACCATATCATAACATTTGCATTAATTACCATTTGGATTAAGCATCATGTAAATTTTCGTACTAAAATTATATCTCCACGCACAGTTTCCTCCAAAACAAAATAGTCATATATAACCATTTTAGGGCATATGTTCTTGGAGGAAAAAGTGTACGACATGACTGGATACGACCTAGATATTTACCGTTTAGCTTTCATACCTTGTCCTTCATTGTTGTATCTAACACTCTCTTATGAGAAAAATTCCGTTGGAGAACATGACATTCAATCATGACATCATAGTCCATGTGCATAAGCACACATGTAATTTCCACAATGCATGCTAGTGGCGCACTAGTTTTGCCTTCTAATGGCGCATTACTGGTGCGCCACTAGCATCACGCCATTAGAATTAAATTCTAATGGCGCACCACTGGTGCGCCATTAGTATCTGGTGTTCTAATGGCGCACCATGTAGTGCGCCATTAGTATAGGCCACAGTGCGCCATTAGTATTTTTGAATTTTGAAGGCGGGAAAATAGTAGTGGCGCACCGTCTAACCGCCACCGTGCGCCATTGCTATTTTTGAATTTTGAATTTGGATCTGGATCGCGCTTTTTTTGCCCATTTTTTGCTTGTTTTTTTTGCTCGTTTTTTTTTTGCACGATATTATTTCAAATTTTGTTCCCATTTTTGGATCTTGTACGTTCTTTTGCCGTGTTCTTTTGCCGGAGAGGAGTTCGCCGGAGAGGAGGAGGAGGAGGTGACCGCAGCATCGCCGGAGAGGAGGATGAGGTCGCCGGAGAGGAGTTCACCGGAGCATCGAAGAGGAGGAAGGAGAAACCATGAGGGGATGGGAGGAGAGGAGGGAGGAGGAGCTCACCAGAGAGGAGGGAGGATGAGCTCACATGAGAGGAGGGAGGAGGAGCTCACCGGAGATGAGGGAGGAGGAGCTCACCGGAGAGGAGGGAGGAGAAACCGTGAGGGGAGGGGAGGGAGGAGAGGAGAGGAGGGAGGAGGAGGTCGCCGGAGAGGAGGAGGAGGTCGCCGGAGAGGAGAAGGGTAGTATGGTGGAGGAGAGAAGGGAAGATGGAGTGGAGGAGTGGAGTAGAGGTGGAGTGGAGGAGAGGTGGAGTGGAGGAGAAGAATGAAGAGGTAAGGAGGAGAGGACACGCCAGCCATATATCTGACATACTAATGGCGCACATGGCAGGTCGCCATTAGTAACTTTTTTTTATTTTTTGATTTATTTTGAATTTTGAAGGCGGAAAATACTAATGGCGCACCACGGGCAGGTGCGCCATTAGTAACTTTTTTTTTATTTATTTGATTTATTTTGAATTTTGAAGGCGGGAAGATACTAATGGCGCACCATGGGCAGGTGCGCCATTAGTAAGTTTGAATTTTTTTGCCTCTCCAGATCTTAAAGGGCCCGTAACTTTTTTTCTGTTTGGTTTTTGAGGATTATGAAAATGTTTAACATAGTTCCCCCTGTTAAATTTGGATGCAACTTTTCGAGTAGATGATTTTTCATATAAAAAACTTTTTCATTCGAGTTAGTATGCAAAAGTTATGCCCATATTTACAAATTCCAGAGAGATTTTGCAAATAAAGTCGAAATTCACATTTGCAAATTTTCCCAACAACTAGACCACATATCACATGGGAAACTTATTTTCTTTTATTTTTTGACATTTCCATCATTTTCTTTTATTTTTTTTAAAACTGAAAAGGCGATCCACAGGGGTGTGCATTCGGGGGAATTTTTGGGCCAAAATACTAATGGCGCACCGTGGAAGTGGTGCGCCATTAGTAGTTGAAATTAGTAATGGCGCACCACTCCCACGGTGCGCCATTAGTAGTTTTGAAAAAATTATAAAAAAATATTTTTTACTAATGGCGCACCGTGGGATGTGGTGCGCCATTAGTATTTGCACACTAATGACGCACCAACACATGTACAGTGCGCCATTAGTGTGCATCCCATCTATAGCCCTTTTCCTAGTAGTGATGCCATGACGAACAAAGATGCCTGTCCTCTTCAGTGGTCCAGCTTTTCCTCGCGTAGTTGTACTTGGTTTCACTACCACAGCGCTTCTCATCTTAATAGGGACAATACATAAGGCTTGCACATTTGTCCAAATATATAATCAAGAGATTTGATACACTCTTCCGCTCTCCATATCGGAAGCTACGACATAGTTCTTTCTCTAACATTAAAACAAATATAGAAAAATGTTTTAGTGAAAACATTAGTAGGCACGTTTTTTTAATTTGATGACATAGCACACAGAAGCATTATGGAGATAAAATACTCGTAATAGGTGAAATGCAGAGTATTCCTGGTCTTTGAAATTTGAAACACATGTCCACTGTTATTTTCAATAAAAGTAAAGGTTTAAGACATTTATCATGACTCACATGTTCTTTATCAGTTTTACTCATCCTCGCTGTTACAGCTCAAGGAACACATTAATATTTGCAATAAGTGAAATAAACGTTATTTCTAGTCTTTGAACTTTGATACACATGTTGCACTGTACTTTTCAATCAAAGCACGAATACATGTTCTTAAAAATACAAGAGAACTGAATATTATGCAAGAAAATGATGAAGAGGATGATGACCTTATACGTACTTTTGGAAATTTTCTGAAAAGAGCAACTAATATCATATATGCACCAATTTCTTAGAACTACAAATAAAAATGTTATTTACAGGGTCTACCGAGAGGCAGTGTGAACACTATACTTGGTACATATTTTATAATTGGGAGAAACAACAACATGGTTATCACTAAATTAGTAGAGGCAACAAATTAAGCAAGCATGCTACACGAGCAATTTGGAAATCAATCAGAACAGGCAGAAAAAAATACAGTAGTATTTTGACTGGAAAGTTATGTGTGGTAATGGATTAGTATTTACACGGATATAAAGAAACATGTGGGAAAAATTAGTATGAAGCAAGATAAATAGTTGCCTGACTATCACATGATCCTTCAAACTGTCTACAAAGGGAACACATGGTCCTAAATTTTGGTCATAAAAATTCAGGGGCAAACATTTCTGTCATCATTAATTATATGGCATCAAATTCAGGAATCAGAAGAAAAGATGAGATATAGGGCAGCTGGGGTAGCCTTGTCTGGCTAATTACTCACTGAAGAGCGATGTATATAGCTACGGAATCATCATGTTAGAGCTCCTGACTGGCCCCAAATCATTTTACATGTATGCGCTACAATCAAATACCACTGCAGTATCCGTCATCTTCCTGAAGGCCTTCTTTGGATTGGAGGATTTTCACGGGATATCAATCCTCAGGATTGTTTCCTATGGAATGCATTGGAATCAAAGGATTGGGCCATTAAAATTTCTCAGGATTGGGTCTCCAAGGTGCTGATTCCAAAAGAATTTACACATCAGGGTCCGACCTCTGGAAAAAAAATCCATAGGATTGGCTATGTCATGGCAATCAAATCCTCCATTTTCCCTATTCCTTTGTTTTGCAAATCCTGTGATCCAAAGAAGCCCGTAATAGTTTTTAAAGTCCACCCAAGAATATCCAGGCAACTCCCTATAAAGTGTAACAAGAACATGTAGTCCTCTGAAGTCTACTGAACTTCCAGTTGCTGTCTGAACCGCTGCAGATCCCAACCACGATCCGAGCAATCGCTGGTCAAATGGGCTGCCCCGCAGCTGCACGACGCGGCGCGCTAGGCCAGCTGGTCGATCCAGCGCTCCAAGGGGCTGTAGCATTCCCCGATGCGATAGCCCTTTGTGTGCAGGTACATTCCATAACTATCCTTGGTCTTAATCCTGTAAGATTGAAGAAATGCACACCCTATTACGAATTGCAAATGACCAAGTGAATAGAACATGATGCAACAGGCAAGCTAGAAGATTTAAGACGAGTTAGTGGAGGGAACTGCGGTTGAATTGTTGATTTATGAAGATGCTAACAACGAGCATGCATGGTGTATGAGGAGGTGGCCTGCAGTACTTGCCAACTCTCGTAGCGACGGGCGGAAAGGAGAAGATCCGGTGTGGAGCCGGAGGTGACTTGCAGGGGAGTGTCAGCTGGGAGCACACACAACCTTCAACAGGCCGAATTCACTGTTTTGACCCTATTAAAAAACTTTAGCCTGATCTGACCCCGATTCAGAAAAATTTCGTGATCTGACCCATTTCCTACCGCCCTCATCCTTGGCGGTAGGACTTGACTGCGCGGTCACGTTCCTTTGACGTTGAAAATACCCTACCGCCATAGTCCTTGGTGGTAGGGTTTAGAATGTATAAATTGCATGTGCCGTCTAGTATTACAATGTGACTCTGTTGGCAGGTTGGCTAGCGTATGCAAGTTTTCAGCTGTAGGTCTCGGGTTCGAGCCTTCCTATTGCTAGTTTTTTGTTCATTTTTATTTTGCCCAATAAAAATAAACAATTTATCCAATTAATATTACGATATAAACCATTGGTAAAAATATATTTTTTACTTATCTGTAACCGTTTTAAAAATTAAGCTCAAAGATATATATATATATATATATATATATATATATATATATATATATATATATATATATATATATATATATATATATATATATATATATACCTGCATAAAAAAGATTTGAAAGGCTATTCACCGAGATCAATTGATCTCACACATTATTGGCCCCACATATCTCTTCATCGTTCGTATATGAAGCCTCCCTGATAGTTAGGGCGTTGCATTCGCCTTTAGGTCTTTGCTCCATCATCTCCTTTTGCCCTCCATTAATCCCTGTCCTTGGACCTTCGTTTTCCCTCAGAAGTGTTGGAAATATGCCCTAGAGGCAATAATAAAAGGATTATTATTATATTTCCTTGTTCGTGATAATTGTCTTTTATTCCTGCTATAATTGTATTATCCGGAAATCGTAATACACGTGTGAATAGATAGACCACAACATGTCCCTAGTGAGCCTCTAGTTGACTAGCTCGGTGATCAATAGATAGTCATGGTTTCCTGACTATGGACATTGGATGTCATTGATAACGGGATCACATCATTAGGAGAATGATGTGATGGACAAGACCCAATCCTAAGCATAGCACAAGATCGTGTAGTTCGTTTTGCTAGAGCTTTTCCTATGTCAAGTATCTCTTCCTTAGACCATGAGATCGTGTAACTCCCGGATACCGTAGGAGTGCTTTGGGTGTACCAAACGTCTGGCAACGTGGCGGGGGTGACTATAAAGGTGCACTACTGGTATCTCCGAAAGTATCTGCTTGGGTTGACACGGATCGATCATCGATTTGTCACTCCGTACACGGAGAGGTATCACGGGCCCACTTGGTAGTGCATCATCATAATGATCTCAAAGTGACCAAGTGTCTGGTCACGGATCATGCATTACGATGCAGTAAAGTGACTTGCGGTAACGAGATTGAACGAGGTATTGGGATACCAACGATCGAATCTCGGGCAAGTAACATACCGTCGACAAAGGGAATAGTATACGGGTTGCTTGAATCCTCGACATCGTGGTTCATACGACGAGATCATCGAGGAGCATGTGGGAGCCAACATGGGTATCCAGATCCCGCTGTTGGTTATTGACCGGAGAGCCGTCTCGGTCATGTCGCATGTCTCCGAACCGTAGGGTCTACACATTAAGGTTCGGTGGCGCTAGGGTTGTATGAATATGAGTATGCAGCAAACCGAATGTTGTTTGGAGTCCTGGATGAGATCCCGGACGTCACGAGGAGTTCCGGAATGGTCCGGAGGTAAAGAATTATATATAGGAAGTGCTATTTCGGTCATCGGGAGAATTTCGGGGGTTACCGGTATTGTACCGGGACCACCGGAAGGGTCCCGGGGGTCCACCGGGTGGGGCCACCTATCCCGGAGGGCCCTGTGGGCTGAAGTGGGAGGGAACCAGCCCCTGGTGGGCTGGTGCGCCCCAAACTTGGCCCCCCCTGTGCCTAGGGTTGGAAACCCTAGGGTGGGGGCGCCCCGCTTGCCTTGGGGGGCAAGTCCCCCCCCTTGGCCGCCACCCCCCTTGGGGATTGGATCTCCAGGGCCGGCGCCCCCCCAGGGGGCCTATATAAAGGGGGGAGGGAGGGCAGCCGCACCCTGCATCTTGGCGCCTCCCTCTCCCCGCTACACCTCTCCTCTCGTGAAGCTCGGCGAAGCCTCTGCATGGCGATCGCTGATCCACCACCACGCCGTCGTGCTGCTGGATCTTCATCAACCTCTCCTTCCCCCTTGCTGGATCAAGACGGAGGAGACGTCACGCTGACCGTACGTGTGTTGAACGCGGAGGTGCCGTCCGTTCGGCGCTAGGATCTCCGGTGATTTGGATCACGACGAGAACGACTCCCTCAACCCCGTTCTCTTGAACGCTTCCGCACGCGATCTACAAAGGGTATGTAGATGCATCTCTCACACTCGTTGCTAGATGAACTCATAGATGGATCTTGGTGAGCGTAGGAAATTTTTTTATTTTATGCAACGTTCCCCAACAGTGGCATCATGAGCTAGGTCTATGCGTAGTTCTCTATTGCACGAGTAGAACACAAATCAGTTGTGGGCGTAGATGTTGTCAACTTTCTTGCCGTTACTAGTCTTATTTTGCTTCAGCGGTATTGTGGGATGAAGCGGCCCGGACCGACCTTACACGTACGCTTACGTGAGACAGGTTCCACCGACTGACATGCACTAGTTGCATAAGGTGGCTAGCGGGTGTCTGTCTCTCCCACTTTAGTTGGAGCGGATTCGACGAAAAGGGTCCTTATGAAGGTTAAATAGAAGTTGACAAATCACGTTATGGTTATTCGTAGGTAAGAAAACGTTCTTGCTAGAACCCAATTGCAGCCACGTAAAAGATGCAACAACAATTAGAGGACGTCTAACTTGTTTTTGCAGCAATTGGCATGTGATGTGATATGGCCAGAAGTTGTGATGAATGATGAATGATATATTGTGATGTATGAGATCATGTTCTTGTAATAGGAATCACGACTTGCATGTCGATGAGTATGACAACCGGCAGGAGCCATAGGAGTTGTCTTAATTATTGTATGACCTGCGTGTCATTGATTCAACACCATGTAAATTACTTTACTTTATTGCTAAACGTGTTAGCCGTAGTAGTAGAAGTAATAGTTGGCGAGCAACTTCATGAAGACACGATGATGGAGATCATGATGATGGAGATCATGGTGTCATGCCGGTGACAAGATGATCATGGAGCCCCGAAGATGAAGATCAAAGGAGCTATATGATATTGGCCATATCATGTCACTACTTTATATAATTGCATGTGATGTTAATTATGTTTTATGCATCTTGTTTACTTAGAACGGCGGTAGTAAATAAGATGATCCCTTATAATAATTTCAAGAAAGTGTTCCCCCTAACTGTGCACCGTTGCTAAAGTGCGTCGTTTCGAAGCACCACGTGATGATCGGGTGTGATAGATCCTTACGTTCACATACAACGGGTGTAAGATAGTTTTACACATGCAAAACACTTAGGGTTAACTTGACGAGCCTAGCATGTACAGACATGGCCTCGGAACACAAGAGACCGAAAGGTCGAACATGAGTCGTATGGAAGATACGATCAACATGGAGATGTTCACCGACGATGACTAGTCCGTCTCACGTGATGATCGGACACGGCCTAGTCGACTCGGATCATGTAACACTTAGATGACTAGAGGATGTCAAATCTGAGTGGGAGTTCATTAAATAATTTGATTAGATGAACTTAATTATCATGAACATTAGTCTAAAATCTTTGCAAAATGTCTTGTAGATCAAATGGCCAACGCTCATGTCACCATGAACTTCAACGCTTCCTAGAGAAACCAAGCTGAAAGACGATGGCAGCAACTATTCGGATTGGGTCCGAACCCGAGGATCATCTTCATAGCAGCCAAGAAACAATATGTCCTAGAAGCACCGCTAGGTGAAGCACCCATCCCAGAACCAAGACATTATGAATGCTTGGCAGTCTCGTCTTGATGATTACTCCCTCATTCAAGGCGGCATGCTTTACACTTAGAACCGGGCTCCAAAAGCGTTTTGAGCAACACGGAGCATATGAGATGTTCGAGGAACTGAAAATGGTTTTCCAAGCTCATGCCCGGGTCGAGAGATATGAAGTCTCCGACAAGTTCTATAGTTTTAAGATGGAGGAAAATAGTTCTGTCAGTGAGCACATAATCAAAATGTCTGGATTGCACAACCGCCTGTCCCAGCTGGACATTAACCTCCCGGACGAGGCGGTCATTGACAGAATCCTTCAGTCGCTCCCACCGAGCTACAAAAGCTTTGTGATGAACTACAATATGCAGGGGATGGTGAAAACTATTCCTGAAGTATTCTCAATGCTGAAGTTAGCAAAGGTTGAAATCAAGAAAGAACATCAAGTGTTGATGGTTAATAAAACCACTAAGTTCAAAAAGGGTAAGGGTAAGAAGAACTTCAAGAAGGACGGCAAGGATGTTGCCGCCCGTAAGCAAGTTGCCGGAAGAAGTCAAAGAATCGACCCAAGCCCGAGACAGAGTGCTTTTATTGCAAAGGAAGGGCCACCGAAGCGGAACTGCCCCAAATACTTAGCGGACAAGAAGGCCGGCAACACTAAAGGTATATTTGATATACATGTAATTGATGTGTACCTTACCAAGACTAGTAGTAACTCCCGGTATTTGATACCGTGTCGTTGCTCATATTTGTAACTCACAGCAGGAGCTGCGGAATAAACGGAGACTGGCGAAGGACGAGGTGACGATGCGCGTCGGGAATGGTTCCAAGGTCGATGTGATCGCTGTCGGCACGCTACCTCTACATTTACCTACGGGATTAGTTTTAAACCTCAATAATTGTTATTTAGTGCCAAGTTTGAGCATGAACATTGTATCATGATCTCGTTTATATCTGAGATGGCTACTCATTTAAATCCGAGAATAATGGTTGTTCTATTTATATGAGAGATATGTTTTATGGTCATGCTCCGATGGTCAATGGCTTATTCTTAATGAATCTCGAACGTAATATTACACATATTCATAGTGTGAATACCAAAAGATGTAAAGTTGATAACGATAGTCCCACATACTTGTGGCACTTTGCGCCTTTGGTCACATTGGTGTCAAGCGCATGAAGAAGCTCCGCTCGATGGATTTTAGAGTCTCTCGATTATGAATCATTTGACACATGCGAACCATGCCTTATGGGCAAATGACCAAGACTCCGTTCTCCGGAACAATGGAGCGAGCAACCAACTTATTGGAAATCATACATACCGATGTATGCGGTCCAATGAGCGTTGAGGCTCGCGGAGGATATCGTTATGTTCTCACTCTCACTGATGACTTGAGTAGATATGGGTATGTCTACTTGATGAAACACAAGTCTGAGACCTTTGAAAAGTTCAAGGAATTTCAGAATGAGGTAGAGAATCAACGTGACCGAAAAATAAAGTTCTTACGATCAGATCGTGGAGGATAATATTTAAGTCACGAATTTGGTACACATTTAAGGAAATATGGAATCGTTTCACAACTCACGCCGCCTGGAACACCTCAACGTAACGGTGTGTCCGAACGTCGTAATCGCACTCTATTGGATATGGTGCGATCTATGATGTCTCTTACCGATTTACCGCTATCATTTTGGGGATACGCTCTAGAGACAGCTACATTCACTTTAAATAGGGCACCGTCTAAATCCGTTGAGACGACACCTTATGAATTATGGATTGGGAAGAAACCTAAGCTGTCGTTTCTAAAAGTTTGGGGATGCGATGCTTATGTCAAGAAACTTCAACCTGAAAAGCTCGAACCCAAGTCGGAAAATTGCGTCTTCATAGGATACCCTAAGGAAACCATTGGGTATACCTTCTACCTTAGATCCGAAGGCAAGATCTTTGTTGCCAAGAACGGATCCTTTCTTGAAAAGGAGTTTATCTCGAAAGGAGTAAGTGGGAGGAAAGTAGAACTCGATGAAGTACTACCTCTTGAACCGGAAAGTAGTGCAGCTCAGGAAAATGTTCCTGTGGTGCCTACACCGACTGAAGAGGAAATTAATGATGATAATCAAGGTACTTCGGATCAAGTTGCTACTTGAACTTCAGAGGTCCACAAGGACACGCTCCACACCGAGTGGTATGGCAACCCTGTCCTGGAAATCATGTTGTTAGACAACGGTGAACCTTCAAACTATGAAGAAGCGATGGTGGGCCCAGATTCAAACAAATGGCTTGAAGCCATGCAATCCGAAATAGGATCCATGTATGAAAACAAAGTATGGACTTTGACAGACTTGTCCGATGATCGGCGAGCGATAGAAAACAAATGGATCTTTAAGAAGAAGACGGACGCGGATGGTAATGTTACCATCTATAAAGCTCGACTTGTCGCTAAAGGTTATCGGCAAGTTCAAGGGATTGACTATGATGAGACTTTCTCTCCCGTAGCGAAGCTGAAGTCCGTCCGAATCATGTTAGCAATTGCCGCATACTATGATTATGAGATATGGCAAATGGACGTCAAAACGGCATTCCTTAACGGCTATCTTAAGGAAGAACTGTATATGATGTAGCCGGAAGGTTTTGTCGACCCTAAGAATGCTAACAAGGTATGCAAGCTCCAGCGATCCATTTATGGGCTGGTGCAAGCATCTCGGAGTTGGAACATTCGCTTTGATGAGATGATCAAAGCGTTTGGTTTATGCGAGACTTATGGAGAAGCCTGCGTTTACAAGAAAGTGAGTGGGAGCTCAGTAGCATTTCTCATATTATATGTAGATGACATACTTTTGATGGGAAATGATATAGAACTCTTGGACATCATTAAGGCCTACTTGAATAAAAGTTTTTCAATGAAGGACCTTGGAGAAGCTACTTATATATTAGGCATCAAGATCTATAGAGATAGATCGAGACGCCTCATAGGTCTTTCACAAAGCACATACCTTGAAAAGATATTGAAGAAGTTCAAAATGGATCAGTCCAAGAAAGGGTTCTTGCTCAGACATACAAGGTGTGAAATTGAGCTCGGCTCAATGTCCCACCACTGCAGAAGATATAGAAGAGATGAGTGTCATCCCTATGCATCAGCCATAGGTTCTATTATGTATGCCATGCTGTGTACCAGACCTGATTTAAACCTTGCCGTAAGTTTGGTAGGAAGGTACCAAAGTAATCCCGCAAGGAACACCGGACAGCGATCAAGAATATCCTGAAGTACCGAAAAGGACTAAGGACATGTTTCTCGTTTATGGAGGTGACGAAGAGCTCGTCGAAGGGTTACGTCGACGCTAGCTTCGACACAAATCTGATGACTCTAAGTCACAAACCGGATACGTGTATATGTTGAATGGTGGAGCGATGGTGGTGCGCTTGCAAGCGAGCGTCGTGGCGGGATCTACATGTGAAGCGGAGTACATGGCAGCCTCGGAGGCAGCGCATGAAGCAATATGGGTGAAGGAGTTCATCACCGACCTAGGAGTCATACCCAATGCGTCGGGGCCAATCAAACTCTTCTGTGACAACACTGGAGCTATTGCACTTGCCAAGGAGCCCAGGTTTCACAAGAAGACCAGGCACATCAAGCGTCGCTTCAACTCCATTCGTGAAAATGTTCAAGATGGAGACATATAAATTTGCAAAGTACATACGGATCTGAATGTCGCAGATCCGTTGACTAAACCTCTTCCGCGAGCAAAACATGATCAACACCAGAACTCTATGGGTGTTCGGTTCATCATAATGTAACTAGATTATTGACTCTAGTGCAAGTGGGAGACTGTTGGAAATATGCCCTAGAGGCAGTAATAAAAGGATTATTATTATATTTCCTTGTTCGTGATAATTGTCTTTTATTCATGCTATAATTGTATTATCCGGAAATCGTAATACACGTGTGAATAGATAGACCACAACATGTACCTAGTGAGCCTCTAGTTGACTAGCTCGGTGATCAATAGATAGTCATGGTTTCCTGACTATGGACATTGGATGTCATTGATAACGGGATCACATTATTAGGAGAATGATGTGATGGACAAGACCCAATCCTAAGCATAGCACAAGATCGTGTAGTTCGTTTTGCTAGAGCTTTTCCTATGTCAAGTATCTCTTCCTTAGACCATAAGATCGTGTAACTCCCGGATACCGTAGGAGTGCTTTGGGTGTACCAAACGTCACAACGTAACTGGTTGACTATAAAGGTGCACTACAGGTATCTCCGAAAGTATCTGTTGGGTTGACACGGATCGAGACTGGGATTTGTCACTCCGTATTACGGAGAGGTATCACTGGGCCCACTCGGTAGTGCATCATCATAATGAGCTCAAAGTGACCAAGTGTCTGGTCACGGGATCATGCATTACGGTACAAGTAAAGTGACTTGCCGGTAACGAGATTGAACGAGGTATTGGGATACCAACGATCGAATCTCGGGCAAGTAACATACCGTCTGACAAAGGGAATAGTATACGGGGTTGCTTGAATCCTCGACATCATGGTTCATACGATGAGATCATAGAGGAGCATGTGGGAGCCAACATGGGTATCCAGATCCCGCTGTTGGTTATTGACCGGAGAGCCGTCTCGGTCATGTCTGCATGTCTCCGAACCCGTAGGGTCTACACACTAAGGTTCGTGGCGCTAGGGTTGTATGAATATGAGTATGCAGCAAACCGAATGTTGTTCGGAGTCCCGGATGAGATCCCGGACGTCACGAGGAGTTCCGGAATGGTCCGGAGGTAAAGAATTATATATAGGAAGTGCTATTTTGGCCATCGGGAGAATTTTGGGGGTTACTGGTATTGTACTGGGACCACGGAAGGGTCCCGGGTCCACCGGTGGGGCCACCTATCCCGGAGGGCCCGTGGGCTGAAGTGGGAGGAACCAGCCCACGATGGGCTGGTGCACCCCACTTGGCCCCCCCGCGCCTAGGGTTGGAAACCCTAGGGTGGGGCGCCCACTGCCTTGGGGCAAGTCCCCCTTGGCCACCGCCCCTTGGAGATTGGATCTCAGGGCGGCGCCCAGGGGGCCTATATAAAGGGGAGGAGGGCAGCCGCATGCTGCATCTTGGCGCCTCCTCTCCCCCGCTACACCTCTCTCTCTCGCCGAAGCTCGGCGAAGCCTGCTGCAGATCGCCTGCATCCACCACCACGCCGTCGTCTCTGGATCTTCATCAACCTCTCCTTCCCCTTGCTGGATCAAGACGGAGGAGACGTCACGTTGACCGTACGTGTGTTGAACGCGGAGGTGCCGTCCGTTCGGCGCTAGGATCTCCGGTGATTTGGATCACGACGAGAACGACTCCCTCAACCCCGTTCTCTTGAACGCTTCCGCACGCGATCTACAAAGGGTATGTAGATGCATCTCTCACACTCGTTGCTAGATGAACTCATAGATGGATCTTGGTGAACGTAGGAAATTTTTTATTTTATGCAACGTTCCCCAACAAGAAGCACTGCTAGATTAGGGAACTCCCTTGCCGGAGCAGGAGCAGCAGTGGCAGCTAGCTTGCACTTTATCAAGGTGAGTGCTCCAGCTCCATCTTAAATTGCTCAACGCTTTTGGAATCAGTCGGACTTCTAGTTTGCAGTTTGTATATGTTCTTTTGAAACTTGTGTTCTAACACTGGAACCCAAGAAAGGATGAAATACGGCTCTATGACCATTTATTTATCCTCTTTCATATCCACAATTAATTTGTTTACCCAGGGGTTTTACTACTTCTTGCTATTTCTTAGTTAGTTTAAACTTCGGAAGGCCTTTGCACACCCTGATTTGTATCTGTGTTTGGATGATAATACTGAGAACGAACCTTACACTGTATTTGATCTTACTGGAGAGGTCGTCTTTGTATCACGGAATTGGTAATATAGTAGCAACTAAACTGGAGAACCTTGAGGTACGTGCGTGTAGTGGTTTGAGAGCGGAGCCGACCAACCTTAGTGCTACTCAGGATAAACATTTTCTTTTAGTTAAACAGTTAAAAATCAAGCATAGAGTGCTTTTATTCTGATAATTTATTGCAAACAATTGTTAATTATGCACCATATGTAGCTCTTTTGGCAAAAGAACATGGAAGAAAACTCATCATTAACATAGCTGGTCAGAGACAAACAATAACAGAGCCAAACAAAATAACATATGATGAGAACTTAATTGCAGAGCGCGTAATCTTCATGATGAGCAAAGAACAAAACTGCTCTCCCCCGTGTATGTTACAGATCTAAGCCGCAAAAGGACCGCAGAAAAACAAATCGTTGCGGAAATTTTATGAAACAGTTACATATAAGTAAAAAATATTTTTATAAATAATCCATAGCTTAACATTATAATTGGACAAATTGTTTATCCCATCATATTCGTTTATATCTTTGCGGAAATTTTATAAAACAGTTACATATAAATAAAAATATATTTTTATCGGTAATTCATGTCCTAATAAGTTGGACAAATTATTTAATTTTTATTGGGCAAAATAAAAATAAACAAAAAAATGCCCATGTGAAATTCGAACCAAACTCGCATACGCTAGCCAACTCTCCACTAGAGAGATTCTGTTCTACAAGACGCCACATGTAATTTAAACCTTCTTGACCCTACCACCAAGGACTATGACGGTAGGGTATTTTCAACGTCGGACAACCGTGACGGAGCAGTCAAGTCCTACCGCCATAGCCCTTGGCGGTAGGCAGTGTTACCCTACTGCCAAGGATGATGGCGGTAGGAAAAGAGTCAGATCACGATAATTTTTCGAACCAAGGTCAGATCACCCTGAAGTTTTCAAAAAGGTCAAAACAGTGAATTTCACCCCTTCAACACGTAGAGTACAGATCTAGTACTGAATTGATTGACGAACTAGGTTAGGTTAGCTGCGGGTGCGGCAGTGGAGAATTACTGACGCCGGAAACTAGCGTACGGGTGGTGGGTGGGGTGAAGCCGTGAAGGTACAATTGAATGATCGGTGGAGGAAAGGCACATGGGCCGGCACGCCGCTGCCCCTTAACTTGGAATCTTTAGATGCGTGGACGGCTGGAGATGGCAACCCATCGGTTTTTAGTGGAGTTCCTTGTGAGTCTCGCTCACATATATTTAAGTTAACCATCGTGGTTTGTTGGGTCAGAGAAGAGGGTGTGCCGGACCAATTAAGCTTCTTTTATACACAATAAGATTTTGTAAACGTTTGTCATGTCAAGTCAAACCATAAGCACGGAAGCACTAGCGTGTGCTAATTCAGCTGTCACGCATGTTACCTAAATCTGAGTGTCTTTCAGCCCGACACGCAGACTTAAACTAAGCGCCTCCGCACTTGTGTGTGCCAGTGTCCAAGTGAACCATAGACATAGATAATTAGCCAATCAGTCGGCGTCTAAACTAATGATGCCGTGGTGATGATGCTAAATGAGTGGAGTATATATGTGCATGTGGTGGCACGCTACTCGAGGCCGCCGGTCGAGCGAAAGGTGATGGAGGAAAGTTGGTTGACATGGTTTCGTGTGAGATCAGCACGTCCCAGACAGAGAGATCTTGGGAGCCCACACACGCCACTGAATTTGAGTTCAGTTCTTCCAAGAAAAAAGAAGAGAAGGGATTCCGGCTGCCCTTGCAGCATCTCTCGCTACAACAGGAGGGGGAGTGTGATGTAGAAGTTGCTTGCTTCCTTTTCCAAGACCGAATCCATCCATCGAAGTGTCAACCATGCACTGCACGACAGACACGAGACACCGACACGGTCCCTTTCTTTCCCTGGCTGGCCAAGCAACGCTACGCTACGCTACGCAGGTCATGCACTGCACGGTCGCCCAAAAAGTCCATCAGGCATGCATGGGCTTGCAAGTCATCACCATGAGAAAGTAAACTCATAGGAAATGGGATAATCTTTTAGGTCACCGAGGGGTGGGGTTGACATACACATGTACGTACGGCACTGCCTTCGACCGGTCCTTGCACCAACTACCACCACTCGGTTTCATCGCACTACAAGCAACACCATGCACGCTCCCACTACGGGCCTGAAGAATTTGTTACTACGGAGTAGTACTTACTTGGGACATTGGAGCCAGCTCTGTAATCTCGCGGAACAGAGGGCCCTTAAGAGGTTTACGAGTGTGATAATTTCGGATATGCGGTCGCAAAAGCACAAGTACCGTCCAATGATCGGCGAAACCACATCATGTAACTGCATGGACCTCTCTGTTGGGGTCACACGCGCATGTGCTGATCAGCAGTCGATCAACCAATGATGAACGCAGAACGCGGATATATGTCCGTCGATCTTACTTTCGTATCTTTTTTTTTTTTTTGCCTGGATCTTACTTTCGTGCCTAGTGTTGCAACGAGTCGGTACGTCCTGAGCACACGTATATATGAACCCTCTTTTTAAAAATGTACTTTAAACGCGTTTTGTAATGTTAAAAAATTCAAAACAATTTTTGTGCATACATGTTCTTGAAAATATGTCCGCTGCACAATGTTTTGTGAAAAGATGTCTCTTTATTTTATCTCTGAAAAAGGATGAATTTTTGTACACATCAATTGCCCGGTCAGTATACTTGGCCGGACAGGATGGTTAAATGGAGGCAGCTTTAGAGCATTTATAACCATAGATAGCTATGGCCGGCTGTGTTCGCACAGGATGACCGGTCATACTCCAAATGACACCTCCAACAAACATCGTTGCTAAATTTCGAATAGCATTTCCATGCAACGCCAAGATCTGCGTACTACCAAACTACCAACTGTACTACACGTGTTTGTTGTCAAAGATGGTGATGAATTCCGTGCCGGAGCCGCCGGCCTCGTGGTCATTGGCGGCCGAGCGCACATCCGGTTCCTTGTTGGAGTCTGTGTTGGCGAAGATCTCGTCGAGCTCTGCGGCCACCTAGGAGACGAAGCGGCGGTTGGCCTCCACCTCCGCCTCTGATTGGATGGATTCGAGAATGGCTTGCTCCTCCTCCTCCTCCTCCTCCTCCATGGCCGCTCTCTCCTCCTCTGGCTCCTCCTCCTCTTTCGTTCGCGGTGAATCCGGAGGCAAACCGGCTGCGATCCGAGCCTCGCGCTTGGCCCAGATCTCCTCCAGCTGGCGCTTCAGTGTTAGCATGGTGTAGGTGGTGATCTGGTGCCTCAGCATGCTAGCGGCGGACGTATTGGAAGTGGCGGCGGAGGAGGGGAGAAAGGGGAACAAATGAGGCAAGCTAGGGTTGGGATGCCGCCATCTGGCTTAAATAGATGGGCCTGGTTCCATGGACGGCACGCCGGAGCGACGCCACGCGACAACATAAATGCTTCCTCACCAAAACAATGCCCTTCATGTTTGTAGGCAAGCCCAGGCATCCATCAATGTCCTCCCAAAGAAAAAAGATGCCAACACAACAGAGGATTTCAGGCCAATCAGTATCATCTCGAGATTCATGAGAATTGTTTCAACGAAGAGGAACAAACGTTGTCTTTAACAACACACATCCACTTATTGACATTGACATGTATCAATCGGTGTTTATCAAGGGTCGCGCACCCATAGAAACTTTCTTCCTTGTGACAGAACCACTTATCTTTCGCCAGAAGCATAAGATCCCTATGGTCCTACTCAAGGTAGACTAGAACGGAGGAGGCACTCGTCGGATCGCTGGTTTACTCGGTTGGCCATGTGGGCCCTACCAGTCGGTCCTACATGGCGGGCGCGTCCGGGCCTCCCCATATCCGGCCCATATATGGACCAGGTACTGGGAGTACCTCTCAGTCTGACCGTTTGGGCCGGATTTGCCATGTCTGAATGGGTGGCAATTTCGCGTCCGGGCACTGACCGACGGTCTGCCGAGACATTTAGGGCAGATTTAGGGGCTTCGGTTGTAGCTTCTCTTACACACTTGAGCACCCCCAACGTGATCATCCATTATTTTCCCTTCATGTTTAGAGCGGATCGTCTGAACCAAAAACACAATCCAAGAGGTTTTTTAGTTTTGATCCAGGCAGTACGAACCATCCAACTCTGCAAGTCCATTACCATATGCGTGGGAGGAGTAGACGAGTCTGGAATGTCCGCGATGTCGGCTCAACAACCAGGCTCCACCCAAATACACCACCTAGACACTAAGAGGATATAGGGCACCGACATCCTTGTCAGAAGGTGTGTCGGCCACATCATAGCCTATTACACCGAGTCAGCCATTCGGGCCTAGGCATCAGTTGGGGATCGCGTCAACTTGGGAGTCAGGGAAACGAGCAATACACCACACAGACATAGTCCATATGGACCCGGTGGCACGGACCCACCTTTAGCCCTCTCTGAGCCATGTAACCCTAGCTCGTCCAGATATATAAGCCGCTAGGGTCCTCTCGAGAGGGATCTGACACTTTTTAGAGCCATATAGCTATAACGATCATGTAAACCTGATGATGATGGAGATCACATCTCTAGTCATGTAATGAAAAATGAATGATGGGTGCATGACAATATGATTGAAATGGCTAGAAAAATGCCATCATTGGTTAGTATAGTGGTTGTTTTGAGCAGATATTTGGCTTGTGGGTAAGAGAATAGTAGGAAGTCCTCCCACATAGTTGAATGTACCAATGAACTATGCATCATGTCCCAATATGAGGGTGGGCACGCTGAGTACCAAAAAGGTTACCAATGAAATAATTTATGTGGAAACATAGAACATAAGAACTTGCATACAATAGCAGGTCAAGTATATTAAGAAGAAAGGTTGGTAGGAATTAACCATGGCACAAGGAACCACACAAAAGAGACTATTCTAGCCATCAACTAGAGTTCCCAATTTCGTTTTATTCACATGAAAAAATGACAATGGTTTAATTGGCCATTAATATATTATCACGTTTTTGCATAAGTTGAGCTATCATAACGCGGTATTCTTATCAAGTCAAATTTATGACAATCATGCAAGCCTAAATATATTAGTAATTTAACAAAAATATGTTCAATCTCTTTCCCTCCCCTATTCCTTGGCGGCTAGGGCAAACTCTTCCCTCCAGGTTTCGTCGGCGAGCCCGTGGACTCGCCTTCCCCCCGCCTGTCGCTCCGACGGCCGGTGTCGGCGAGGGGGAATCCTGGTGCCTCCACTCAAGTCTGTAGTTTAAGTTAGGGTTTTGTAGTGCTCGCGGGTGCGACGCTCAGGCGGATGGCGACGCTTCTTCTTCGGGTTGTCTTTCGGACTCGGATTCTCCTTGAGTTTGTCCATATGAACATAGTCGACGTAGCTCCGCACTACTAGGGAAAAGGCTAGCAGCAGCGCGGGTTTTAGGTGTATCAGTAGCGCGGGATGGGGCGCTACTAATAAGGCGCTACAGCTAACATATAGCAGTAGCGCGTGGTCACCGGCGCTACTGCTACACAAGTGTAGCAGCGGCGCGTTATTGAGCACGCCATCGCTAGTAGCTCTAGCGCCCTTTGCAGCAACGCTGCTATCGCTATAGCGGCGCTGCTGCTAACTTCTATACACTCGCTACTGCTAATTTAACAGGTTTTTTTTGGGCATATTTGTTTTGTATTTGAACAGGCTTTGTAGAAGAATCTTTAGCACATAGAAATGTCATCATGATACACATACAAATGCCTGCGAGACCACGAATATAATCATAGCATATACATACAAATAGTCTAATCATAATCATCATTCAACACAAAGTGGTCTCTCGTCATCATCTCGAAAATAGCGATACAAGTCCTTGATTACTTGCAAATACATCGTCATCCATCTAAACAATGGTATACGCGAGAAGAGCTATCACTTTGAATACATGAGTTCATATCCCTCTCTCGCATTAGCGTGAACCTAAACTAACTACTGCCTGTCGCTCGGAAACAGGAAACCGGCAACACCTGGGCCTGACACTCCGGCCACTCATCGTATATATACTCCTGGCGTAGCACTTCTTCGCCATCGATGATCTATGCACCTGCATCGTCACATGAGTCGATGATATGCAACATATATAGTTGAGCAACAGAAAGAGACAGACTTGACAAAATAGAAACAACATATCATAAGCATAAATAACAAAGTTCATCGTACCCAAAATGCCCTAACTAGAGTGATCTTCGCTAGTCGAGGAGGAGGACGGTTTAATTACATCACAAATAAAGTTTCACTCGCATAACTCAAAGTTTTGTCATACGAAAGTATGGACTAAAATGACACATTGTCATATATCGACAATCACTCCAACATGCCGTGCCATCCATCGATGTCGTGAGATAGTCCCGAACTTAGTGAAAGGCTTCATGTCGAGACGCTGAGAGGCTATCCATGTTCGGACGCCTTCCGCGACATTTGTCCTTCTCTCAGTAGAACATCCCTGTTTTTCCGACGACCTCTTTCATGATGATTTGGGAAAGTTCGCGCTGAATGTTATAGAACTCAGCTCGAAGTCGATGATCCTCGATATCTCCTATGTCCTTTGCCCATTGCAGAATATGGGCATCGCCAGATCTAGGTGATATGTGAAGGTTCGGTGATCCCGTCAGTACTCCAGCATGTGGTGTAGGACATAGAATCCATCATTAAGAGAATCGCTCGTTGCTGGATGCAGCAAGTCGGTCTTATCGCTGAAGGCGGCCCCGCCGCCCTTCTCTTCTTGTCCCTAACCTCTCCACCCCTTGCTTGGTAGTAAAACATAGCACTGCCGAGAACATCTTTGATGTGGGTGTAATCATTTTGTGAATGTTCTTCGACGAGTCCAAGTAAAGAGCGTGGGAGAATCGGGGTAGAGGATGATGAGGACGGCGCGCCCGCTGCAAGCAAAATAAGTACACCTCAAATTAATTAGCCTCCACCGTGCAAATGAATTATTGAAATCGAAGGAAGGATAGCAGCACGGATGACTTACACGGATGATAAGGCACGAGAATCGCCTCCTTGTCCTTATTGGCGAGCATGAAACCGACGATGTAATCCTCGCGTATTCAAGCTGCTCGCATGCACTCCCAAGAATCTCTCGTGCATGTAGTACGGGTCAGCGACACAGATATGACGATCTGCTCAACCCCAATGATGTAGTTCATGTGCAAGGCATAAAGGCGGACAAACGTAAAATCCAGCTTCTTCACGTGAAACTTGTCGAATATGTAATCGAATCGGAGGAAGAACTTATCCGCAGGGAAGCTGTCGACGCATTTACATTTGCCGCGAACGTTAACCACGTAGAGTGGGTATCCTGGATCTTCGAGGCGATGAGGCATTTCTCTACCCGCAGCACATCGTCATGAAGTCTCCTTAGATCGATTTAATCTGGCCCGTAGCGCTGTTGCAGGTAGGATTGGTTGACCGGGATATGCCATTTATCCGCATCGGGATATCTATACGGTCTGAAGCCGAGGCTGCCGAGGCGGCTGGATCATAGAATCAGCTTTTTTGCCTTTCCTCGCTCTCTTCCTAGACTTCTTACTACCGGAAGGTCGTCAATAATACGTTGAGACGGTAATTCAGGCACCGGCTCATGACGCTCAAACCCTGAGGAGGCGCCAGTATAGACATACTGTCCAGCGCCATCGTCATCCTCATCCTCATCCATGGCGACGCTATCGGCGACTAATGGAGCCTCCTCCTTACCCGCCCACTATCACCCAACCCGACACCCGACGCTAATTGGGTAGGTGGGGTGTTGATGTTCATACCTTCTTTGAGGCTGCGTGCTCGTGGGTGTGCTCCCCGCCGCCTCGACGGCGCGAACTCTTTGGCCACAACAGGACCCACCCATTGCAACAATCACCAAGCCGTCGTCCACCTCCGTGACCACCAGTCTAGTAGTCCTGAGTTTGTTAGGAACCCGTTGCCTCTTTGCTTTCAGTTCTACACCGGCTCCGCTCCCCGAGGCAGCACCGGTCTCAGCGCCGGTCTCGATGTCGGTCTGAATCTCAGCGCCGGTCTCAGTCTCAGCACCGGTCTGCATGTCGGTCTCAGTCCTCGATGCCACCGGTGGGCCCAGCAACAACATCGGTTGATCATCGGTAAGGCTAAAATATTCGTCTGCCGCCAGGTAGACATCGTCGCAATCACCAGAACCCTGTCCTTCATCATTGCTAGCCATGTTTCCTATGATTAAATCTAGTCAATTAATTCTAGACCTAATTAAACGAATAATGACATAAAAAGGACTATTGTTTTGCAGGAATGTTGACTCCTTCCTGGTGCGGCAAATCCCGGGCACTCGATATGTCCTAGTATGACCTTTGCTAAAAAGTGGACAAATCGAGAACCTGAAATTTGCCGGAACAGAAATGAATCAACATTCCGGCAAAACATAGGCCACTCAGCATCATTCCCTGGAAACAACAAAGCCACTTGGGCACAATCGAACAACTTCAATGAAAAGATATAACATGAGCAAACACTATTGAGGAATTTGCATATAACATGGCCACTTCAATGAAAAGATATAATCAACAATAATGGAATATGCAAATGAACATCAATGACATATAGCTACTGTTCTGTTTGACCAAGTTTTGAAAAGAAAACAATTCTGTTTTTGTTTATAGCTAAATGCCATAGCTACTGTTTTTATTTATAGCTAAATACTTTTATTTTTGTCTAAAGCTAAAAGTATTTATAGCTACTGTTCTGTTTGACCAAGTTTTTGAAAAGAAAAACAATTCTGTTTTTTGTTTATAGCTAAATGCCATAGCTACTATTTTTTATTTATAGCTAAATATTTTTGTTTTTTGTCTAAAGCTAAAAGTCTAGGAACTACATTTTCTCTAACCCTTTTGACCTCACCAGAATTTCCACAGCAAGACCTTAGTACCTACACCCAATTTCTTCAAAAATATTCAGGTCCATAGTCCAAATAATTCAAATTTCATTTAAATGAAATTTGGAACAAATTCAGGTCCGTAGTCAAAATATATTTTTATAGCTAAGTGTTTTTGTTTATACCTCTGTTAATTTAAATCTAAATGCTACTATTATTTATATACCTCTATTAGTTTAAAGCTAAATGGAATTATTGTTTAGGAATTTTCATAAAAATTGCCCTAGCTAATTTCCTAAAAAAATTGCAAATCATTTTTCCTAAATGCTATAAAATGCCTACTGCCCTAAAAAAAATCTAGGGTTCATATGAACACCTATGGTTCATATGAACATCAACACAAGATCAACACATATATATAATTGCCCTAGCAGAGAGAAATAGGAGGGTAGGGACAGAGAGGCATAACCTTACGGTCGGCGGCGAGGGCAGGCTCGACTCGAGCAACGGCGGTGAGGTCGAGGGCGGGCGGCGAGCTCGAGGAGGCGACAGTGAGGTCGACGACGGCCTCGGCTTGGCGGCCGTGAGGTCGAGGGGGCGGCCTCGGGCAGCAGCGTGTGGTCAAGGCGGCGGCGGCGGTGGTGGTCGGCGCAAGGCAGGCAACGGCGGCGATGGAGCAGTTGGGGACAGGGGAGTAGAGAGGAGGAAAAGGACTTTGCAAAATTTTGAGCCAGGGCCGCCGGGATTTGAGTCAAACTAGCAGCAGCGCGTTTTGCTGAAACGCGCTATAGCTAAGATAGCTATAGCGTGTTCCAGAGAAACGCGCTGCAGCTAACCCTTTCTGTTTTCTCTTTCTTTTTCTTTTGTTTTCTTTATATTTTCTTTTTTTCATTTCTTCTTTTTCAATTTCTTTCATTTTCATTTACTTTTCTACTTATTTTTCTATTTATTTTCTTTTACATAGCAGTACCGCTGTAAAGAAGAAACACGCAGCTACAATGTTTTTAGCAGTAGCGTGCTTCTGGGAGAAGCGTTGCTACTATTCCTAGCCTAGCGGCACTAGTGAGAGAATTTTAGTAGTACTACCTCCGTCCGGGATTATTGGTCCCATCAACCAAATCCGCAGGACCAAGGCAGAACCAACGCCCACGCAAATTCCTCGATTCCCGTTGCTATTAACTGCCGCATGCACCTGCTGCCTTTTAAGCTGTTCGCATGCATTGGTTAGCTTCTCAGCAGGCAACGGGATGAGCACTAGTCCCGAAAGAAATGCTTGCATGCAGCCATACTTCCACGCATGCAGCGGCTGAGAATTAATAAGTGGAACAAGGACCGAGAGGAGCGGCCTAGTAAAAGAGGACGCGACTGTGCTCCTAAACGGCCCTATAAACCCGGACGGAGGTAGTAGCGCTTTTCTGTGAAGACGCGGTACTGCTAAAATAATGATTGTAGCGTGGTTTTGCAACAAGCGCTACTACTAAGTAGCGCCAGCGCCGAGTTTTGACCAACGCTACTGCTATACCTCTATGTATAGCGTTTTCTCTAGTAGTGCCGGTGCAGATTCTCGCAGTCTCCTTGGGGTGGTGAGGTTAGCGTTTCTCGTCATGTGATGAGATTTGGTGTTAGATGCTTCAGATCTATTCGACAGTTCAACGACGATGACTGCCACTCCATTTTGCTGCTCATAGGGGCACGTGCGAGAAGACTTTCTGGCAATCGTCGGCAAGGTCAATCCGGCTTCGATAGGGAGCGGCGACATCAACCCTTCGGCGGTGCGTTTTGGCCGCAGTAGTGGTCCTTCGGTGCTCTCGGAATTTCGAGGTAATTTTTATGTTTAAGGTATACTTCAGAGAACTTTGATAATACATCTAGATCATTTCCGCAAAAAGAATGTTCAAGATAATAATTAATAAGGTATGACGCGCGCATGACCAACGAGTTGCTTGTATGCATAAAATAGAACGGCATCGTCTGAAATCGACGTGTTGCCACGACAGAGAAAAGAAAGTAAGAAAGAAAGACGTACGTGCGTGCGTGACACTGTTGCCACAACCGCTACGAGAAACGGACGCCTACGAGCATCCACGGCTGATCTGAGCAGACTCGCCGGAATCTATGAAATTTCATTAGCCACAGGCTCGCACCAGTACCACAACACCAGGGAACATACATACATGCATGAACCAACGGGTTTTTTCCTGACGTTGATGAGAGAACGAATTTGACCGGAGTGAAACTGTGTGCCACCGAACACTGAACCAAGATGGTATCTGCCAGCTGTGTCCCTGCTCAATTTTCAGACAATGGAACTATGGAAGGCAAGGTATACATGAAACTGTATTGTTCATAGGCAGCAACCGGCCGGGGCTGTCGCCTGTCGGTATCGTGGGACGGAGCCAGCAGAGGAGTCAAAGCCGTATTTAAATGGGACGCAGACACAGCCTAGCCTGATGGCGGCAGCGCACATAGCCGGGTCGAGGTTGCCAGCAATTCAAGACAGGGACGACTGCCGATTGGGGGTGCCCCGTCTTTTCACCAGTGTCTGCGCGGTTCAGGCTCAGGCTCAACCTCATCAATCAACGCAACAGTGTCAGACTCGGCGTGAAGGTCCGGCAATGGCGTTTGGCATGTGCCCGATCGCCTCCGTCTCCGGACGCAACCGGCGACCAACACGACACCGGCGCGTGCGTCCCTGTACCGACGGACGGAAAGGAGAAGATCCGGTCTGGAACCGGAGGTTCCTTGTAGGGTTCATTGTCGGCTTGGAGCACACACAAGTCGACACTCAACACACAGAGTGGGTGAGGCGAAGGTACAATTGAATGAGCGATGGAGTCAGGCACATGGCCGCTCCAGCTTAACTTGGAATCTTGGATGCGTGGAGAAATGGAGATGGCAACCCAAGGGTAGAGTTCCTTGCGAGTCTTGCTCGTATATTTAACCGGAGTGTCTATCATGGTTTGCTTGGTCAGAGGGGATGGTGTGCCGGACCAATTAAGTTTCTTTTACACACAAAAGCTTTTCTCAAAGTTTGTCAGCTTGCCATCGCCATAAGCACGCAAGCACTAGGTTAGGCTAATTCAGCTGTCATGCATGTCACCTAATAAACCCAGGAGTATCTTTCAGCCAGACACGCAGATTTAAATTAAGCGCCTCCGCACTTGTGTGTGCCAGCGTCCAAGTGAACCACCACATAGATAATCAGCCAATCAATCGGTGCCTAAGCTAATGATGCCGTGGTGATGCTGCTAAATTTAGTTTTTTTTTTTGAGATTTTGCCAACACTTTATTGATCACCATGATGTTTAAGCGAACATAAGTTGGGTCATGAGGAGAAAATACGCCAGACATGGCAACCCTGATAAAGCATAGCAGCGTGTTTGCCAAGATTTTGTGCTTCAATATTCGAAACTCTACCTTCAAAAGTAACTAGGCAACTGAAAAAAGAACTAGATCTAAATAGAAACTCTTTTACAACAGCCTCATAGGAGCCTCCTCGCCCCTTTGTAATATCCTCCACCACTGTCTTATAGTCACATGCAATAACGATCTTCGACAACGAGGGATCTTCAGCTAAAGCCAATGCCTCATGACAAGCAAGCATCTCCAAAATCGTCGGGTTTGTAGTTCCGGGAAGAATAAGTGAAGAGGAACCAATGTCAGCTAAATTAGTACTAGTATACATGCATGCGGTGGTACGCTACTCGAGGCCGCCGATCGACCGAGTGGTGAGGGGAAGAGAGTTGCTGGCCATCGTTTCGTGCGAGATCACCGCCTCCTAAGGCCAACTCCACTGCACGACTCTAAACAGAAGTCCGGTTTGACCGGATTTTGTCCTTTTGGGGCGGCAATGAGTTCGCCCATGTCCGCCTCTGTCCATTGGGTTATGAATGCGCCCAACGCGCGGCCGCACCCTAAATCATGTCCGTGTTGGACGTGACTAAAAAAATAGGAAAACTTAAATAAAATGCCTAAAACAAGTTAATAAACACAAATTAAAAATCGTAAAACATAAGTTAGGGTTGACGGCCACAAAACGGTCCAGTTTCACGTTCAAATTACATTCCCATAATTAATAAAAAAACAAAATAAAAAACTCCGGCCCGCGCGCTCCTGCCGTGCCCGTCGATGCCGTGGCCGACGCCGTCTTCAATGACCGCTGGTGTCGTCGTCGTCGCTGACGAGGTTGACGTAGTCCGGCGGCGTCCAGAGGTGGCGGCGGTCCGTGGTATGCGGGCGCGGGCTGGACGGCGGCAGGTGCCTGCACCACCTCCTCCTGTGGCGACGCGTGCCGCTCCGATGAACGCGGCGGCGCGGGGCACTAGTTCACGCTCCCCACGGCGTCGGCCATCTCCGAAGCCGTGCACGACCAGCTCCAGTGCTGGCCCACCAGGCCCGGGTGGAACGCGGCCACCGGCGCCTCCTCCATCACCTCCTCCGCCGCCACCATCTCCAGCTCGGGGATAGCGACGTCGCCGGCCGCGGAGAGGGCCATCATCTCCTCGAGGCCATCCCATTGGCGCGCATCGTGCGTGCGCATGGAGTCCTCCAGGCACGCGCCATGAGACGGGCCTCCGCCTCTGCTGTCATGCGAGGAGGTGGTGGTGGTGTGAGGCCGCGCACCCGCGTACGCCCGCGCACCTGGGGAGCAGCTGCTCGGCGCTCTGGACGTGGCCGCCAGCGCTCTGGACGTGGCCGCCACGGCCCCGTCGACGTGCCGGCGAAGAAGGACGCCCTCCGCATGTCGTGCTCGTCCCGGAACCACGTGTCCCACATAGGCGAGTCGGGGGCGTACCTGGCGTCGTAGTAGAGGTCGTCCGGGAGGAGGCGGCGGTGGCGCTCGATCTCCTGGCGGCGCGCGAGGCCTCTCACCGGGACCGGCGGGATCGGCACGTGGTCGGCGGACAAATGCCAGTTGTTGGGCAGGTGGACGTCGCTCCAGGGGAGCAGCGTCCTCGTCTCCCAATAGCGGCGGCATACGGCCGCCTCGATGTAGTGCCGGTCGCGCTCGCCGGCGGCCGTGGGGGCGATGGGAACGCGGGCGGCGCGGGGGCCCGACGCGGTGATGATGCGGGCTCCTCCTTCTTCACGGAGCCGCGGCGGCGTCTCGACGAGGAGCCAGCCTCGCGGTCGTTCTTCCCGTTGCGGCCGTAGTTCCATAGCCCCATGGCTGCGAGGCGGCCGGCCGGCGAGTTCAAGGCTAGGGTTTGGAGGTTTGGGGTTGTCGGGTTTCAAGGAGGCCGCGGGGTGGAGTGGGCGAGTGTGGACGACGACCGGTCCACGGCTTCCCCATTTAAGAAAGACCGCGACCGTTCGCCTGAGCGGATGACAGGCGGGGCCGGCCGTGCATGCGCATTGATGTTGGCGGGTGGGAGGTAAGTGGCCGCCTGCCACGCGGCCCCGACACGGACGAGCCGCGCGTCCGTTCGCTGTCCGCCGCGACCAAAACCTGATGCATGTTTGAGCTTGAAATGGATCGGTCCGGACATAAAACGAATCATATGGGTTCGGGTCGTCGCGCTCTGGACCGTCTCGTTTGTCACTTTTATCCCAAACGGACGGGCCGGACGGGATGGGATCGCGCGGTGGAGTTGGCGTAAATAGCAGAGAGAGATCTTGGGAGCTCACGCACGCCACTCCCCATCAGAGTTCAGTTCTGCCAGCTCTCTGAGTACAGCAGGGTGGGGTGGGACGTGGTGTACAACCATAGCTGTGTGGCAGTTGCTGTTGCTTGCTTCCTTTTCCAAGACCGAATCCATCCATCCATCAAAGTGTCAACCGTGCATGCACGACACACACGACACGGTCCCTTCCTTTCTCCCTCCCTTCCCTTCCCTTCCCTAGCTGGTCGCCCCAAAAAGCCCATCAGTCATGGGCTCGCTTGCAAGTCACCACCATGACTCGCTCACGGAAAAAGGAATGGTTTTCTAGGACAGCGAGGGGTCGGGTTGACGGAACGGACCCAGGTACGTACTACGGCGCTGCGTCCGGCCAGTCCTTTTGCACCAACTACCTCCACTCTAGCGGCTAGCTATCGGTTTCATCGCACAACAAGCAACCCATGCACACACGCCACTCCCTCCTCTCCGGTTCTCTTGAAATTCAGAATTCTGTTATTTTATTTTACAAGCCTATCTGTCCAAGTTTGTCCGATTTTAAGAACTGAAATCTTTCGACTTTTTTGCTTGCCATTTGAAGAAAGAAAGTCCCATTTTCGTTGTTGTACCAACTAAGACCAAACACAGACAAACAATTTGCAGGAGGACACATTCTGTCCAATACAAATATAATACTCTGTATTAAATTAACATCGTCATCATCCTCGTCGCCCGTAAGGTCGATGCAGGGCGGCAACATCCATGGGTGGCCCGGCGGGCCCTGCCAGGCAGGAGGCTCGGCCGAAGGGTGATGCATTGGCGCCTACACCAGCTCTTCCCATGGCGGGGCGGTGACCAGGCCTCGTCGTGCGCGGGCTCTGGCATGCACGGGACCGTTTTCGTCTAGGACCACTACTGGCCGACCAGTGTCGAGTTCCATGGTGCGGGCTCCTCCTCCTCTTGTTGCTGCACGTCCTCCATGGCCTCCTTCTTCACCACGACGTCGCTGGCCGCAAGGCCGTGGTGGCAGTGTTCGGTCCTGAATACCTGAGAGAACCAAATGCCGCTATACAGAGAGGTTATTAACGATTAATGCCAAGAGGGGCTTTCCGGGCATGCTATGGAAGAACTGTCCATTTGCTTTGCAGGGGCAGTACAAGGGACATGTGAAAAGTGCCATTGTTATACTTGAAGCTGTGGCTTCACAAGATCTGTGGATATGGCATTCTTTCTTCGGCATGGCTGGTTCTCACAATGATATTAGTGTTCTTCAACATTCTTCAGTGTTTTCAAGGCTTGCATAAATCCACCGCCTAGAGGTTAACTTTGAGATCAATGCCCACCATTACAACAAGGGATATTATCTATTTGACGGTATCTATCCCCAATGGTCCACTCTTGTGAAGACCATACCCAATCCGCAAGGAGAGAAGAGACAGAGGTTTGCCCAAATGCAGGAGAGTGCTAGGAAAGCTGTGGAGCGTGCATTTGGTGTGCTTCAGTCTCGATGGGGTATTGTTCGAAACCCAGCATTGACATGGAGCACTCGAAAACTTAGGAAGGTGATGACTGCTTGTGTGATTATGCACAACATGATCGTTGAGGATGAGTGTGATGGCAGTATCTACGACCAAGGGTTTAATTTTTAGGATGAGAATGTTGAGCCTAAGCACCCACCTCCTGCAACCTTTGAACAATTTATCCAATTTTATCGTGAGTTGCGTGATCGGAACAATCATAGGCAACTGCAAGATGATTTGGTTCAGCACATGTAAGATCACATTGGCAATCAATAGATCTATCGGTTTAATCTCTTTTCGTGTGCACAAACTTTGAGTGGTTTTATAAGACTATTTGATTTTTTTAAAATTTTAATTGAATGTAATAAAAGACTATTTTAAACATATGTTTGATTCAAACTATTTTTCTATGCTTCATTTTGTTGTACTTGGCCTCCGACTGAGAGATGGGGCTTTGGGTCATCCGTTGGAGTTGCCCGAACCGGCCCGCGGTGGTGGTTCCTTGCATGGAAGTGTGAGCTTGGAGCACACACAACTTCCAACACGGGGTACTCATCTAAGGCTGGTCATAGTGGGGAGTAACTTAGACTAGTAACATACATATGTTACTAGTCTATGTTACCATCATCATAGTGGGGAGTAACATATATGTAGTATCATGCAAACCATCATTTATTAAGATGTAGACTCATTTTGCCTTGGGATGTGTTTTGTTACAGTAACATATTATGTTACTCCAACCATCTCTCTCCTCATTAAATACATGCCATGTTAGCAAATTTTTCTTAGGATATGTTATGTTACTTGCTATGTTACTCCCACTATGAGCAGCCTAATGGTACTACCTTGGTCTGATTGACGAGTGAGTGAGGACGTGAGGTGAAGGTACAATTGAAGGGCAGGCACATGGGCCAGCAGCAGCTTGTGGTTAACTTCGAATCTTGGCTGCCTGGGAAACTGGAGATGGCAACCCATCGTTTTTAGTAGTCGTATGCCCCATGGTTTCTCTTCTTTGTTGTGTTTCCCGTCAGTCTCACACATATGTAGGAGTAGCATTTAACTGCAATAATATTATGATGGTTTGTTCGGTCAGAATAGAGGGTGCGCCCGACTAATAAGTTTATTTGTGCAGAAGTTGTTTTTTTTGGGGAATGAGAATGAATTTGTGCAGAAGATTTTGTAATCAAGGTCTGTCAATTTGCTATCGATGTCAAACCATAAGCACGCAAGCACTAGCTTAAGCTAACCCAGCTGTCATGCATGTGACCTAATCCCGAGTAATGTACTCCCTCCGTTTCCAAATATTTATCTTTCTAGCCATCTCAAATGGACTACAACATACGGATGTATGTGGACATGTTTTAAATTATAGATTCACTCATTTTGCTCCGTATATAGTCATTTGTTGAAATCTTTAGAAAGACAATTATTTAGGAACGAAGGGAGTATATCTTTCAGCCCGACACGCACACATAAAGTAAGCCCAAGTGAACAGCAACAAGCCAATCAATCGGTCTCTAAACTACGTGCATGTGGTGGCACGCTGGTCGACGCCGCCGACCGACCGAAAGGTGGGCGAAGGCTAGGGACAACGCTCTTGTTTTGCCATCGTTTCGTGTGAGGTCACCACCACCCAACTATAGAGATCTTGGGAGCTCCCTCACACACGCCACTCCCCCTTTGAGGTCAGTCAGTCAGTCAGTCGGTGATACCCCTACATGCATTCATCAGGTAGCCAGCCTAGCAGCATCTCCCTCTACAACAGGGGGGAAGAGACAGCGAGTGGGAGCGTGCTGTAGCAGTTGCTTGCCCAGCTTCGTTTTCCAAGACCATCCATCCATCGAACTGTCAACCATGCACGACAGAGGGACACGGGTGGCCTAGCTAGCAACGCTACGCATGCAGCTCACCTGCACGGTCGTGCCAAAAAGTCCATGAGGCATGGGCTCGCGCTCCTGTCCTCTCGCTTGCAAGTCACCGCCATGACTCGTGTATGTATGCGCCGGCGCCACAAGGAAAACGATGTGACGAGGACGAGTAGCTTTCTGGGACGGCATGGGGCCTGTGGACAGACAGGCAGACGTACGTACGGCACTACCTCCGGCCGGTCCTTGCACTGCACACCAAGTTCACCAACTACCACCGCTCTAGTGGGTCTCTCTCGGGCTATCAGCTATCAGTTTCGTCGCACAAGAAGCAACGCCACGCACGCTCCCTCTACAGGCGTCTTCAATTCGAAGAGTGGTCCTGATACTACTAATTCTGTAATCTCGAAGAGGAGAGACCCTACGAGCATGATTATTTCGGAAGTGCAACGGCAAATCGCACAGGTACCGTCCGCAAAACCACATCATCAAGCTGCATGGACCTCTCTGATGGGGCCACGCGCGCATGCATGTGATGATCGTGAGTCAATCAACCAATGATGATGGTGGAACGCAGATATATGCCCGTCGAGCTTACTTTCTTTCCAAAGCTAGCTAGCTACTGTATCTCCTACACCTACAGTAGTCTACTCCAAGAGTTTTAGCCGACGAGCCCGCGCAATTCGTAGTTGGCTTCAAATTAACGGACCTCCGATATGCTTGCTGACCAAAGTATCGGTGTCAGTGCGCCGTAACCATGGTATTTTTTAAAACAATTTTGCTAAGTCTCCGACTGAGACAGTCGATATTATCATTTTTCATGGAAATTCGTGCAAATATTTATTTTCAGATTTTCTTTTTTCTTCTTACATAATACTTTCTCTGTTTCAAATTACTGGTCGTGGTTTTAGTTCAAATTTAAACTAAAACCATGACGAGTAATTTGGAACGAATGGAGTATATCACTTGATTGAGACTTGACTAAGTCTCAGTCGACTAAGACCTAGCCACATCCTTTTCAGAAATCTAGGAACGCAGAGTTCATGGGAGCTTGAATTAGGAAGTTTACATTGTCGTGGACGCAAACTAGCCAGGTGCCTTGTGGTACGACTATGGGCATATCAGGAGCGGACATTCGCATGTGGTGCCTGGTGGAGCCCATGGATTCGAAGGTGCGAAGAAAGACGAGCTAGCGACGCGTTTGGTTCGTAACTTTTCCATGTCTTTCGATTACAGCGTTTAACGAAAATGTTACTGGTTTCTCGTTCGGCTAGACCGGTTTCCATCACCCAATAATCACGTACGGCGTTTCGTAAAGCCCAAAATGCGACATGCCGAGCGGTTACGGAAAACGCTCGATCCCCTTTTCTTTTCTCCACTCGTCTACGCCTCTCCTCGTCTCCGCCTCGTCTTGTCTCCACCATGACCTTCCCTCGCCGCCGGAGTGGGAACGCCGGGCCTCTCCCTCCCCTGCCGCAAGAAGCAGCGCTGGATCTATCTCTCTCCTCTCCAAGCTCCGTACGCTGATCCCCTTTTTTCTTCAATGTGAGCCATCCCTGGATCTGCTATCTTCAACAAGAACCACGGTGCTCCGTTGTATTGAGAAAACAGCCCTTTTTTGAACCAAACAAATCACATGGTCACTCAATACACCACGTAAAACATGCACTTCGATTACAAAGCTGAATATGTTACCTGAGGTGAACCAAATATGTCGTAGCTACCTATAGGCTGCCTGCCCTGCCTGCAAGATCCACTATCTCAAATTAATTCGCTGGTCACTAGCCACTTAGGCTGGTCACAATGGGTAAGAACATAAGCTAGTAACTTACACACTTTCTTAGACTATGTTACTACCTTCATAGTGGGTAGGAACATCTATGTAGTTTCATGCAACGATGTATTTATTAGGTTATAGACTCATTGTTTTTTAGAGTGTGTGATGTTCCAGTAACTTAGCTAGTTACCACAAGCACCTCTCTCTTCATTAAATATGTGCCACATAAACAAAGTTGTATTGGAGTATGTGATGTTACTCCTAAGTTCCTCCCCATTGTGACCAGCCTTAGCCGGTACATTTGTTTGGCTTGTCTTGCTCCCGAAATGGAGAATCTAAATCAAGTCAAGGAAGAAAACCCACGGACCAAAGAGCTCCTCTCCTTGATTTGGTCAATCGCCAGCGTGCAAGGCTGGCGTGCCGGGCGATGGAGAGTTTTATTCCGTGAAAGCATGCAGGACCTCCCGCGTCGCCCCCGCGTGGCGACGGGGAGGGCGACCAGATCCCAGTCGAGCATCCCCTCCTCCTCCTTTTCCCCTGCTTCGCCGCTGCCAGAGGGCACGGCCGGGCAAAGCCCGACCGATGCCGGCGGCGGCGGGGTGTTGCGTCCTCTTGCTCAAGGGGGCTGCGCGGGCGTGCTCCCCCGGGCCGGGGCCTCGCGATGGTGGGCGCGACGGCGCGGCGTAGGGAGAGGGTGGTGGTTGCACGTTGTGGCGGCGGCGGCGCGCTGGTGCGGACTGCATGGCGGGCACTAACGATGGTCGGGCGTGCCCGGGCCGAGACGACCGGATCTGGCCGTTGTCCTGCTGGCTGGCGGCAGCGACGGATGAAGTCGGCGGCGGCTCCTACTCAAGGTGCGGTCTTCGTTGTTGCGGTGGGCGGGGGCGGAGGTGTGGGATGGTGCGGGCTTCGGTGGCGTAGGGGCCGTGGTTTGGCTGGTGGCGCGGGCGGCAGCATGGCGACCTTCCTTCTCCAGGGTTGGAGCCGGTGGCGTGCGGGGCTGGTCGACTGCGCGCATGGCGGTGGCTCCCCTGACCTAGGGTTTGCGCTCGGGCGGGCCGGAGTTGGGCCCTGGGCAGATCGGGGTGTTCCCCGGGTAGGTATGGTTCGGGCCCATCCCGGGATGTGCTCGTGAGCGTCGTCCTCGCGGGTGCGGTGCACTGTGGAGGTGGTCCTGGCACTGCCTACTCGTCATGCCGTGCGGCACCGGTGATCTCGAATTTGGCGTCGTGCAAGCTCTGCTTCGCGACGGCCGTTGACAGTCCGAAGGTCGTGTCCCCAGGTCCACGGGGATTGGTTGGGGATGAAGGCATCAGTGCCTCCTATGGTGGAGGTGCTGATGCTGGGCTAGGTGTGGAAGGACGGCCTTCTACCCTACCTGCCAAGGTTGGTGTGTCGTGTGGCGGATGGAGGGTGGAGTCTTGGGACAAGGATGCCGGGGCGGCGGCCCTGGGAGGCGGTCCCCATGATTGGCTCTCCAGTGGGTCTCGTCGCTGCGGTGGTGGCTTCTCCTCTTGGTCGTATGGGCGGCGATAGGTCTAGCGGCTGGTGGCTCGGGCATGCCCTTGTCGGCTGTGCCCAGATCCGGATCTGGGAGTTGGAGCTCGTCGCGTCTGTTCTAGGTCTACCGTGGGACACGGGTGAGCTGCTGAGTGAAAGCTCCGCGCTTTTGCGCCGATGACGGCAACGCCCGCGGGCGCTGCTATCTTCTTGAAGACGTCGTTGTGGTTCTACTCCATGTCCGTGCTC
The DNA here is from genome assembly GCA_021605205.1 of Aegilops longissima. Taxonomy (NCBI): domain Eukaryota; kingdom Viridiplantae; phylum Streptophyta; class Magnoliopsida; order Poales; family Poaceae; genus Aegilops; species Aegilops longissima. The sequence goes on from CM038678.1 coordinate 698,024,350, forward strand.
CGGGTGAAGACCCCTATCCATTCCAGACTCGGCAGTGGCGACGCTCTGCGTCGTTCTCCCTCCTGAGGGCGCTGCCGTGGAGCCTAGGTGTGCTAGGGCGTGGCGTGGCGTTGTACTCTGATCTCCCCTTGTTCTTCTTCGATAATGTAGGTTCTGCGTGGTACCGAGATCACAGGATCCGCTTTGTAAGAGGGCTACCACTCCACTACGTATCATTCGGCTGTGTACTTTGGTCGGTGCTTTATCTGAAAAGCGGGACGCGATCCAGTTTCAAGGAGGCTGGCGTGCACGTTGCCTGCAAGCATTCGAGTAGCTTTGAAATTCCTTCCGCTTTTTTATTTACTTTTTATATATTTTTGAAGTAAATTTTCAATATATATACAAAAAAATATTGTACATCAATTTCTAAAAAAATGTTAATCATGTATTTAAAAAATGTAAAAGGTGAATAGAAAAACATTTTTGATGTATATGAAAAATATACAAAGTGTATGAAAAGAATTATATATCAAAACAAGTATATGAAAAATATAGTCATGTATTTGAAAAAATTAAACATGCATAAAAATGTTCTTGATGTATATAAAAAAATGTACAAGGTGCATGGAAAAGTAGACATCCAAAATATGTTTTTCTAAATGTTAATCATATACGGAAAAATGAAAACGTGTACAAATGTTTTTATATGTATATAAAAATATATAATGTGCTTTAAATGATAAAAATCAAAACATGTATTAAAAATTAATCCTCTATTATAAAATTGTTAAATGTGTAAAATTATGTTTTTCTGTATATAAAATGTAAAATGCGCATGAAAAAGATAAACATCAAAACATGTATTCTATAAATATTTCAATCATATATTTGAAAATATTTAAACGGGTATAATAATGTATACACAAATGTAGACTTCTGTCAAAAAACATAAAAAGAAAGCAAAAGAAAACCATTGAAAACCAAAAAAGAAAGAAAAAACCAGAGAAAACCAGGAAAAATGAAATATAATGAAAACCGAAGCAGAGAACCATTGAAGCAACCACGAGCGAGCAAAGGAGTGGGCTGACACAATAACGTAGCATGGGGGTGTAGTTTCAAAGGTCTTGATGCAAGAAATTCAATGATGAAAATGGTTCGAGATTTTGGACGCATAGTTTAAGAGATAAAACGTTTTGAATAAACGAATATACAAAAAGGGAAAATCTTAATGGAGAAAATCCATATCCTATGCACCAAATGACGTTTCTTTCTTTATAAAAATTGAGATGCATGGCATCTCACTTTCTACGAAGTTTTTATTCTTACAATATTTCTATCCTACAAATCAAAGGAGGCCTAAACTAAACCCAAGTGAACAGCAACAAGCCAATCAATCAGTGTCTAAACTACATGCATGTGGTGGTTCGCTGCTTGAGGCGAGCCGCCGACCGAAAGGTGAGCGAAGGCTAGGGACAACGTTGTTGTTTTGCCATCGTTTCGTGTGATATCACCACCTCCAACCCAAAGAAAGATCTTGGGAGCTCACACACGCCACCCCTCATTTGAGGTCAGTCAGTCGGTCGGCATCAGGTAGCCAGCCTAGCAGCATCTCTCTCTCCCTCTTCAACAGGGGGGAAGAGATAGCGAGTGGGAATGTGCTGTAGCAATTGCTTGCCGAGCTTCGTTTTCCAAGACCGAATCCATCCATCCACCGAAGTGTCAACCATGCACGACAGACGGACACGGGTGGCCTAGCTAGCAAGAGCATCGTCCGTCAAAGTGTCGTGTGTGAAGCACTTTCGAGCTAGCAACGCTACACATGAAGTGCACCCGCACGGTTGCCACAAAAGTCTATCAGGCATGGCCTCCCTCCCCTCTCCTCTCCTCTCGCTTGCAAGTCACGGCCATGACTCGTGTATGTATGCGCCACAAGGAAAACGATGTCACGAGGAGTAGTAGCTTTCTGGGACAGCATGGGCCGGTGGACAGATGGCAGACGTACGTACGGCACGACCTCTGGCCGGTCCTTGCAGCAACTACCACACCACTCTAGTGGGTCTCTGGCTATCGGTTTCATTGCACAAGAAGCAACGCCACGCACGCTCCCCTCCCTCTTAACGGGCATCTTCAATCCAAAGAGCGGTCCTGGATAATTCTGTTACGGTACTTGGGAACCCTGTAAATCTCACCAAGCGCAGAGACCCTACGAGGTTTATGCGCAATCATTGATTTCGGAAGTGCGACCCAAATCGCGCGCACAGCTACCGTCCAATGATCCGCAAACCACATCATGAAACTGCATGGACCTCTCTGATGGGGCCACGCGCGCATGCATGTGGTGATCGTGAGTACATCAACCAACGATGAAGATGAAAAGCAGATACTCCCTTCGTAAAGAAATATAAAAGCGTTAAGATTACTAACGCTTTTATATTTATTTACAGAGGGAGTACTATATATGAACGCAGAGTTATATTTCCTTTGTAAACTAAATATAAGACTTTTTAGATCACTCGAGGAAGTACATCTGATGATCTGAACATGACTCGAAATTTGAGTTCATGAGAGCTTGAACATGAAAGTTGTTTTTTTTTGGGGGGGAACATGGAAGTTTACATTGTCGTGGACGCAAGCTAGCTAGGTGCCTTGTGGTACAACTACGAGCATTTCAGGTGCAGACATTGGCATGTGGTGGAGCCCATGCATAGATTCGAAGGTGCGAGCAACCAAGCGAAAAGGAATCAGTGGAGTGGAAGAAAGAAGAGCTAGCTACCTAGGCGGCCTACCTGCCTGCAAGATCCACCATCTCAAATTAATTCCCTGGTCACTAGCCACTTGTTCAGCTTATCTTGCTTCCGAAAGGGAGATTCTAAATCAAGTCAAGGAAGAAAATCCAAGGACCACAGAGCTCCTCGGCAAATTTAACAAATTTGACCTATAGACGAAATCCAATCATAGAATGAACTATCCGTGAAACTATTTCACGCGGCTGACCTTTTTATGTGACGCCCGACACGAAGGCGCCACACTACACTGTGCAACGCCTCACCGATAGGCGCTACACGGCCGCGCCGCACGTGTGATCGAAAATTACTAAGTCGTGTCCAAGCTTTGAGAGCTAGGCGCCACACTATACTGATGTTTTGCCTAGCTCTCAGGCGTTGCACTAGTGCAGCGCCTAGCTCTCAGGCGTTGCACTAGTGCAGCGCCTGAGAGCTAGGCGCCACGGGTCAGCCGCGTGAAATAGTTTCACGGATAATTCATTCTGTGATTTAATTTCGTCTATAGGTTAAATTTGTCAAATTTGCCGAGCTCCTCTACTCGATTCGGTCGATCGCGAGTGTGCCTGTTGCCTGCAAGCATCCGAGTAGCTTCGAAATTCCTTCCATTTAAATCATATTACAGAAACACTGTACATAAATTTTTTCCAAAATATTAATCATGCATTTTATTTTTTTAAAGGTATATAGAAAGATATTTTTGGCGTATATAAAAAATGTATAAAGTATATGAAAAGTTTTTGATGTCAAAACAAGTATATAATAAATGTAATCATGTATTTGAAAAAACTAAACATGTATAACAAAATGTTCCTGATGTATATGAAAAACGCACAAGGTGTATGAAAAAATAGACATCCAAAATATGTTTTTCAAGATGTTAATCATATATTGGAAAAATTAAAATCATCTAAAATGCTTATATGTATATAAAAATAGACATCCAAAAATATTTGTTCTAGAAGATAAACATCAAAACATGTATTTCTTAAAAATATTAATCCTATATTAGAAAATTATGTGTAACATAATGTTTTTATCTATATTAAAATGTACAATGTGCATGAAAATGCTAAACATAAAAATGTTAATCAAATATTTGAAAAATGATAAACGTGTATACTGATGTATACAAAAAATATAAACTTGTGTCAAAAAACAGAAAAGGTAAGAAAAACAATGCCATTGAAAACCGGGAAAGAAAGAAAAAAAAAACATAGAAAGCCCAAAAAAAATGAAGTATAACAAAGAAGAACCAAAGTAAACCGGTGAAGAAATAAAAGAACACCCAAGAAAAAGGGAAAATTGAAAAGGATGATTGAAAATCGGAGCAAAGAACTAGTGAAGCGACCACGAGTGGGCTGACACAATACCGTAGCACGTAGGGAAATCCTTCACGCGAGAGCTTCTTTCATCTCGCTATCAGTTTTTTTTACGGAATCATCTCGCTATAAGTGAGGTATAACTGTAGCGGTGTCATTCTTTCGGTATGGTTAAACAGGAACATGAAGACCACCATGTTGGCACATGTATTGACCGCCTAAAGGTTCGCTCATGGATAAGCTCAGCCCACAGAGCAAACAGCTCGTCGGGATGACGGGCCACAGATCAAACGGACTGGCAATGGAGAAACAACACACATTTGGGATCAGAACTGGCTACCCTGTGAAGGGATGTTCCGACCCCTGGGAAGCATAACTCAAAACCCACCCACCAGGGTTTCTGAGCTAATCAGTGGCGCAACGGCATCATGGAACAAACAACTGTGCAACAACATCTTATGCCAATAGATGCACAAGTTGTTCTAGCAATCCCTCTTTGCACAAGAAATATAAGTGACTTTTGGGCTTGGTACTACGAGAAGCATGGAGATTTTACCGTCAGGTCAGCTTACAGAATGCTCGTTGCAACCAAAATAAGAAGGGAAGCTTGGCTAGAAGGGTCGGCGGGACCATCTAATTCCATAGCTGAGGAGGGAGCCTGGAAAAAACTATGGAGGACGGAGGTGCCCAGGAAAATTAGAATGTTCTTATGAAGACTCTCGAAGCACTCCATTCCAACAAACGATGTCAGAGCAAAGAGGCACATGGCTGACTCCGACCAATGCGGGCTTTGTGGTAACCGGGATTCGTGGCGCCACTCATTGCTAGAGTGCTCATCATAAAGGAGTGTTTGGGCGCTCATGGATGAGGATATCACACATAAAATGATAGAGAGCACGGAACCAAGTGCAAGGGAGTGGCTGTTTACACTGATGCAGGTGCTATCACACGATCAGTTCATCCTCGCAGCAGTTACATTGTGGTCTATCTGGCATGCTCGTCGCCAAGCTATCCATGAATCTATTTTTCAGAGCCCCCAATCTACCTTCGGGTTCATTGGTCGTTTCATGGCAGAACTAGATACCATAAAGGTCAAGGAACCAGAGCGGTGTAATGCACCACAGTCCGCGGCACCCGTGCAGAGAAGGCCGAAGAAACCACCACCGGGATATTGCAAGATTCATGTTGATGCGGGAGTTATGGCAAGAAGAGGAGGATCGGCAGCAGCTGTTTGTAGAGATGCGGACAGAAACTATATGGGCAATTCAGCGCTAGTGATCGAAGGAGTGGAAGACCTGGCTACACTTGAAGCTATAGCATGCCGGGAGGCATTATCTCTCGCGGAAGACATGGGCATTAAGAATTTTGTCATTGCGTCAGATTGTCAACAAGTAGTTTCAGATATCAACAGGAGGTCACATGGGACGTATGGAGCGATCATCGCTGAAGTAAATCTTAGAGCTTCCTTCTTTCAATGTATTTTTTCATATGAGAGTCGTGCTGTGAATTATGAAGCACATAGTTTAGTCAAGTTCTCCCTCTCGAGAGGTCCAGGACGCCACGTCTGGTTTGGCGCTCCTCATGACCAGAGATGTATCCCACTTCGTGTGGATTTTACTGGATAAACTTGGTTTTCCCCCTAAAAAAAAATACAAGACGCTCGTTTCACAAACAAAAAACATACAAAACGCTCGCAACATTCGGGGAGCTCCTAATTGGCGCGCCGCCGAGAAAAACCGGTGCTCACGCACTCGATAGTGTGGACATGCCCATTACGCTGATGTGTTCCATAAAAAAAAACTCAGCTTCTCGTTCGATAAAAAGAAAACCTGACTCATTCGCTCTATCAACAGTTAAACCTGTTGCTGGGTAACAGTTTACTTTCAACAAAAAAATTACTAAATTTGAAAAAAGTGAAGGAACTAAAAAATCACCGACTTGAAAAATGTTCATTTGAAAAGTCCATGAATTTCGAAAAATACAACAGTTCAAAAAAATTCACAAATTTTGAGAGAAAAGTTGACCGATTTGGAAACAATATTAACGATTTAAAAAAAATACGCATTTAAAAAATGTTCGTCAATTTGAAAAAACATCCTTAATTTAAAAAGTACATCAGTTTTAAAAAATATTCATCGGTTTCAAAAGAAGTTAATAGATTTCGTAAAAAAAGTTCATCAATTATCAGAAAAGATTTCATTGATATAAAAAACATTAATTTTGACGAAAGTTTTGAAATTTCTAAATAAGTTTATCAATTTTGAAAAAAATCATCAATTCTAGAAAATGGTTCACAATTTGAAAAAAGATCGTCAATTTTGAAAAAAAAGTTATGGATTTAAATCAAAGTTCACAAATTTTATAAAACTAGCAAAAAAAGAAAAAAAGAAAATAAAAAACAAAATAGGAAAAGTGAGAAATTATAACAATAGGTGCAGTGTCCCAGCTGGTTAGGGCAGTTTCCCCACGAACAAAAGGTCGTGGGTTCGAATAACTGTTACTCGCACGCCTTTTCTCGTTTAGCAGAAAAAAAAAGGATAACTGATGTCTACTACGCAACCTTCTTCTTGTAGACGTTGTTGGGCCTCCAAGTGTAGAGGTTTGTAGGACAGTATCAAATTTCCCTCAAGTGGATGACCTAAGGTTTATCAATCCGTGAGAGGCGTAGGATGAAGATGGTCTCTCTCAAACAACCCTGCAACCAAATAACAAAGAGTCTCTTGTATCCCCAACACACCCAATACAATGGTAAATTGTATAGGTGCACTAGTTCGGTGAAGAGATGGTGATACAAGTGCAATATGGATGGTAGATATATATTTTTGTAATCTGAAAATATAAAAGGAGTAAGGTAACAAGTAATAAAAGTGAGGACAGACGGTATTGCAAATTGTAGAAACAAGTCCTACGGTTCATACTTTTATTAGTGCAAGTTCTCTCAACAATAATAACATAATCGGATCATATAACTATCCCTCAACATGCAACAAAGAGTCACTCCAAAGTCACTAATAGCGGAGAACAAACGAAGAGATTATTGTAGGGTACGAAACCACCTCAAAGTTATTCTTTCTGATCAATCTATTCAAGAGTCCGTAGTAAAATAACACGAAGCTATTCTGTCCGTTCGATCTATCATAGAGTTCGTACTAGAATAACACCTTAAGATACAAATCAACCAAAACCCTAATGTCACCTAGATACTCCAATGTCACCTCAAGTATTCGTGGGTATGATTATACGATATGCATCACACAATCTCAGATTCATCTATTCAACCAACACAAAGTACTTCAAAAAGTGCCCCAAAGTTTCAACCAGAGATTCAAGACGAAAACGTGTGCCAATCCCTATGCATAGGTTCATGGACGGAACCCGTAAGTTGATCACCAAAACATACATCAAGTGGATCACGTGATATCCCATTGTCACCACAGATAAGCACGACAAGACGTACATCAAGTGTTCCCAAATCCTTAAAGACTCAATCCGATAAGATAACTTCAAAGGGAAAACTCAATCCATTACAAGAGAGTAGAGGGGGAGAAACATCATAAGATCCAACTATAATAGCAAAGCTCGCGATACATCAAGATCGTACCACCTCAAGAACACGAGAGAGAGAGAGAGAGAGAGAGAGAGAGAGAGAGAGAGAGAGAGAGAGAGATCAAACACAAAGCTACTGGTACATACCCTCATCCCCGAGGGTGAACTACTCCCTCCTCGTCATGGAGAGCGCCGGGATGATGAAGATGGCCACTGGTGAGGGATCCCCCCTTCGGCAGGGTGCCGGAACAGGGTCCCGATTGGTTTTTGGTGGCTACAGAGGCTTGCGGCGGCGGAATTCCCGATCTATTGTGTTCCTCGATGTTTTTAGGGTATATGGACATTGTGGGTGTCAAAACCGGCGGATCTCGGGTAGGGGGTCCCGAACTGTGCGTCTAAGGCGGATGGTAACAGGAGGCAGGGACACAATGTTTACCCAGGTTCGGGCCCTCTCGATGGAGGTAATATCCTACTTCTTGCTTGATTGATCTTGATGGTATGAATATTACAAGAGTTGATCTACCACGAGATCGTAGAGGATAAACCCTAGAAGCTAGCGTATGATTGTGATTGTTCTTATCCTATGGACTAAACCCTCCGGTTTATATAGACACCGGAAGGGGCTAGGGTTACACAGAGTCGGTTACAAGGGAGGAGATCTACATATCCGAATTGCCAAGCTTGCCTTCCACGCAAAGGAGAGTCCCATCCGGACACGGTACGAAGTCTTCAATCTTGTATCTTCATAGTCCAATAGTCCGGCCAAAGGATATAGTCCGGCTGTCCGAGGACTCCCTAATCCGGGACTCCCTCAGTAGCCCCCGAACCAGGCTTCAATGACGATGAGTCCGGCGCGCAGATTGTCTTCGACATTGCAAGGCGGGTTCTTCTCCAAATTCTGAGTACATGTAGAGTAGTGTTCGGCTTCCCATGAATGTTGCACTCCTCGGCTTCTGCGCCTAATAATGGCTATCCTCCACGTGTCGAGCGAATGCGAGAAGTCGGGGCATTTTTACACTTGCCATCCTAACCATGTAAGTAAACCGTCTATTTAAAGAGACGGGGATCCTCAGATCCAGATCACACCATCCTCCCACAGCGAGCATCCATCGGAGAGCGCCCGGAAAAATCCATCCCATCATGGCCGGCCATCGCAGCTCCTCCTCTCGCTCCCGTAGCCCTAAGCCGGGCAATTGGAAGAAGTGTTCCGTTCCCCACAGCCAATTAGTAGAGTTACAGACCCAGGGGTTTCTCCCTCCTGCGTATATGGTCCCCGTCCGAGCCGGATTAGCCACTTACAATGGCGGGGAGCAAGCAGAGAGCTTTCCTAACCCATCCATGGGGGAGCGGGTATGCCTCGTCCCTTACTTATTGAGGGGACTCGGATTTCCAATCCATCATTTCCTCCGCGGGCTCCTGGAGTTCTACGGCCTCCAGCTGCATAATTTTACTCCCGCCTCCATCTTGCACATCGCTGGCTACGTCGCCCTTTGCGAGCTGTTTTTGGGCTGCGAAGCTCATTTGGAGCTATGGAAGAGGTTGTTCTGCCTCGTACCCCGTACACAGGAGGGGTCAATATATCAAGTGGTCGGAGCCGAGATATGGCGCATCGCTGGGACCGGATACCTGTCTGGTACTCCGAAGAAGACATCCGAAGACTGGCCTTCAGAGTGGTTTTATATGGAGGACGTCCCCCTTCCGGACCCTATTCGGATGGGCCTTCCTGAGTTTAGTAACGCCCCTTTGAAGAAACGCCACAGCTGGCGCCCTCGGAGCCCCCAGGAGGAAGATAACGGAGAAGTCCTTTACCTGATGGACCAGATAAAGACGCTAGCCAAATCAGGATTGACAATAATCGAGGTTATGTCAATATGTATAATGCGGGTGGTGCAACCACTTCAATATCGGGGACAACCCATGTGGCACTTCAATGGAGAAGACGATGCCACCCGCTGTAGTCATAAGGGACTGGACTCAGTCGCTGCTCTAGCGAAAATTCTATCCGATTTGTACAAAGGAGAGGAAGAGGAGTTCATCCGCATTAAGCCACGGGATGGATTTTCCATGTACAACCCCCCAAGCTGGGTGAGCTGCTACTTGTTACTCCAAACCTTCCCGCATTCTTCGTCATAAGTATTTACCTTGCCATCTCATAGCAGGAACTGCGAAAAGCTGTGAGGGAGGTCCACAGCCCGCCTCCACAACCAGAGGACCCTGACCGGGCCCTCGACCCCGGACTCGAAGAAGATCCGGACACATTTGTGGAGCTTATTGACAGGACGTTCTATCAATTAAGCTGCGACGGTGCCATGGTGGCCATCATAGCTGATTATCCTGGACTACTCCCTGCATCGCATGTAAGTAAAACCGGAGTCCCAACTTCCGAGAAGGATCCCTTTTTCTGCATTTCACCTACCGCACACATATGGTGTCTTACAGGGAAGGCCCTCGGGACGCCATGCCGAACCCGCAGTGACTCACCAACAAGGGGCACCAAAGCCGGGTAGGCTTAAAAGGAAGGCAGTCAGGACTGAGACGCCGTCGCAGAGGTACGAAAAAGAACCCCGCTTCATGGTTGTCGTATTTTGAATTATAATAACGCCCATGTTTCCTAGTAGGAAAAACGCTCGCCGAACTATATCCGGAGAGGTTGCCGGCCACGTCTCCACCATTCGGGCTCCAGAGCCGGACTTAGAGGCGGACGCTACAATGGGGCCAACACCGGATGTTCCTCCTACAGAGGATGCGGATAGGCTGCCCATTACAAATTCCGAAGTGGAGAGCGCCATGAATCACAGGCGTCGTCGGGCCGTACTCCACGACGCTTGTTTCTCCCAAGAGGCGTTCGATGCCTTCAACTCAGGAGACGCGTACATCCGAGCTGCTCAAAATGGTCTTGCCAAAGCCACAGACCAGTATGTAAAGGATATACGGGTAAGAAAATCTAATAATTATGTATATCAGTAGCCCCTGAGACTTGAAACAGTTGGCACAAATGATTTAAGGATCATTGTTTGCATAGGTCCTTACGGAGAAGAATACCCAGTTGTCTCAAGAGCTGGAGGAATGCAAAGCCCAGCTACGGGCCGCAGTTGCCGCAATGAAGGAGTCCGAGAAGGCCCCATCTGGTAACACTTGTTTCTATCAAAAAGAATGACATGTACCAGTTAGTATTCGACATGCATGCAAATCTAACAATAGATTCTGCAGATGACCCCAGAGTGAATCCGGGGGTCGTGCGAGGGGATGAGCAACATGCTCAACGACAGCTAAAGGCTGGCGAGCGCATGCTTACGCAGGTTAGGCAGGAGAAAAATGATCTCCAAGATGCCAATACCCGGCTGGGCGTTGAACTGAAACATGTTCGCGCCCAACTTGCGGACTCCGTAAAGGAGAACAAGAGGCTTCGACGTGATATATTTAGTAAGTGCTTGAATGAACTTTTATAGAGTTCGGCGAAGAAACCGGCTAACAGAGTTATATCTGTAGGTATGCTGACGGGTCGTCCCGAAGAGGAGATGCCCGAATCTGCAGGCGATCTTCTGCAAGAGCTCTCACAACTGCACGAACAAGTTCGGCAGGTGATGTAGGGCATTGCCCAGGCCTTGTGGCCATCCGCCTCCCTGCCAGGAGGCATGGGGGAGCTCGTAGAGGTGCTCATGGGAGCGTGGCGGCGCTTCCGATTATGGATGATATCGGCCTGACGACAAGGTGCAAGGGAAGCCTGGGCCATGGTGAAGACGCGGTATACCAAGCCTGACCCGAACCACATGGCCGAGGTCGGACCTTCCTGATGGGAAAGAGGTCCCCGTCAGTTTGGTGTATGACCAAGTTGAATTAGCCGCAAAGTATTCCCAACAGGATTGTAGGCTAGACAGCCTGTTGGATGGTATAGAAGAAGAATTTAGTCAGTCTAAGTGACTGTGTACTTCAAGTGACATGTATTGTCCCTAGCCGGATTGTAAATCATTTGTCATGGCGGACCTTTTCGCTTTGCCTTCTGGACCCGACAGTCCGGAGTGTATTCGAATACCCGCTCAGTTATGTAAAAACCGGGGTACGCTTGAACAGACAAGTACCCAACTAGCTATGTTATATTACATGGATAGTAAGAAACATCTTCCAGGGAGAATAGTTCCGTTAAGGGTTCCTTTCCTTGGGTACGCATGCATTAATGTGCATGTCCGAACTGTGAAAAGAGATGCAGGATGTAAACATCTGGGGGCATGTATTATAATAAGTAAAAGTCATCTTTTGTTCACCGACCGAATATTCCCTTAAGAACGCTAGCTTTCGGCTTCACCCAGTCTGAGGTACACATCCGGCTGACCCGACAGTAACAATCGCAGAGGTGCTCCCCTTATGCCCTAGCCGAATTAACATGAACGTAGGGCATAAACACAAGAGCCAGGCAATCCAGCTTGGCCAAAAGTTAAGTCATATCGATGCATATAGTGGCGAAGAAAAGGTACATGTGGAAAAGTAACACATGTGCGGAGGGCATAGAGCTCGAAGCATAGCTATATTAAGCTTCTGTATAGGAAGCCCCCAGGTATAATGAGCACGGCTAGCGCATCAAGATTGTGTAGTCAAGACACATTTTAGCCTTTTAAGGCCTTGAAGAAAAAGGGAAGAAAGAAAGAAAAGACAGATAATGGATATATAAAAAAATGACGGAGGTAAGGATACGAACACATAGTCCAGCACTAGGCGTAGAACCTTTGGAGTCTGGCTGCATTCCATGGGTTTGGCTCGAGTCGATTGTCCGATGCATCCTGCAGATGGTATGCTCCACCGGTCAGAATCTTGTCAATAACGAAGGGACCTTCCCATTTGGGCTTGAGATTTTTCTTTTTCTTCTCTGGTAGGCGTAGAACGAGTTCGCCAATGTTATAAGTTTTGGCCCGTACTTCTCCGCTTTAATACCGTCGAGCCTGTTACTGATAGAATGCGAAACGGGCTTTTGCCACGTCACGCTCCTCCTCCAGGGCGTCCAAATTGTCCTGCCGATCGAGCTCGGCTTCTTTCTCTTCGTACATGCACACTCGAGGTGAGTCATGAATTATGTCGCAGGGCAGTACCGCCTCTGCGCCGTACACCATAAAGAACGGTGTGTATCCGGTAGTGCGATTCGACGTGGTCCGCAGCCCCCATAGTACGGAGTCGAGCTCCTCTACCCAGTGCGTATCTGATTCCTTCAAGGATCGCACTAATCTGGGTTTAATGCCGCTGATGATAAGACCATTTGCTTGCTCGACTTGACCGTTAGTTTGTGGGTGATAGACAGAAGCATAATCAAGCTTAATGCCCATGTTGCTGCACCAAATTTTTACCTCGTCGGCTGTAAAGTTCGAGCCATTATCGGTGATGATGCTGTGGGGGACGCCGTAACGGTGTACAACCCCAGATATGAAGTCTATCACTAGTCCGGACTCGACCGTTTTAACTGGTTTGGCTTCTATCCATTTGGTGAATTTATCCACCATGACCAATAAGTATTTTTTCTTATGGCTTCCCCCTTTAAGGGGTCCGACCATATCAAGCCCCCAGACCGCAAAGGGCCAAGTAATGGGGTTTGTTTGGAGAGCGGTAGGTGGCATATGGCTTTGGTTTGCAAAAAGCTGGCAGCCGACGCAACGCGTGAGCGAGGTCTGTCGTATGCTTTCGGGCGTCGGCCAATAAAACCTGCACGGAAGGCCTTGCTCACAAGGGCCCGAGCTGCGGCGTGGTGGCCGCCAAGTCCAGCATGAATGTCTGCCAAAAGTTGTCGTAGATGCACCTTTGAAGTACTTCGGTGGCGCTCTTCTTATAAAGCTCTCCTTCGTGGACCTTGTAGGCTTTAGACCGCTGCACAATGCAACGTGCGTCGTTTGTGTCCGCCGGGAGTTCTTTCCTAGTTAGGTAGGCCAAGAAGGGTTCTGTCCATGGGGTGATTACAACCATAATCACGTGGGCCGAAGGCGTTATTTTGGTGGCGGAGCCTCCGATTATGTCAGAGTGTTCAGTATCTGGTGTTGTGGCCAGGTCCAGACTGTTGTTGCCGGTCTCTCCTTCCCATACCTTGGATGGCTTAAACAACCTTTCCAAGAAGATATTAGGTGGGACAGGGTCGCGCTTAGCGCCGATGCGAGCGAGGATTTCCGCCGCTTGATTGTTTTCCTAGACCACATGGTGGAATTCAATCCCCTCGAACCAAGCTGACATTTTGAGGACGGCGTTGCGATAAGCTGCCATTTTTGGGTCCTTGGCGTCAAAGTCTCCATTTATTTGAGATATTGCGAGGTTCGAATCACCCCGCACCTCTAGGCGTTGAATGCCCATGGAGACTGCCATCCGGAGACCATGCAACAGGGCCTCGTATTCTGCTGCATTGTTGGAGTCTGTGTATAATATTTGGAGTATGTATTGGACCGTATCTCCTGTAGGGGATGTCAGGACGACGCCTGCCCCCAGACCAGCCAGCATCTTAGAGCTGTCAAAGTGCATGATCCAATTGGAGTACGCGCCGTACTCTTTAGGGAGTTCGGCTTATGTCCATTCGGCAACGAAATCAGCCAGTACTTGTGACTTAATGGCTCGCCGTGGTTTATATGTTATGTCGAACGGGAGGAGCTCAATAGTCCATTTAGCAATCTGGCCCGTGGCATCGCGGTTATTTATTATGTCGTTGAGTGGTACTTCCGAGGCCACCGTAATTGAACACTCTTGAAAGTAGTGTTGTAATTTCCGGGATGCCATGATGACCGCGTATGCTATCTTTTGATAATGTGGGTACCGTGATTTGCATGGAGTGAGGACAGTGGATACGTAGTATACCGGCTTTTGAAGCGGGAACTTATGTCCTTCCGTCTCTCGTTCGACGACGAGCACTGCGCTTACAACTTGGTGTGTTGCCGCTACATATAACAAAATTGGTTCACCGACATTTGGCGTGGCCAAGATTGGGTTGGTGGCCAGGATGGCTTTTATTTCTTCCAATCCGGCCGTGGCCGCATCCGTCCACTCGAGGTGTTCGGTGCGTCGAAGAAGGCGATGAAGGGGTAGTGCCTTTTCTCCTAATCGGGAGATAAAGCGGCTTAAGGCAGCCACGCATCCAGTTAACTTCTGGATTTGCTTGAGGTCTGCTGGGATGGCCAACTGAGACAGAGCTTGGATTTTAGCCGTATTTGCTTCAATTTCTCTACTGGAGACGATAAAGCCCAGGAGCTTTCCGGCGGGCACGCCGAAAACGCATTTTTCCGGATTGAGCTTGATGTCGTATGTTCGGAGATTGTTGAACATGAGCCTCAAGTCGTCTATTAAGGATTCGACGTGTCTGGTTTTGATGACCACGTCGTCTATTTTGCCAATTTGTGTTTTCAGGCATGTCTGAATCATGCGTTGATAGGTTGCACCGGCGTTTTTGAGCCCGAGAGGCATGGTGTTAAAACGGAAGGGGCCGTTTGGAGTGATAAATGCCATTGCGGCTTGATCGGATTCCGCCATCTTAATTTGATGGTATCCGGAGTATGCGTCGAGGAAACACAATGAGTCGTGTCCTGCGGTAACATCGATAATTTGATCGATGCGGGGGAGAGGGAAGGGATCCTTGGGGCAGGCCTTGTTGAGGTCCTTGAAATCGACACATAGGCGCCAGGATTTGTCCTTCTTTGGTACCATCACTAGGTTTGCTTGCCAGTCCGGATGTTTTATTTGTAGAATGAATATGGCCTCAAGTCACTTGGCTAGCTCCTCTCCCATGGCTTGTCGCTTAGGCTCAGAGAAGCACCGAAGAATTTGCTTGACTGGCTTGAACCCCTTCAGAATGTTAAGGCTATGCTCAGCTAGCCTGCGTGGGATTCCTGGCATGTCTGAAGGATGCCAAGCGAAGATGTCCCAATTCTCGCGCAAGAACTCCCGTAGTGCGGCGTCTACTGCATGGTTTAACTGTGCCCCGATGGATGCTGTTTTTGTAGGGTTCGTTGGGTGGACTTGGAATTTGACTATTTCGTCCGCTGGTTTAAAAGAGGTGGACTTGGGTCTTTTGTCGAGTATCACATCGTCCCTGTCCACCGTGGAGCGTAGCGCGGTTAGTTCTTCGGCCGCAAGGGCTTCGGATAACGCCTCGAGGGCCAGTGCGGCGGTTTCTTTTTTGGCACGGAGTGCTATGTCCGGATCACTAGCTAGAGTGATGATTCCATTAGGCCCGGGCATTTTGAGCTTCAGGTACCCGTAATGGGGTATAGCTTGGAAGATCGTGAATGCCTCCCGCCCTAGAAGGGCGTGGTATCCGCTACTGAACGGGGCCACTTGGAATGTTATTTCTTCGGACCTATAATTCTCAGGCGTGCCGAATACCACATCTAGTGTGATTTTTCCTGCACATCGTGCCTGCCGACTAGGGATGATCCCTCTGAAGGCCGTGCTGCTTTGCTCAATGCGGCTACTATCTATTTCCCTTTTTCAAAGAGTCTCCTCATAGATGAGGTTTAATCTGCTGCCACCGTCCATGAGCATTTTAGTAAGTCGGAAGCCGTCCACAATTTGACTAAGGACCAAGGCGGCTGGTGCTCGGGCTGTTCGGAATTTAGGTTCGTCACTGGCATTGAAAGTTATAGCCGTATTGCTCCATGGATTTATTGCTGCCACGTGGCAGACTTCGGCAAGGCTGCGGAGTGCTCGCTTACGCCTATTATTTGAGGCGAAGGTCTCAAGACTGTCAATACTGTATTGTTATTGTCCATGGGATGGTGCTCTGCGGTATTGTTGATGAGGAGATCCTCACCGCTCTTGGCCATCTGCCGGAGTATCCAACATGCTCTAAGGCTATGAGTTGGCGTGGTATCCGGTGTACTGTGAATTTTGCATGGCCCGTTGAGCCATCCCTCCAATATAGTTCCATGCCCTGCAGTGGGCTTTTGTTTCTTTGTAATTAGATGGGTGACTTACGAGAGTACACCCTTTTAGTTCGGACGGGGGTGTTTAGTGTGAGCCGAAGGATCGCAGAATTTTGTTTGGGGTTTCCAGGCGCTTTCCATCGCACAGTACTTCTGTACTATGGCCGCCAAGTCAGCGAAGTGTGCTATGTCACGGCGACTTATGGCGTTGAGGATTCCCTTGTCCGTGCAGTTTTTGCAAAAGAATGAAATTGCGTCTTCCTCGCGACAGTCCTTGACCTTGTTCATTACAAGGAGGAATCTGGCCCAATAGTGATGTACTGTCTCTTGGGGCTCTTGTCTAATGTGGGAAAGATCACTTATATCTGGGTGGGTGGGCAGATTTAAGTCCGAACCCTGACCCGATCTGAGACCCAGGGGCGAAGGAGTTTCCGATCTTAAAACTTCAGGCTCCGGGATGTTGCCCAATAGGTCTGGCCCGCTGTCTGATTCTAGGTTCAAAGCTTGGGCCATGTCCTCCCGTAGACGGGTATCCGGCTCGGAGAGCTCGAGAATCCGGACATAGTTTGTCCTCAAGATAGAGGAAGAATCGCTGCGTTGCTCCTCCACCACCGCTATCTGATGGGTGACCGACGGAGAGTTAATCTCCCTTTGGTCGGGTTTAAGCCCGATCCGATCATAGTCCGTAGTGACTCCCAAGGCGGCGATGCGATCCAAGAGCTCGTTCAAAGAAGAGAGCTCCATTGGATCCATCTGCTCGGCGAATTCCGAGCCGACGCGGAGGCTGTTTTTGATGACCTGAGAAGTCATCATCGGTGCAACGACCGAGCGCGCGGTCATGACGAAGCCGCCTAGTCGGAGAGTTTGGCCGACAACCAGGGCTCCCCCAAAGGTGATGTTGTCCTTGACAACGAGACGAGCCATCCAGCCTTATGATGACGGCACAGTGGAACTCTGAATGAAAGCACCAATGTCGGTGTCAAAACAGGTGGATCTCGGGTAGGGGGTGCCGAGCTGTGCGTCTAAGGTGGATGGTAACAAGAGGCGGAGGACATAATGTTTACCCAGGTTCGGGCCCTCTCGATGGAGGTAATACCCTACTTCCTGCTTGATTGATCTTGATGATATGAGTATTACCAGAGTTGATCTACCATGAGATCGTAGAGGCTAAACCCTAGAAGCTAGCCTATGGTTGTGATTGTTCTTGTCCTACGGACTAAACCCTCCGGTTTATATAGACACCGGAAGGGGCTAGGTTTACACAGAGTCGGTTACAAGGGAGGAGATCTACATATCCGAATTGCCAAGCTTGCCTTCCATGCAAAGGAGAGTCCCATCCGGACACAGTACGAAGTCTTCAATCTTGTATCTTCATAGTCCAACAGTCCGGCCAAAGGATACAGTCCGGCTGTCCGAGAACCCCCTAATCCAGGACTCCCTCACTAGGTGCAACATATGGATCTGATCATGGGAGAGCACGGCGTTGAAGAAGGCGGAGAAGGGAGGAACCAGGCCGGCCCACAGGGCATCGATGAAGAATTGGACCTCGGTGGCTGTCCTGTCGACGGAGGCGCGGGATGCGGGCCAGGCCGCCGTCCTCCCCCATTCGTTGAAGTCAACGGCAAGCGCATAACGCACCTTGTCCATGGCTTCCTGGTTGAGCACCAACGACCGGCCCAGGGCGGGTTCAACGACCGGGGGTGGCCCGGCTGAAGACTGAGACTTCTTCTTTCCCTTCTCCGTTCGCCGGGTTGCCATGGCAACAAGGAGGGCCGAGCTCGGGACAGATTGGAAGAGGAGGTTATTTTTTGGAAGGGCAGGAGAGTTGGAGGAGCGCGTCACCAGCGATGGGGGGATAACTGTGTAAGTCACGGTGGCCGCCTAGCCAGGCGGATATCATGGCTGCGTGGGGAAGCGGAAACACCCACGTCCCATCAACCGCCACGCGTCAACCAAGGCCGCAGGCTGTTGGGGCCCGCGGCGCTCCGACTTGCCCCTTGGCTTCGCCTCGAAGCCAAGTCCGAGCGCACCTTGGGCCCGGGGGCTACTGTCGGCGTCACAGGAATGGGGTCTCAGACTTGCTCGTGCAGGTAGCCCACGATGTGGCTCCTCCAAAGAGCCTGACGGCCCATCTTCACCAGCAAACACTCCAGACCCTGGCGAGGGGCCAAGCCTCGCGAGGCGGACGACGCAAGACCTCCTCGGGGGCGGCCTCACCAAGCTGGCTCATGAAGGGCGGAGAGATCAAGGCAAGGGGCACCTCGCGAGGTTCCTGTGACATAAGCCATGACGACCGGGGCCAGGCGGGTGCCAGCGCGCGCAGTGTCCTCATTTCCTCTTTGGTGCTAAAGAGGCAAGCGCAGGTGAGGAGTCCCGAGGCATCAGACAAAGGTTTCCATATTGATGCAACGAGACCAAGACCAGCAGGACGGAGGTCACCATGGAGCCCAAGACGGCGTCACCACCAGAGCCTTTGGCAGGCGAAGACCACCTTTAGTCAGGATAACTTTGTACTAGTTGTCTCCCTTCAAATTTGGCCGTTGTGGCATCTCTTCCAGCTCAATATTTGGGAAGAGGACCAGGGCCTCTATAAATAGGACTAGCCACCACAGTAGGAGGCAACTGATCCTGCATCAGAACCATTCCATCCCCATCCACACAAGCTCACCAAGCACAAGAGCACCTCTCCTCAGGAGGTTGTTCTTCCCTTGTAACTGTTCATCCTCAGCCCGAGAGGCAATCCACCACACCACACTGGAGTAGGGTATTACACCACATCGGTGGCCCGAACCAGTATAAACATTGTGTCTCTTGTTCTGTGAGTTCGACGCGCTGAGCTTTGAGATTGCGGTGAGGGCGTGAGTTAGGGGGAAGAGAGATCTTCGTGCTCACCACAGTGTTTGAACCTCAAGGGTTTTGCCGGAACCCGAAATCTGACACAATATCATCGGCACTAAATGGATCTATCACAACAAACAAGATGAGCATGGTCAAGTCGTTAGAAACAAAGCTCGTATCGTTGCTCAAGGCTACACACAAGTTGAAGGGATTGACTTTGATGAAATATTCGCTCCTGTGGCTAGGCTTGAAGCCATTCGCATACTGCTAGCCTATGCCAAACATCACAACATTCTTCTGTATCAAATGGATAAAAGAGGGCCTTTCTCAATGGAAAAATTGAAGAAGAAGTGTATGTTGCACAACCACCTGGTTTTGAAGACCCAAAGCGTCCTGACATGGTATACAAACTCAACAAGGCACTGTATGGCCTCAAACAAGCCCCTCGTGCTTGGTATGACACACTCAAGGATTTCCTGAAGAGCAGAGGCTTCAAACCTGGTTCTTTAGATCCCACTCTCTTCGAGTGAAGTCTATTTTAAACCTCACACTCATAGAGCCCGTCGGAATTGAACCCTCAAGTCTGAATCCCTGAAATCGATACGCTGACCTTTCCGATCCCGGTCAATATCAACCCTGCACTGATCCTAAACCTGTTTGTTGCATGAAAATAGGCAATCCTGACCGGGATTACTAGGTTCTCTCACCGATTCAGGGTCCCTACATGTCTTTTTCTTTCTCGTTGTTGTTGCTTCGAGCTGCCCGAGCAACTTTGCTTACCTCGTTGCAAGCACCTGCAGCAGCTAGCACTATGGTGCGTAGCAAACTCCACGGTATACCCCAACGTTCCCCAGGTGTCTTTCCGCCGGTCGCCGGCAAGGGGTGCGCCGGTCCCATGTCACTTGCAGGTCGTGCCGCCGGCCGTGGCCGCATGTTGAAGACCCCGAAGAGACGCAGATCGATCAAAGCTAGAAGGCGTGCAAATTTGTACGTACGTACGTGAGCTAGCTCAGAATATATTATACATCCACCTGCCTACCTGCCTGCTTAAAGCTAGCTTCTATGTGTTCAAAAACAAGCCAGCTTATACGTACGTGAAACTGTGAAAGTACGTTGTTAAAAGAAAAGCATCGGATGAGTCAGCTCCTTGTCTTTCTGTGGTCCGATGGCATGCCGGCGCTGGCTTTGCCTGCCGCTGGGAATACGCTAGCTAGACACGTCTCCAGGAAGTATCTGAGTACCTTGGTCACCATGTTCATGGCGCGCTGCACCACGTAGTAGCTAGCGATGTGGTTGCCAAGGGGACTTGAGCATGCAGTCGAGCAAGCGGGGTCATGTGTCTGTTGTACTTGCACACAACATCGTGCACCTCCTGCTGGCCATCATTGTGACGGAGCTCGCCGGCACACGGGTCCGCCGCGTCGACCTGGAAGCTCGCGCCGTGCTTCTCTACCATTTCCTGAACATGCAAACACGGTTCCGCCAAGTCAACGTGAGCACGACCACATCCACACCGTGCACGCCATCGCGTGCCGTCCTCCCAGCTCCCGTTCCTCCTCTGACGAGTGACGACTCGCCCCGCACCAGCGACATCGTGCTCTGCATGAAGGGCACCTCCATAGATTCCCCGCGTGGGCCATGTGAACCGGGAAACGCCCGCACCCGACGCCCTTCATCTGCAATGCCCAGCCTCCTACTTCTCGACGCCGCGCTGATTTTAGGAGGGAGGATTGAGGATAGAAGATGAATATGACATGTGGGACAGAGATGTCAGTGAGAGCAGACTATGATCCCGGGCGGGATTGATATTTTCCCGGTGTGTCAAATTGGTCCAGGGTTGATGTTGACCGGAATTATAAAGGTTAGGGTACAGATTTCAGGGATTCGGAGGTGGAGGTTCAATTCAGGGATTCGGAATTATAAAGGTTAGGGTACAGACTTTACTCCACTATCTTCACAAAGACATATGATGGTGAACTGTTTGTGTGCCAAATCTATGTGGATGACATTATCTTCGGCTGCACTGACAAGAGATACAGTGATGAGTTTGCGCATATGATGCAAGAGCGATATCAGATGTCCATGATGGTTGAGCTGAAATTCTTCCTTGGTCTTCAAATCCGTCAGCAAAGAAATGGCATCTTCATATCACAAGAGAAATACCACAAAGACTGCCTGAAGAAGTTTGGAATGCAAGACTGCAAAGGGTACACGACGCCCATGCCAACCAAAGGCCAATTGGGTCCCGACGACAATGGTAAAGAGTTCGATCAAAAGGTATACCGCTCCTTGATTGGTTATTTACTCTATTTATGTGCATCTAGGCCAGATATAATGCTTGGCGATTGCATGTGTGCCTGATTCCAAGCGACACGAAAGGATTCGCATCACTTAGCTGTGAAGCGAATTCTTCGATATTTGGCTTACACCCCATCACTAGGATTATGGTATTCAAAGTGCTCAGAGTTTGATCTAGTTGGATTCTCAGATGCTGATTATGCTGGTGACAAGGTTGATCACAAGTCCACATCAAGCACATGTCACTTTCTTGGACGGTCTCTTGTCTGTTGGTCATCAAAGAAGCAGAACTGTGTATCCCCCTCCACTTCTGAATCTGAATACATTGCTGCTGGATCTTGCTGCGCTCAGCTTCTATGAATGAAGCAAACTCTGAAGGACTATGGCATCCACCTGAAGCATGTGCCACTCTACTGCGACAATGAAAGCGCCATCAAGATTGCTAACAACCCAGTTCAGCACACGAAGACAAAGCACATTCAGATCCGTCATCACTTTCTCAGAGATCATGTCATGAAGGAAGATATTGATATCATTCACGTCAACACTGAAGAGCAACTGGCAGATATCTTCAGAAATCCCTTGGATGAGAAAAGGTTTTGCAAATTGTGGTGTGAGCTAAATATATTAGAATTCTCAAATGTCCTGTAATTGGACACACATCCTAACGCTTATGCATGTTGATGACTTAGATGTCCAACACATAAAGTAACATATATCTTCAATCAATGAAGACATACACTCTAAGTGTGAATACATTAACGTGGAATTTGACTTCAGAGCGCCACGATAATTGTGCGCCGTGTCTGGGTCTAATACTTCCTATACAATGGGTAATGCCACCACCAAAACCTTCTTGAAGTTTTTTCATTTGGCGTCATGATTGCATTATCTTCGCACTTGTTTTATCTTCAACATTGATTTGACTTCAAGGTTTATCTTCACAATTTTGATTTGGTCTTACACTGATGTATGTGTATATATATATGTATATACTCCCACCCCACGGTCAAACCCGTTCAGCATCCAATTAATTAATTACTTACATTCAAAATCCCACGACAAGTCCTCACGTAGATTTGGGAAACAACCACCGTATTAGTTGGGATAAGCACACACACAGTTACAATCATGTTCACCCCGCTTATTAGTCTAGGTTTGTTTCATTTTCCGAAAAAGCAGTCCATCAACTGGGTACTAACGACATGGCAGCGATCTGGTTCATAGCCTTGTGCTCATAGGCTACCTTCCCTCGCCTATGTCACATGATGAGTGGAGGGACCTGCGGCGATGAGTGGAGGCACCGGCGACGACGACAACGAGGATCCGTGGCTGCCCAGTCTGACCCAAAATCGACACCGGCAACAACGAGAACAAGAGTAACCTTTCTCATCTAGTCGCATATTGTGTTCGTCATGTTATCGAGGTATGCTTCAAAATATAAATATTTATTTTCTTCTTTTCTTTAGGTTTTACTGTATGTGTTTCTACTATGCGTTCGTCATAGTAGAATCTCATGGGGGTAATAATTTATGGCAGTACATCCATGCGACGACGATCAATCATGACGTTATGAGCTACCAACTACCAGTTGCTCGCATGCAACCAAGACGGCGAGAAGCGAGAACCGAGCTTATGCTGACATGAAGAGAATGACTATTCTTGCCGATGTCCAGATTCCATGACGTACCACACATGCATGGTTGCATGCGAGCTAGTTCCAATTGGACCTGCTTAGATCCAACTTTGTTGTGAAGCACGTATATGCATACACTTTTTGATTAGTACTCCTTAAAAGCATGCAGTATTTACGAGTTGAAAAAATGGTATAATACCCCTTCAAGATTTCAGTATATCTTTAAAATCGTTTAGTATATACTGCTTGAAAACAGTGCAGCATATACATACCCCTTCCAAAATGCAGTATATGGCCAGTGAAAAATTACATTTTATCCCTCAAAATGCTGTATATAGCCACTGAAAAAATGCAGCATTTATCAGTTGAAAAATAGTGTATAGTACTCCTTCAGGAATGCAGTATATATCCATTAAAAATCTGCAGTATATACTCCTTGAAAAACAGTGCAGCACCCATTTCAAAATGCACTATATGGCCATTGAAAAAATGTAGCTTATCCCTCAAAAGGTAGTATATAGCCATTGATTCTTTTTGCAGTTTATACCTATTGAAAAAAAATGCAGTTTATACCCTTCAAAATTCATGCGGTATATACTCTTTTTTTTAGAAATCTAGTATATACTCCTTGAAAATATAATATACTGACCAACAAAAGTGTATGTACTAACTCACAAAAGTATGTATTGTCTTCTCTAATCTTCACGAAAATATGTGTTATATGCAACCTCACAAAATGTAGTATATATACCCCTAAAAAATGTAGTATATATTGGACCGTAAAAAATTGTATGTACTCAAACTCGTTGAAAAAAGGTATAGATGAGCTATGTGGTCTACCATGCAAAAAAAAGAGCCATGTGGTCTACTATTTAAAAAAACGTTATATGCATTCAAAAGCATGCACGCGCCGTTCTTGCATGTTACCACCCTTTAATTATAGGATCAGGCAACCCCATGCACACGGTGGCTACTGCATGCATCATTTTTTTTCTATTAATGCGTATTCTGTCTTCTACAACATTCATTTATAGCTATGTTTTCAAACTTGCAATTTTCTGAATTAAGTGAATGTGATTGGACCCTAACCCCTTCTGTGCTTCTTCCTCAAATTCTATCTAGCTAGTCATATGCATTCTGTTGAAACCTGTCAAATGTCTTCACTGCGTCTTTGTCAGCTGAAGACATGGAGACACTCATTTAAATCTGTTTTTAATGCTATATCTCTTTTGCCTGAATACCGGAGAAGCCGGAACGACCACCCGACAATCCAGGCGTGCATGGGAACATGGAACAACTTCCAATAAGTTGCATGCATGCCACGTGTCCATCAGATGTGAACCGCCAGGGGCACCTACGTAATTGCGTTGTGCAGCCCTCTACCTTATAAATACCCGCACCGCGCGGTCATTAGCCTTTCTTCCACCTCGCCACCTTGCTCAAACCCCAGCGCCTCTGCTAGCTCGCGTCGACGCTGGAGACGAAGCGCTTAGCTGCCACGACATCTTCGACGCCGTCCTCACGCCGGTCGCGGACCTCGTCTTCTCCGCCCCCGCCATAGGTATCTTCCGCCCCCAAAGTTAGGGCGTGAGAGATTGGACTGCTCGGCTTCCCTCTCTGCCTCGTCTAGCAGTTCGTCTATGGTAATTAAATCTTACTTTTTACTATCTTTTTGATCCCTCAAACCCATCCACTTCAACCAAAAGTGGTTTCTACACTTCTAAATCTGGATCTGTCTCTTTCTGCATCTCATATCATGCTAAGGGTATTCACTTATGCTTCATAACTAGTTAGATTCCTCACTTGTACTTATTCATGGATTCGTACAAATCTGGAACCAACTTACTTCAAATAAGTGAATGTCTTCGCACTATGAGGTCAATGTCTTCCAACTGATTTAGCTTCAAAATCTTCTGAGAATGCATATGACCTTTTCCCCTTCCCTCGCATCTCTAATGCTGTCACAGGTACATGTCCGTGGGAGAATCCATTGGTTCTCATAGTCTGCATTCATTTGCAGAGTTCTTACAGCATCATATTCACTCCCCTGAAGCCAGTTCTTGCCTGACAAGTAAATGGAAGCCTTTCACCGTTATGAAGCCAATTTGTCTGAATATCATGGCCACTGAAAAATCAGCAAGGAAGGGTGGCAGGCAGCGCCGTGGCAATACTGCTCTAGATCTACCTCCGGATCTACATGAATTGTACAAGACTGATCCTGAGGAGAACTACAATCAGCACAAGACCCGAATCCAATGGATTCAAAGATATTGGGCAGAACAGTGGTTCAAGTATAACTTCGTCACTGCTGAATATGCTGAGAAGAATGCCATCAAGCGCCCGTGGGGCGACATTCTATACAAGAATCTGCAGCCAAAGTCAAAGCCTGAAGCCATTGCCCAAGGTTTCTATCCATGCATGGTTAGAGGACCGAAGCCTGAGAATGACGACCCATCATCCATGTTATGGTGTCGTGAAGACAACCTATTCAAGCGCAACTATCAGTTTGCGAAAGAGTCAGCTGCAAAGAACAAAAGGGATCTTGGACTCAACTTCAACCCTGGTCCATCTTCTCCAAGGCCGGATGGCACGTGTGAAGCTAATCCCAATGTCATCGGCCCCTTCAACAACTTCGATGGGCTCCTTTCTCGCATTGCTTCTCAGAGGGCCATGGTGGAACACTCTGCTGAAGACGCAGACTCTGAAGATGCGCCAGCTCCACCGAAGCAGAAAAAGAAGAAGTCCAAAGGTTCGAAGCCCTCTGGCACACCAAATGCTTCGACTGTAAAGCCATTGAAGACTGCACCTCCTGAACCCAGTGTGCAGTCTGAAGATCTGTCTCGTGTCTCCAAGAGGACCAAGAAGACGAAGAAGCCCATGAAGAGTTCTGGGCATGAACTGACTCCTGCTATGATTTTGCGCAATGAGGAAGACATTGATCTGTCCAGCGATGAAGATCTAGTTGATGAAGCTCTTGAGGTGCTGATCAAGAGCAAGCAAGAGGCGAAGATCTTCAACGATCCGCCCCTCTTTGATGTTGACATATTGAACAACTTCATCGATGAATGGTTTGATGACCAGACCCTCAGTACTGATGATCTTCAACTGCCCGTGGACACACGGAGCTATTGCTAATGAGTTGGCCTTTGCTCAGAAAATCGTCGAGCTCAAGAACAAGATTGATCATGAGAAGGCGCACTTCAAGAAAAATATGGCCAAGCTCGGTGTGGCTGATGTTTAAATCTTCAAGCAAATGTTGCATGATCTCAAGGCTGAGTTCCACAAGAAGCGTGAAGAAGCCAAAGGCTCATGCGAGCGCATGAAGTATTATGCGCATAAATGTGTTCAAGCACATAATGGAGCTGAGAAGCGAAAGGCTCTTGGGCGTCCTGGCATCGACCCCAGAATGGCTACCAAGCAAAAGAAGAAGTCTGTTGAAGCCCCACCTGAAACACAAAGGCAGGAACGACCAAGCATAGTCTTCCCTGCCAGCATGACTGGCTCGAAGCCAAAGGTCACCTCAACAACTTCAGAGCTGAAGAAAACAAGGGCAGCTGAAGCCGAAGCCAGGAAGCGGAAGCACAAAGACAATTCTGATGGTGCTCCCTCCAAGAAGAAATTGAAGACCAAGGCTTCAAAGTCTTCAAAGAAAGAGCGTGCTGAAGCCCCAGATCCCCTCAATGTTAAACCTATTTTAGTTTCTCTCCCTACCACCAACAACCAAGAACGTCACCTAGTGATCCATGAGCCTGCTTCCACAGAGGCTCCAGAAAGTGAAGAAGTTCCAGCTGTTGACCCCAACGCAGCTGAAGACATTGGTCACGAAGACAATGTGGATGATGATGTAGTCCTTCCTCAGCTCCAGTCCCAGTCGGTATCATCGCCTGCTCTCACGAGCAGTGAACTCATTAGCATTGGTCGTCCACTGACGCCAATTTCTCAAGATGACTCATGGGCGGAGCACCCACAACAAGAAACCCCTCTGCATGATGAGGCACCAAGTACACCACCACCTCAAGTCACCACTCCGGTGCTTGACGACGACAACTACATGGTTTAGACCACTCCCTCACAAAAGGCGTTGCCAGTGTTTCGCAGGCTTCGCAATGGCCCCAGGCCACAGGTCACCATGTCGAGCATTCCAGAAGGGGAAGTGCAACAAAGCTTAGTCGCAAGTCAAGTGTTTCCTGAAGCCACCCCTACTGTGTCTGCCTTTGAGTCTGAAGCCAAAGTGGCTGAAGACATTCCGGCTGCATTAGCCGATGAAGACAAAGAAGAAGAAAGAGTTGACACACCCCCATCAAGTGATTAAGTCATTCTCGAGGAGAATGTGATTGTGCCCGACCCTCCAGTCCCTGAACAGATGGAGGTGGAAAAACCTGAGGCTGCCACCAACAACGCCACTGAAGCCAATGACACTGTCATGACTGAAAACAATGTGGAACCTGAAGACAATGTTGCTACTGACACCATTGTGCCACCATTCAGCTCCAGTGATGTTGTGCCTCCCCCAAGCCCTCACACCATTGAGCAAGCATTCAATCATGCCGGGCATCCTGTCTCCGTCAGATGGCCTATTATGGTTCCACCCGCTGCTCTCGGGCCACAATATGATTATCATGTGGAGCAGAGGCCTCAAGTTCAGAAGCCCAAGCCTAGGCTACCAAGGCTTCCAAGTGCTGCTACAACACAGGGTTCTTTTAGCGTACACAGCTTCAGAGAGCACCACACTTTCTTTGACGGGGCCAAGAACCCTTACACGAAGCCAAAGATCTCCTCAGACAGATTTTGGAGTTATCAGCAGCCAAGCTATTACATGCATCCTCTACAACCAAGACCGGATTTCTCCACACAAGCGTATGGATTGCGATGCTATGGCTGGGCTGCCATGTCTTGAGGAAGCCCTTGACTGCTTTAGGGATGTTGGACTTCTGCCCTTTGTGACAGACAAGGAACATTGCAATGAAGAGCTTCTGCTGGAGTTCTACGCCACACTCCATATTCGAGGCTACAACAGGGATCCGAAGACATGGATCCTTGAGTGGATGACAAGTAATATACATCACGAAGCTAAAGCTGAAGACATCATCGAGCTTACTTCCCTACCCACTCCAGGTGAGTTATATGAACCTGGTTGTCAGCTTCATAAGAATGAGATGCAAAGTATCTTTCAGAAGCCAGAGCCAAACATCAGCCAAATGCTTAGCATGATGAAGCCATTGCCTCAAGACGCTGAATATCCAAAGGAATTCTTTTTAAAGGACCTTGAGTACTTGCCACGCACAGTATACCATATTCTGAGGCGTACTCTCTGGCCTATCAAAGGATATTCTTCTGAAGCTAAACTTGAAGGCGCTATGAAGACTTTGGTATTTTACATCATCAATGGCATCAGATTCAATACTCAGGATTTCTTCATCAGACAACTCACTGCTTCTGGGATTGATCTGTTTGGTCTGAAGTTCTATGCTCCATGGGTGATACGCTTGATCAAGCTTCACTCCACCATTGACTATCAGCCTTCAGCGTGCAACCATGTCGTTTTTCTGCCTGATATTGATATGTCTGTTGAAGCCATCTACCCTGAGCCTGCCAAGAAGCCACTACATCTTCAGAATGCTCAGTTTCAAAGCTTCACTCAGCCAATTGAAGGGATTCTTGTGCCCAATGCTGCAACACCTGCATATCCTCTGGCTGGCAACCTGCGCATACCACACCGAGCCAATACTGAAGCCACTGCAAGCACCTTAGCTCAAAGGCCTCAGAAGCATCCCCATGTCCTCAATGACTATGAGATTCTGGTGGCTTTATATCAAAGGAAAGATAGGCATCATGACTGGCTGAAGCGTTAGATGCAGAGTCTCTTGGTGGATGTCAATCACATTCGCAACTTGGCCACCAAGAACTTGTTTGTTGCGCATGAAGCCTATAGGCGGTACTGGAAAAGCCTCCCAATGCTCTGCCCTGAAGAAGATCTTTGCGAAGATGGCTTCACCGAGAGCTTCAAGTTTGACTCTAGGCCACCTCAGAATGCAAGCTGGCATTGCACTCCGTCTATTAAAGATTCTGAATATTCGTCTTCGGCTGCAATTGTTATTGCGAGAGTCATAAATGAAGAAGAGGACGCCACTTCATCAACTTTATCTGCACTGCATCATGATTCTGCGTCAGGCCCATCTGCACCACCAAACTCCAACGTCGACCCTGCTCCATCATCTACTCCAGCTGGGAATGAGTAGATATTCTATGTCTTCAAACCTTTTTGGTCATTACTGACAAAAGGGGGAGAAGCATATGAGTTGATAGTCTTCAAGCGGGTCCATATGGGTGGTTGCATTATTTTTGCCAAGTCTTTACAACTCTCGTCTTTTGAAACAGTTTGGTTTTTGAGCTGTAACACTTAAACTCGATGGTCGTCTGCTACATTTGCTGCTATCTTGTGATGCGATGATAAATTCCGCATGAAGTCATTCTGCAGACGTCCATTTTTCATTATTCATGTCATTATCTTTGTTATCTGTTTACATGCATGTCGAATTGTCTTCTTAAGTTGAAGAGGATCTCCACAAAGTAAAACCTGCCATGTCCATTTTTAGGGGGAGCATTCTCCTACTTATGAAGATAATGTCTTAATCCTTAACTTTCGCATACTTTTATCCCCGTTGAAAACATAAACCAGTTTGTCACCAATCACCAAAAAGGGGGAGATTGTAAGTGCATCTAGTGCCACCCCTAGTTGGTTTTGGAGTATTGACGACAAACCTGGTTGAGGGACTAATGTGTTTGTGAGAATTGCAGGATAACACAGGCAGTAGTCCCTTATTGATTCGGTTTACCTACCAGAGATTGTTGGGGAACGTAGTAATTTCAAAAATTTTCCTACGATCACGCAAGATCATGGTGATGGCATAGCAACGAGAGGGAAGAGTGTCCGTCCACGCACTCGTGAGACCGAAAGCGAAGCGTTATAACAACGCGGTTGATGTAGTCGACGCGTCTTCACGACCCGACCGATCCAAGCACCGAACGTACGGCACCTCCGAGTTCTGCACACGCTCAGCTCGATGACGATCCCGGACTCCGATCCAGCAAAGTGTCGGGATGAGTTCCGTCGACGACGGCGTGGTGACGATGATGATGCTCCACCGACGCAGGGCTTCGCCTAAGCTCTGCGACGATATGACTTCTCCTCAAGCGGGGCTTCGCCTAAGCTCCGCGACGATATGACCGAGGTGGAATATGGTGGAAGGGGGCACCGCACACGGCTAAGGAAAGATCCGTAGATCAACTTGTGTGTCTATGGGGTGCCCCCTGCCCCGTATATAAAGGAGCAAGGAAGGGGGTGGCCGGCCTAGGGTTTGGCGCGCTTGGGTGTGGAGTCCTACTAGGTCTCCAAGTCCTAGTAGGAGTCCACCAAGAGGGGAGGAAGGGAGAAGGAATAGGAGGAGTAGGAAAGGTGGCGGCCCCTTTCCCTAGTCCACCTGGACTAGAGGGAGGGGGCGCAGCAGCCTTTTCCCTCTTCCCACTAAAGCCCATCAAGGCCCATTACTTCTCCCGTAATCCCGTAACTCCCGGTACATCGAAAATACCCAACCACTCAGAACCCTTCCGATGTCCGAATATAGTCGTCCAATATATCGATCTTTACGCCTCGACCATTTCGAGACTCCTCGTCATGTCCCCGATCTCATCCGGACTCAACAACCTTCGTACATCAATATCATATAAACTCATAATAACTGCCATCAAACGTTAAGCGTGCGGACTTACGGGTTCGAGAACTATGTAGACATGACCGAGACACCTCTCGGTCAATAACCAATAGCGGGACCTGGATGCCCATATTGGCTCCTACATATTCTACGAAGATCTTTATCGGTCGAGACCAAGATAACAACATACGTTGTTCCCTTTGTCATCGGTATGTTACTTGCCCGAGATTCGATCGTCGGTATCCAATACCTAGTTCAATCTCGCATCGCAAGTCTCTTTTCTCGCCCGTAATACATCATCTCACAACTAACACATTTAGTTGCAATGCTTGCAAGGCTTATGTGATGTGCATTACCGAGAGGGCCAGAGATACCTCTCCGATAATCGGAGTGACAAATCCTAATCTCGAAATATGCCAACCCAACATGTACCTTCGGAGACACCTGTAATGTACCTTTATAATCACCCAGATTCGCCAGACGCTTGGTAGCACCCAAAGTGTTCCTCGGGCAAACGGGAGTTGCATAATCTCATAGTCATAGGAACATGTATAAGTCATGAAGAAAAGCACTAGCAACAAACTATACGATCAGGTGCTATGCTAATGGAATGGGTCATGTCAATCAGATCATTCAACCAATGATGTGATCCCGTTAATCAAATAACAACTCCTTGTTCATGGTTAGGAAACATAACCATCTTTGATTAACGAGCTAGTCAAGTAGAGGCATACTAGTGACACTCTGTAGGTTTATGTATTCACACATGTATTATGTTTCCGTTAATACAATTCTAGCATGAATAATAAACATTTATCATGATATAAGGAAATAAATAATAACATTATTATTGCCTCTAGGGCATATTTCCTTCAGCTCCCACTTGCACTAGAGTCAATAATCTAGTTCACATCGCCATGTGATTTAACATCAATAGTTCACATCTATATGTGGTTAACACCCATAGTTCACATCGACATGTGACCAACACCCAAAGGGTTTACTAGAGTCAGTAATCTAGTTCACATCGCTATGTGATTAACACCCAAAGAGTACTAAGGTGTGATCATGTTTTGCTTGTGAGATAATTTTAGTCAACGGTCTGTCACATTCAGAGCCGTAAGTATTTTGCAAATTTATATGTCTACAATGCTCGCACGGAGCTACTCTAGCTAATTGCTCCCACTTTCAATATGTATCTAGATTGAGACTCGAGTCATCTAGATTAGTGTTAAAACTTGCATCGACGTAACCTTTACGTATTTAACCTTTTTTCACTTCCATAATCGAGAAACATATCCTTATTCTACTAAGGATAATTTTGACCGCTGTCCATTGATCTACTCCTAGATCTCTATTGCACTCCTTGCCAATCTTAGTGGTAGGGTATGCAATAGATCTGTACACAAGATGACATACTTTATAGAACCTATGGCTGATGCATAGGGAATGACTTTCATTCTCTTTCTATCTTGTGCCGTGGTCGGGTTTTGAGTCTTACTCAATCTCACACCTTGTAACACAGGCAAGAACTCTTTCTTTGACTGTTCCATTTTGAACTACTTCAAAATCTTGTCAAGATATGTATTCATTGAAAAAATTTATCAAGCGTCTTGATCTATCTCTATAGATTTTGATGCTCAATACGTAAGCAGCTTCACCGAGGTCTTTCTTTGAAAAACTCCTTTCAAACACTCCTTTATGCTTTGCGAATAATTCTACATTATTTCGATCAACAATATGTCATTCACATATACTTATCGAAATGTGTAGTGCTCCCACTCACTTTCTTGTAAATACAGGCTTCTCCAAAAGTCTCAGATAAAACCATATGCTTTGATCACACTATCAAAGCGCTTATTCCAACTCCGAGATGCTTGCACCAGTCCATAGATGGATCGCTGGAGCTTGCACATTTTGTTAGCTCCTTTAGGATTGACAAAACCTTCTCGTTGCATCATATACAACTCTTCTTTAATAAATCCATTAAAGAATGTAGTTTTGACATCCATTTGCCGATTTCATAAAATGTGGCAATTGCTAACATGATTCGACAGACTTAAGCATCGCTACAATTTGAGAAAATCTCATTGTAGTCAACACCTTGAACTTGTCAAAACCCTTTTGCATAAGTCGAGCTTTGTAGATAGTAACACTACTATCGTGTCCGCCTTCCTCTTGAAGATCCATTTATTCTCAATGGCTTGCCGATCATCGGCAAGTCAACCAAAGTCCATACTTTGTTCTCATACATGGATCCCATCTCAGATTTCATGGTCTCAAACCATTTCGCGAATCTGGGCTCATCATCGCTTCCTCATAGTTCGTAGGTTCATCATGGTCTAGTAACATGACTTTTAGAATAGGATTACCGCATCACACCGGTGCGGATCTTACTCGAAGACCTACGAGGTTTGGTAGCAACTTGATCTGAAGTTTCATGATCATCATCATTAACTTCTTCACTAATTGGTGTAGGAATCATCGGAACTGATTTCGTGATGAACTACTTTCCAATAAGGGAGAAGGTACAATTACCTCATCAAGTTCTACTTTCCTCCCACTCACTTCTTTCGAGAGAAACTTCTTCTCTAGAAAGGATCCATCTTAGCAACGAAAAACTTGCCTTCGGATCTGTGATAGAAGGTGTACCCAATAGTTGCCTTTGGGTATTCTATGAAGACGCATTCTCGATTTGGGTTCGAGCTTATCGGTGAAAACTTTTTCACATAAGCATCACAACTCCAAACTTTAAGAAACGACAGCTTAGGTTTATCGCTAAACCATAGTTCATACGGTGTCATTTTAACGGATTTAGATGGTTGCCCTATTAAACGTGAATGCAGCTGTCTCTAATGCATAACCCCAAAACGATAGTGGTAAATCGGTAAGATACGTCATAGATCGCACCATATCAAAATAAAGTACGGTTACGACGCTCGACACACCATAACGCTGTGGTGTTCCGGTGGCGTGAGCTTGTGAAACTATTCCACATTGTTTTCATTGAAGACCAAACTCAGAACTCAAATATTCGCTCCACGATCAGATCGCAGAAACTTTATTTTCTTGTTGCGATGATTTTCCACTTCACTCTGAAATTCTTTGAACCTTTCAACTATTTCAGACTTATGTTTCATCAAGTAGATATACCCATATCTTCTCAAATCATCTTGTGAAGGTCAGAAAATAACGATACTTGCCACGAGCATCAACACTCATTGGATCGCATACATCGGTATGTATTATTCCCAATAAGTCAAGAGCTTGTTCCATTGTTCGGAGAACGGAGTTTTAGTCATCTTGCCCAAAAGGCACGGTTCGCAAGCATCAAATGATTCATAATCAAGTGATTCCAAAAGTCCATCAGATGGAGTTTTCTTCATGCGCTTTACACCAATATGACCTAAACGGCAAGTGCCACAAATAAGTTGCACTATCATTATTAACTTTGCATCTTTTGGTTTCAATGTTATGAATATGTGTATCACTATGATCGAGATCCAATGAACCATTTTCATTGGGTGTGTAACCATATAAGGTTTTATTCATGTAAATGTAACAACAATTTATTCTCTTACTTAAATGAATAACAGATTGCAATAAACATGATCAAATCATATTTATGCTCAACACCAAATAACACTTATTTAGGTTCCACACTAATCCCGAAAGTATAGGGAGTGTGCGATGATGATCATATCAATCTTGGAACTACTTCCAACACTCATCGCCACTTCCCTTCAACTAGTCTCTGCTTATTCTGAAACTCCTGTTTGAGTTACTAATCTTAGCAACCTAACGAGTATCAAATACTCAGGGCCACTATAAACACTAGTAAGGCACACATCAATAACCTGTATATCAAATATAACCTTGTTCACTTTGCCATCCTTCTTATCCACCAAATATTCAGGGTAGTTCTGCTTCCAAAGGACCAGTTCCATTGCAGCAAAAGTACTCGGTCCTCGTGCTTAGGTCTAGACTTGGGCTTCTTCACTCGAGCAGCAACTTGCTTGCCGCTCCTTTTGAAGTTCCCTTCTTCCCTTTGCCATTTTCCTTGAGACTAGTGGTCTTGTCAACCATCAACACTTGATGTTTTTCTTGATTTCTACCTTCGTCAATTTCAACATCACGAAGAGCTCGGGAATCGTTTTCGTCATCCCTTGCATACTATAGTTCATCACGAAGTTCTACTAACTTTAGTGATGGTGACTAGAGAATTCTGTCAATCACTATCTTATCTGGAAGATTAACTCCCACTTGATTCAAGCAATTGAAGTACTCGCATAATCTGAGCACATGCTCACTAGTTGAGCGATTCTCCTCCATCTTTTAGCTATAGAACTTGTTGGAGACTTCATATCTCTCAACTCGGTATTTGCTTGAAATATTAACTTCAATTCCTGGAACATCTCATATGGTCCATGACGCTCAAAACGCCTTTGAAGTCCCGATTCTAAGCCGTTAAGCATGGTGCACTAAACTATCAAGTAGTCATCATATTGAGCTAGCCAAACGCTCATAACGCCTCAGATCCGCTCCTGCAATAGGTCTGTCACCTAGCGGTGCATCAAGGACATAATTCTTACGGCAGCAATGAGGATAAACCTCAGATCACGGATCCAATCCGCAATATTGCTACTAACATTTTTCAATACAATTTTCTAGGAACACATATAAAAACACAGGGAAGCAACAACGCGAGCTATTGATCTACAACATAATCTGCAAAATACTACCAGACTAAGTTCATGATAAATTAAAGTTCAATTAATCATATTACTTAAGAACTCCCACTTAGAAAAATATCCTCCAATTCTCTAAGTGATTGCGTGATCCATATCAACTACACCATGACCGATCATCACGTGTGATGGAGTAGTTTCAATGGTGAACATCAATATGTTGATCATATCTACTATATGATTCACGCCGACCTTTCGGTCTCCGTGTTCCGAGGTCATATCTTATATGCATAGCTCGTCAAGTATAACCTGAGTATTCTGCGTGTGCAACTGTTTTGTACCCGTTGTATTTGAACGTAGAGCCTATCACACCCGATCATCACGTGGTGTCTCAAACGAAGAACTTTCGCAACGGTGCATACTCGTGGAGAACACTTCTTGATAATTTAGTAAGGATCATCTTATAATGCTACCGTCAATCAAAGCAAAATAAGATGCATAAAGGATTAACATCACATGCAATCAATATAAGTGATATGATATGGCCATCATCATCTTGTGCTTGTGATTCCATCGCCAAGCACCGCCATGATCACCATCGCCACCGGCGCGACACCTTGATCTCCATCGTAGCATCGTTGTCGCCTCGCCAACTATTGCTTCTACGACTATCGCTACTCCTTAGTGATAAAGTAAAGCAATTACATGGCGCTTGCATTTCATACAATAAAGCGACAACCATATGGCTCCTGCCATTGTCGATAACTCGTTACAAAACATGATCATCTCATACAATAAAATATAGCATCACGCCTTGACCATATCACATCACAACATGCCCTGCAAGAACAAGTTAGACGTCCTCTACTTTGTTGTTGCAAGTTTTACATGGCTGCTACGGGCTGAGCAAGAACCGTTCTTACCTACGCATCAAAACCACAACGATATTTCACAAATAGACTCCGTTTAACCTTCTCAAGGACCGGCGAGCCACACTCGATTCAACTAAAGTGAGAGAGACAGACACCCGCCACCACCTTTAAGCAACGAGTGCTCACAGCGGTGAAACCAGTCTCGCGTAAGCGTACGCGTAATGTCGGTCCGGGCCGCTTCATCTCACAATACCGCTGAACCAAAGTATGACATGCTGGTAGGTAGTATGACTTGTATCGCCCACAACTCACTTGTGTTCTACTCGTGCATATGACATCAACGCATAAAACCAGGCTCGGATGCCACTGTTGGGGAACGTAGTAATTTCAAAATTTTCCTACGATCACGCAAGATCATGGTGATGGCATAGCAACGAGAGGGAAGAGTGTCCGCCCACGCACCCTCGAGACCGAAAGCGAAGCGTTATAACAACGCTGTTGATGTAGTCGACGCGTCTTCACGATCCGACCGATCCAAGCACCGAACGTCACGGCACCTCCGAGTTCTGCACACGCTCAGCTCGATGACGATCCCGGACTCCGATCCAGCAAAGTGTCGGGATGAGTTCCGTCAGACGACGGCGTGGTGGCGATGATGATGCTCCACCGATGCAGGGCTTCGCCTAAGCTCTGCTGACGATATGACTTCTCCAGCAAGAGGCTTCGCCTAAGCTCCGCGACGATATGACCGAGGTGGAATATGGTGGAAGGGGGCACCGCACACGGCTAAGGAAAGATCCGTAGATCAACTTGTGTGTCTATGGGGTGCCCCCTGCCCCCGTATATAAAGGAGCAAGGGAGGGGGTGGCCGGCCTAGGGTTTGGCGCGCCTGGGTGTGGAGTCCTACTAGGTCTCCAAGTCCTAGTAGGAGTCCACCAAGAGGGGAGGAAGGGAGAAGGAATAGGAGGAGTAGGAAAGGTGGCCGGCCCCCTTTTCCCTAGTCCAATTCGGACTAGAGGGGAGGGGGGGCGCAGCAGCCTTTTTCCCTCTTCCCACTAAAGCCCATCAAGGCCCATTACTTCTCCCGTAATCCCGTAACTCCCCGGTACCTCCGAAAATACCCGAACCACTCAGAACCCTTCCGATGTCCGAATATAGTCGTCCAATATATCGATCTTTACGTCTCGACCATTTCGAGACTCCTCGTCATGTCCCCGATCTCATCCGGGACTCCGAACAACCTTCGGTACATCAATATCATATAAACTCATAATAACTCGCCATCAAGCGTTAGCGTGCGGACCCTACGGGTTCGAGAACTATGTAGACATGACCGAGACACCTCTCTGGTCAATAACCAATAGCGGGACCTGGATGCCCATATTGGCTCCTACATATTCTACGAAGATCTTTATCGGTCAGACCGCATAACAACATACGTTGTTCCCTTTGTCATCGGTATGTTACTTGCCCGAGATTCGATCGTCGGTATCCAATACCTAGTTCAATCTCACATCGGCAAGTCTCTTTTCTCGTTCCGTAATACATCATCTCACAACTAACACATTTAGTTGCAATGCTTGCAAGGCTTATGTGATGTGCATTACCGAGAGGGCCCAGAGATACCTCTCCGACAATCGGAGTGACAAATCCTAATCTCAAATATGCCAACCCAACATGTACCTTCGGAGACACCTGTAATGTACCTTTATAATCACCCGATTCGTTGTGACGCTTGGTAGCACCCAAAGTGTTCCTCGGGCAAACGGGAGTTGCATAATCTCATAGTCATAGGAACATGTATAAGTCATGAAGAAAAGCACTAGCAACAAACTATACGATCAGGTGCTATGCTAATGGAATGGGTCATGTCAATCAGATCATTCAACCAATGATGTGATCCCGTTAATCAAATAACAACTCCTTGTTCATGGTTAGGAAACATAACCATCTTTGATTAACGAGCTAGTCAAGTAGAGGCATACTAGTGACACTCTGTAGGTTTATGTATTCACACATGTATTATGTTTCCGGTTAATACAATTCTAGCATGAATAATAAACATTTATCATGATATAAGGAAATAAATAATAACATTATTATTGCCTCTAGGGCATATTTCCTTCAGAGATGACCCCTAAAAATGTGTGAAGACATTGAAGATAATTGTGGTTTGTGAAGGTATTCACTGTGAAGATTATGACATGAGAAGACATTCACGTGAAGACTATGGAGTGCGAAGACATAGTTGTTTTGTAGTTTCCTTTTCTTCTTTGTTGAGTTATAGGAACCACCGTGCTGTTAAGTGGGGTCCAAGTGAACAAAGTCAGAGTGACTGAAGTGAAGCTGAACCAAATCCTATGTCTTCGAGCGAAGACAATGAGAGCACATCTTATACAGAGCTGGATGAGCCAGCTTTACTTGTAGCCCAAGTCAAGTTGTCGCGTGTGTTTGAAATCCGACCGTTGGACACATGTCAGTTCCTTAGTGACCAAGGTCATTTCGGACAAATTAGGTCGGGTTGCCTCCTGGCTATAAACAGCCCACCTTCTACACCATAAATTGATGGCTGCTCAGAGTTAGTGCACGGCTTTTGTCGTTTGAGAGCAACCCACCTCCAAAGCATTTGAGAGAGAAATCCTTGCTAGGACAAAGCCCAAAACACACAGAGCCAAAGAGTGTTAGGCATCACTGAAGTCTTTCTGTCCGCGTGATCTTAAGACTTGCTACACTTGAGGACTGTGAATCCTCCAGCCGGTTAGGCGTCGCGTTCTGAGCATCCAAGAGCCATTGTGGATTGCCAGTGAACGAAGTCTGTGAAGGTTTGTAAGTCTACCTTGAAGACTTACCAGAGTGATTGGGCGAGGACTTGTTGTTCTTAGCTCAAGGGGAATAAGGTGAAGACACGGTCTTCTGAGTTAAATCTCAGCCTCCCTAACCAGACGTACAATTGTCACAGCAACTGGAACTGGTCTACCAAATCCTTGTCTTCACCAAGCTACTGGTTCTATCCTTCACCTCCCTTTACTTACAGTCTGTCCTCATGAAGTCATTGCCTGCTTGCATGATCTGATTGTGTTCACTGTGTGAAGACTGCTTATTGTTTGGCTTCATACTATCTTTCATCCTGATCCATACTACCTAGCTGCTGATAGTCTTCGTGCTTTCACTTGATTGCTTACTTGACTATGGCTTGTCAAGTGTAATCTACCTTTCGCTTCATATCAATAGGTTCATTTCTACTGTTTGTCTTCAAAGCCCCCATGTTTTGAAGACTTTCATAAAAATCTCCTATTCACCCCCCTCTAGCCGATAACTAGCACTTTCAATTGGTATTAGAGCAAGGTGTTCCCTTGTTCTGTGTGATTCAGTTCAACCACCTAGAGTTTTAGCTACGTTGACTGCAGGGATAATCAAGGTCTCCGCTGCGTGCCCTGTCTTCGATGGCACTGATTACCCCTTGTCGGTGGGAAACGACACCTATGGGATCACTGGAATCCCTTCTACGGTTGCGGGGCGCGGGGATCATGAGAAGAGCGGGACTAGCAGACAACACAAAGGGATTTACCCAGGATCGGGCCGCAAAGATGGGTAAAACCCTACGATCATGCTTTGGTGGATGTATTTAGTGTTCTTGAGCTCTTTAACTAGCTCTAGGTCTTGCGAGGTTCGAAAGAGCCGAATCCCTTTCCTGGTCCGGCCCCCCATCCCTTTCCTCGGTACGCCTTGGGCCTCCTTTTATATGTCAAAGGGGTCATGAAAGTGCTAGTTATCGACTAGAGGGGGGGGGGGGTGAATAGGCGATTTTAACAATAGAAACGACCTAATTGATATGCAGCGGAAGATAAACTACAACAAGCAAGCCATAGTCAAGTATGCAATAATGTGAACGTACAGTGACTAATAGCAGCTAGGTAGTAAAGAACAGGATGGAAGATAGTATGAAGCCAAACAACGATAGATTTTAAGCAATGAAGTCAAACAGATAAGACATATAAGCAATGACTTCACAAAGACAAACTCAAGATAAATTAGGGAAGGGATAGAACCAGTCACTTGTTGAAGACACAGGATTTGTTGGACCAGTTCCAGTTGCTGTGACAACTGTACATCTGGTTAGGGAGGCTGAGATTCAACTCAGAAGACCGTGTCTTCACCTTATTCCCCTTGAGCTAAGGACACACAGTCCTCGCCAATCACTCGTAAGTCTTCAAGGTAGACTTCAACCTTCACAGACGACGCTCACCGCAATCCACAATGACTCTTGGATGCTCGTAACGCGACACCTAACCGGCCGGAGGATTCACAGCCCTCAAGTGTAATAAGTCTTCAGTCACACAGACAGAAAACTTCAAGTGACGCCTAACACTCTTTGGCTCTAGGTGTTTGGGCTTTGTCCTCGCAAGGATTTCTCTCTCAAAGGCTTCGAGGTGGGTTGCTCTCAAACGACAAAAGCCGCACTAACTCTGAGCAGCCACCAATTTATGGTGTAGGGGTGGGCTATTTATAGCCACTAGGCAACCCGACCTGATATGTCCAAAATGACCTGGGTCACTAAGGAACCGACACGTGTTCCAACGGTCGATTTCAAGCACACACGATAACTTTACTTGGGCTACAAGCAAAGCTGACTCATCCAGCTCGATAAGTTTTGCTCTCATTGTCTTCGCCAAGACATAGGATTTGGGTTGAGCATCACTTCACCATTCTCGACTATGATCACTTGGACCCCACTTAACAAAGACGGTGGTTCCTACGACTCAACAAAGAAGAAAAGGAAACAACGAAACGACACGCCTTCAAGGCCCATAGTCTTCACTCAATGTCTTCTCATGTCATAGTCTTCAATGTGAATATCTTCACATACCACCATTGTCGCCAATGTCTTCATACATTTTTAGGGTCGCTCCGTAGGTAAACCGAATCAATGAGGGACACTACCTGCGTTATCCTGCAATTCTCACAAACGCATTAGTCCTCAACCACATTTGTCGTCAATACTCCAAAACCAACTAGGGGTGGCACTAGATGCACTTACAATCTCCCCTTTTTGTGATTGATGACAAACTGGTTGAAGTTTTCAACGGGATAAAATATGTGAAATTGTAAAGGATAGGAATTGTCTTCATAAGTGGCAAAGGCTCCCCAAGATGTGCATATAAGTAGTTTGCTTTTGGAATGCAAATGCACATGGCAGGTTGTACTTGTGGAGATCCTCTTCAACTTATGAAGATAATTCATCATGCATGAAATGATATAGCTAAGAGAATGACATGTATAATGAAAATGGACGTCTCGCAGAATGATCTAAGTGCGGAAGTTATCGCCGCACATCGCGGAATTTATCATCGCACTGCAGTAAAGCAAATAAGTAGCAGATAACCATCGAGTCTAAGTGTTACAACTCAAAGAACAAAATGTATCAAAAGCGAGAGTTGTAAACACTAGGCAAAATATAGTGCAACCGCCCTTATGAACCCGCTTGAAGACTATCAAACTCATATGCTTCTCCCCCTTTTGTCAGTAAGGACCAAAAAGGTTTGAAGACATAGAGCACCTACTCGTCCTCTTCAGAAGTAGATGATGCAACAGGGTTGTCGTTGTTGGTTGGCGGTGCGAGCGAGCTTGGTGCAAAGGTCGATTCGCAAGCGTATAGGGGCGTGAAGTAGCATCGGCTTCATCATCGATCACTCGGCATTGACAGCTGCATGGAGGAAGAATAGTCGAGTCTTCAAGAGATGGAGTTCGTTGTAGGACTGCAATCCGTGGAGGAGTGGAGTCAAACTTGAAGCGTTCAGTGAAGCCATCGCCTTGACGATCCGCTTCAAAGACTGCAGGGTCAAACTCTTCCATGATCGCCGATGTGTCTCGTGAGTGACAAAAGCATTCTTGGTGGCAAGGTTTCAATGCGATTGACGCCCACCAAGAGGCTTTGCATTTGACGCTGAGCCAGAGTGATGCTTATCTTGCTTTTGATGCAGCGCCACAAGAAGTTCTCGATCATTGAGGACTCGAGAGCGCTTCGAGGCCTTTGGCCAATTGTGCTCTCGATGGCTTCAATCCGTGCATGATGTGGCAGACGTGTGTTCCCAGCCAGGGGATAGGCACGAGATACCGCTTGGACGCCTTCCATAGGTTGAGAGAAACTGTGGTGATCTGCGTTACAAGACTTAGTGGCGCTTAAGGTGCTCGGGTATATGGCTTCAATAGACATATCAACCTCTCGTAGAAAGATCGATGATTGCGGCGAGGGTTGATAGTTGATAGCAGAGTGCATCTTGATGAGGCGATGACCCATGGAGCATAGAACTTGCACCAAACAGATCGATCCGCACGTAGCCGCTTGTCGGATGAAGAATTATTGCGTGTTGAAGCTGATGCCATTGAGGATGTAGAAGACCAATGTCTTCATTGCTCCTTCAAGCTTTCCAGACGATGAATGCCCTTTGACTGGCCATAGAGTTTGCCTGATGA
This sequence comes from Aegilops longissima, assembly GCA_021605205.1. NCBI lineage: Eukaryota > Viridiplantae > Streptophyta > Magnoliopsida > Poales > Poaceae > Aegilops > Aegilops longissima. Next base: position 698,067,371 of record CM038678.1, read on the forward strand.
TGTGATATATTGTGCGAGGCAGATACTCAAGGTCATCAACAAAGAAGTGCTGGGGGTATTCAGCGTCATGTGGCAGTGGCTTCATCATGCTCAGCATCCGACTCATGTCGGGTTCTGGCTTATGAAATATGCTCTCCAAGGCATCGCGGTGGAGTTGACATCCGTGTTCAAACAGTTCTCCGGAGTGGGTAGGCCAAAGAGCTCAATGATGTCAAGAGCTTTGGCTTCATGATGGACATTTCGTCATCCACTCGAGAACCCATGTCTTCGTATCTCTGTTGTAGCCATGGATGTGGAGGGTAGCATAGAATTGAAGCACTAATTCTTCATTCCAGTGTTCTTTGTCTGTAACAAAACCAAGCAGACCTGCATCATGAAAGCAATCAAGTGCTTCTTCTAAGCACGGCAGTCCGCAATGGCTTTAGTGTCGAGGCATATGAGGGAAAATGCGCCTTGATCATACTGTAACACATGAGTAATAGCTTCTTTGCGATAGCTCCGTAACCGGTCGGAAGATATCCTTGGCCTTGTGTAAGGGTTCTTTGCTCAGTCAAAGAAAGTGTTGTGGCTTTGAAGCCATTAGCATTGAAAGAACCTATTGAGGTGGCAGTGCCTGGAAACCTTGGCAGTCTTGGCTTCGGCTTCTGGACCTGAGGCCTATGCTCAATATGATAGTCGAACCGAGGACCGAGGCATGAGGCGGAGGGACCGAATGGGCCATCTTACTGTGACAAGCTCGCCATAGTTGTATGCTTGCTCGATTGTGTAGGGCCTTGGTGGCGAATCTGAGCAAAGGCAGCAATCGAGGCTTCAGTGCTGCTCAGCAGATGCTTCGGGAGCAGTTGCCTCATTGGCTTCAGCACAATTCCTTCATTGGCTCTGAGAGCAGGTTGGTACAGGCTCATTATTGGCTTCAGCCATGACCACGCCATTGGCTTCATTGGTGTTGGAGGTGGCAGCCTCATTGTTTTCAACCTCCACTTGAGGAGCTGGAGGGTCGGGCACTGGCACGTTGATATCGGGTATAACTTCTTCAATGACAGGGGGTGTAGGGACACGTTCTTCTTCCTCTTGGGTGTCTGCGGCTGATGCAGCCAGATTGTCTTCAGCAGCTTTAGCTTCAGACTCAGAGACATTCACAGTTGGAGTGGCTTCTGAAAACACTTGGCGTGCAACAGGTTGGTGGTGCACTTCTCCTTCTGGAACGCTCGAGAGTGGTACTTGAGGCCTTTGACCTTTGCGAAGCCTGCGAAACGCTGGCGACGCCTTTGGAGATGGGTTTGCCTGGGCCTCAAAGTCTTCCTCTTCTTCTTGCCGTTGTTGTTGTTGGGGAGTACTGGGGGAGTCTTGTTGTTGCGGGCGATCAGCCCATGAAGCATCCTGAGCAATTGGCGTCAGAGGACGACCAATGCTGAGGAGTTCGCTGTTCGCATTTAACAGCGATGATACCACATTGTACTCGATTTGAGGAAGAACTTCATCATCTTCAACATTGTCATGGTGACCAATGTCTTCAGCAGGAGGGATCACTGCTGAATATCTTCAGCTTCGTGAGCCTCTGGGAAGCAGGCTCATGAACATTCATGCTAAGTTCTTGGGTTGCAGACGCGGGACGAACCACAGAAATAGGTTCAACAATCAAGGGCTCTGTGGGAGCAGCCCAATTCTTCTTGGTCTTAAGCTTCTTCTTGGAGGAGCAGCATCGAGGCGCCAGGATTTTTCCTTTTTCGGCTTCAGCCTCGGCAGCCCTCGCCTTCTTCTCGCTCGAAGCGGTTGACCGGACCTTTGGCTTCGAGCCACCATGCTGCTTGGGAAGACTATGCGGGCTCTTCCTGCCTTGAAGGTGCAGCTTGGTCATTGAGGACTTCTTTTCTTTGCAGCAATCCTGGGTCGATGCCAGACGGCCAAGAGCCTTGCGCTTCTCGGCCTCATTGTAGGCAAGTACGCACTTGTCAGCCAGAGCCTTCATGCGCTCACGAGAGCCTCTGGCTTCTTCACGCTTCTTGACAAAGGTTTTTTTGAGGTCGTGCAGCATGACCTTGAAGTTTTTGACGTCTTGCACGTTGAGTGCAGCCATATGCTTCTTGAACTGAGTCTTCTCATAGTCAATCTTATGCTTCAGTTCAACAATGCGCTGAGCAAGAGCTAGCTCAGAAGCAATGGCGCCATTTAAAGAGACGCTGAGGCCAATAGGAAGTTGCAGATCTTCAAAGCTGATGTTTGGGGTGTCAAACCACTCATCAATGAAGTGATGGATGATTGCCACATCAAAGAGAGGCAAGTTGTTGAAGATTTCTGCTTCTTCTTTGCTCTTGATAAGTTGCTCAAGAGCATCATCTGCAAGATCGTCATCACTTGACAGATCAATGTGCTCTTCACGCAGAATGGCAGCAGGGGTCAGTGTCAGTTCAGTGTTCTTGACAATTTTCTTTCTCTTCACCGCCTTCTTGGAGATACGGGATTGATCTTCAGACTGCACACTGGCTTCAGGAGGTGCAGTGGCCAGTGGCTTCACACGTGAAGCTTTTGGAGGAGCAGCTGACTTTGGAGCCTTGACTTTCTTAAGCTTCTGCGGCTTTGGAGCAGGAGCAGGAGCTGGAGCTGGGCTTCATCGGACTCAAATCGCCATCGAGTGATCCACTTTGGCACCTTGGACCAGGATGTAGGTGATGAGGCCATCAAGGTTTGAAAAGGGACCGATGACATTGGGTTCAGCGTCACGTGAGCCGTCAGCACGGGGAGCAGAGGGACTAGGGTTGAAGTCTAATCCCAATGACTTCTTGTTTTCCTTTGCGTGCGTCCCTTTGCGTCTTTGGAAGTTGCGCTTGAAGAGATTGTCGTCACGACACCAGAGCAAAGACGTTGGGTCGGCATTCTCAGGCTGAGGTCCACGGACCATACAAGGATAGAAACCTTGTGCAATAGCTTCAGCCATGTTCTTGGGTGGAAGGCCTCGAAACAGAATATCACCCCAAGGGCTTCTGATGGCATTCTTCTCGGCATATTCCTGTGTGACGAAATTTTACTTGAACCACTGTTCTGCCCAATATCGACGAATCCATTGGATTCGCGTCTTGCGCTGATTGTAAGTCTCTTCGGGATCTTTTTTTGTACAGCTCTGCAAGGTCATCAGGCAGATCTTTTGAGGTTCCCTCACGACGCTGTCTGCCGCCCTTCCTAACTGATTTCTCTGAAGCCATGAACTTCAAACTGAATGGCTTCAGTACTTTCAAAGGCTTCAGAGGCTTGCGTTTGCTGGACAAACAGGAACTGGCTTCGGGAGAATTGGTTTGATGCTGTAAAAATCTGCAAACGAATGCAGACTATGAGAACCAAGGGATTCTCCCACGGACATGTACCTGTGACAGCATTAGAGATGCGAGGGAAGGGGAAGAGGTCATATGCATTCTCAGAAGATTTTGAAGATAAATCAGTTTGAAGACATTGACCTCATGATGCGAAGACATTCATGTTGGAAATATGCTCTAGAGGCAATAATAAAAGGATTATTATTATATTTCCTTGTTCATGATAATTGTCTTTTATTCATGCTATAATTGTATTATCCGAAAATCGTAATACACGTGTGAATAAATAGACCACAATATGTCCCTAGTGAGCCTCTAGTTGACTAGCTCGTTGATCAATAGATAGTCATGGTTTCCTGACTATGGACATTGGATGTCAATGATAACGGGATCACATCATTAGGAGAATGATGTGATGGACAAGATCCAATCCTAAGCATAGCACAAGATCGTGTAGTTCGTTTTGCTAGAGAATTTCCAATGTCAAGTATCTCTTGCTTAGACCATGAGATCGTGTAACTCCCGGATACCGTAAGAGTGCTTTGGGTGTACAAAACGTCACAACGTAACTGGGTGACTATAAAGGTACACTATAGGTATCTCCGAAAGTGTTTGTTGGGTTGACACGGATCGAGACTGGGATTTGTCACTCCGTGTTACGGAGAGGTATCACTGGGCCCACTCGGTAGTGCATCATCATAATGAGCTCAAAGTGACCAAGTGTCCGTCACGGATCATGCATTACGGTGCGAGTAAAGTGACTTGCGATAACGAGATTGAACGAGGTATTGGGATACCGACGATCGAATCTCGGGCAAGTAACATACCGATTGACAAAGGGAATTGTATACGGATTGTTTGAATCCTCGACATCGTGGTTCATCCGATGACATCATCGAGGAGCATGTGGGAGCCAACATGGGTATCCAGATCCCGCTGTTGGTTATTGCCCGAGAGCCGCCTCGGTCATGTCTCGTGTCTCCCGACCCGTAGGGTCTACACACTTAAGGTTCGGTGACGCTTAGGGTTGTATGAATATGAGTATGCAGTATACGAATGTTGTTCGAGTCCCGAATGAGATCCCGGACGTCTCGAGGAGTTTGAATGGTCCGGAGGTAAAGAATTATATATAGGAAGTGGTATTTGGCCATCGGGAAAGTTTCGGGTCACCGGTATTGTACTGGGACCACCGGAAGGGTCCCGGGTCCACCGGTGGGGCCACCCATCCCGGAGGGCCCCATGGGCTGAAGTGGGAGGAACCAGCCCATAGTGGGCTGGTGCGCCTCTAGGCCCACCCCTGCGCCTAGGGTGAAACCCTAGGGTGGGGGGCGCCCACTGCCTTAGGGGCACTCCACCCCTTGGCCGCCCCCTTGGGAGATGGGATCCCCAGGGCTGGCGCCCCAGGGCCTATATAAAGGGAGGGAGGGGCAGCCGCACCTGAAACTCCGGCGCCTCCCTCCCTGCTACACTCTTCCTCCTCCGTCACGTGCTTGGCGAAGCCCTGCCGAGTCTTGCTGCTCCACCACCACCACGCCGTTGTGCTGCTCTTGAGCCATCATCATCAACCTCTCCTTCCCTTGCTGGATCAAGAAGGAGGAGACGTCTCCCGTCCCGTACGTGTGTTGAACGCGGAGGTGCCGTCCGTTCGGCACTCGGTCATCGGTGATTTGGATCACGGCGAGTACGGCTCCATCATCCACGTTCTAGTGAACGATTCCGCACGCGATCTACAAGTGGTATGTAGATGCAATCTCTCTCCCATGACTCGTTGCATAGATGAACTCATAGATGGATCTTGGTGAAACCGTAGGAATTTTTTTTTAATTTTTCTGCAACGTTCCCCAACAGTGGCATCATGAGCTAGGTCTATGCGTAGTTCCCATTGCACGAGTAGAACACAATTTTGTTGTGGGCGTAGATCTTGTCAACTTGCTTGCCGCTACTAGTCTTATCTTGCTTCAGCGGTATTGTGGGATGAAGCGGCCCGGACCAAGCTTACGTGAGACCGGTTCCACCGACTGACATGCACTAGTTGCATAAGGTGGCTGGCGGGTGTCTGTCTCTCCCACTTTAGTTGGAGCGGATTCGATGAAAAGGGTCCTTATGAAGGGTAAATAGAAGTTGAAAAAATAACGTTGTGGTTATTCATAGGTAAGAAAACGTTCTTGCTAGAACCCAATTGCAGCCACGTAAAAGATGCAACAACAATTAGAGGACGTCTAACTTGTTTTTGCAGCAATTGTCATGTGATGTGATATGGCCAGAAGTTGTGATGAATGATGAATGATATATTGTGTTGTATGAGATCATGTTCCTGTAATAGGAATCACGACTTGCATGTCGATGAGTATGACAACCGGCAGGAGCCATAGGAGTTGTCTTTATTTTTTGTATGACCTGCGTGTCATTGCAGAACGCCATGTAAATTACTTTAGTTTATTGCTAAACGCGTTAGCCATAGTAGTAGAAGTAATAGTTGGCGAGCAACTTCATGGAGACACGATGATGGAGATCATGATGATGGAGATCATGGTGTCATGCCTGTGACAAGATGATCATGGAGCCCCGAAGATGAAGATCAAAGGAGCTATATGATATTGGCCATATCATGTCACTACGTTATATAATTGCATGTGATGTTTATTATGTTTTATGCATCTTGTTTACTTAGAACGCGGTAGTAAATAAGATGATCCTTATAATAATTTCAAGAAAGTGTTCCCCCTACTGTGCACCGTTGCTAAAGTTCGCTCGTTCAAGCACCACGTGATGATCGGGTGTGATAGATCCTTACGTTCTCATACAACGGGTGTAAGACAGATTTACACATGCAGAACACTTAGGGTTAACTTGACGAGCCTAGCATGTACAGACATGGCCTCGGAACACAAGAGACCGAAAGGTCGAACACGAGTCGTATGGAAGATACGATCAACATGAAGATGTTCGCCGACGATGACTAGTCCGCCTCACGTGATGATTGGACACGGCCTAGTCGACTCGGATCGTGTAACACTTAGATGACAAGAGGGATCTCTAATCTGAGTGGGAGTTCATTAAAATAATTTGATTAGATGAACTTAATTATCATGAACTTAGTCTAAAACCTTTGCAAATATGTCTTATAGATCAAATGGCCAACGCTCATGTCAACATGAACTTCAACGCATTCCTAGAGAATACCAAGCTGAAAGATGATGGCAGCAACTATACAGACTGGGTCCGGAACCTGAGGATCATCCTCATAGCTTCCAGGAAACAATATGTCCTAGAAGGACCGCTAGGTGATGCACCCGTCCCAGAGAACCAAGACATTATGAATGCTTGGCAGTCTCGTGCTGTTGATTACTCCCTTGTTCAATGCGGCATGCTTTACAGCTTAGAACCGGGGCTCCAAAAGCGTTTTGAGCAACACGGAGCATATGAGATGTTCGAGGAGCTGAAACAAGTTTTCCAAGCTCATGCCCGGGTCGAGAGATATGAAGTCTCCGACAAGTTCTATAGTTGTAAGATGGAGGAAAACTGTTCTGTCAGTGAACACATACTCAAAATGTCTGGGTTGCACAACCGCCTGTCCTAGCTGGACATAAACCTCCCGGACGAGGCGGTCATTGACAGAATCCTTCAGTCGCTCCCACCAAGCTACCAGAGCTTTGTGATGAACTACAATATGCAGGGGATGGTGAAGACCATTCCCGAAGTATTCTCAATGCTGAAGTCAGCAGAGGTTGAAATCTAGAAAGAACATCAAGTGTTGATGGTCAATAAAACCACTAAGTTCAAGAAGGGCAAGGGCAAGAAGAACTTCAAGAAGGACGGCAAGGAGGTTACCGCGCCCGGTAAGCAAGTTGCCGGGAAGAAGTCAAAGAATGGACCCAAACCTGAGACAGAGTGCTTTTATTGCAAAGGGAAGGGCCATTGGAAGCGGAACTGCCCCAAATACTTAGCGGACAAGAAGGCCGGCAACACTAAAGGTATATTTGATATACATGTAATTGATGTGTACCTTACCAAGACTCGTAGTAACTCCCGGTATTTGATACCGTGCCGTTGCTCATATTTGTAACTCACAGCAGAGCTGCGGAATAAACGGAGACCGTGAAGGACGAGGTGACAATGCGCGTCGGGAATGGTTCCAAGGTCGATGTGATCGCTGTCGGCACGCTGCCTCTACATTTACCTACGGGATTAGTTTTAAACCTCAATAATTGTTATTTGGTGCCAAGTTTGAGCATGAACATTGTATCAGGATCTCGTTTAATGCGAGATGGCTACTCATTTAAATCCGAGAATAATGGTTGTTCTATTTATATGAGAGATATGTTTTATGGTCATGCTCCGATGGTCAATGGTTTATTCTTAATGAATCTCGAACGTAATATCACACATATTCATAGTGTGAATACCAAAAGATGTAAAGTTGATAACGATAGTCCCACATACTTGTGGCACTGCCGCCTTGGTCACATTGGTGTCAAGCGCGTGAAGAAGCTCCATTCTGATGGACTTTTAGAGTCTCTCGATTATGAATCATTTGACACATGCGAACCATGCCTCATGGGCAAAATGACCAAGACTCCATTCTCCGGGACAATGGAGCGAGCAACCAACTTATTGGTAATCATACATACCGATGTGTGCGGTCCAATGAGCGTTGAGGCTCGCGGAGGATATCGTTATGTTCTCACTCTCACTAATGACTTGAGTAGATATGGGTATGTCTACTTAATGAAACACAAGTCTGAGACCTTTGAAAAGTTCAAGGAATTTCAGAATGCGGTAGAGAATCAACGTGACCGAAAGATAAAATTCTTACGATCGGATCATGGAGGAGAATATTTAAGTCACGAATTTGGTACACACTTAAGGAAATGTGGAATTGTTTCACAACTCACGCCGCTGGAACACCTCAACAGAACGGTGTGTCCGAACGTCGTGTCGCACTCTATTGGATATGGTGCGATCTATGATGTCTCTTACAGATTTACCGCTATCATTTTGGGGATACGCTCTAGAGACAGCTACATTCACTTTAAATAGGGCACCGTCTAAGTCCGTTGAGAGGACACCGTATGAATTATGGTTTGGAAAGAAACCTAAGCTGTCGTTTCTAGAAGTTTGGGGATGCGATGCTTATGTCAAGAAACTTCAACCTGAAAAGCTCGAACCCAAGTCAGAAAAATGCGTCTTCATAGGATACCCGAAAGAAACCATTGGGTATACCTTCTACCTTAGATCCGAAGGCAAGATCTTTGTTGCCAAGAACGGATCCTTTCTTGAAAAAGAGTTTCTCTCAAAAGGAGTAAGTGGGAGGAAAGTAGAACTCGATGAAGTACTACCTCTTGAACCGGAAAGTAGTGCAGCTCAGAAAATGTTCTGTGGTGCCTACACCTACTAGAGAGGAAATTAATGATGATGATCAAGGTACTTGGATCAAGTTGCTACTGAACTTCAGAGGTCCACAAGGACACGCTCCACACCAGAGTGGTATGGCAACCCTATCCCGGAAATCATGTTGTTAGACAACGGTGAACCTTCAACTATGAAGAAGCGATGGCGGGCCCAGATTCCAACAAATGGCTTGAAGCCATGCAATCCGAGATAGGATCCATGTATGAAAACAAAGTATGGACTTTGACAGACTTGCCCGATGATCGGCGAGCGATAGAAAACAAATGGATCTTTAAGAAGAAGACGACGCGGATGGTAATGTCACCATCTATAAAGCTCGACTTGTCGCTAAGGGTTATCGGCAAGTTCAAGGGATTGACTACGATGAGACTTTCTCTCCGTGGCGAAGCTTAAGTCCGTCCGAATCATGTTAGCAATTGCCGATACTATGATTATGAGATATGGCGATGGACGCCAAAACGGCATTCCTTAACGGTTATCTTAAGGAAGAGCTGTATATGATGCAGCCGAAGGTTTTGTCGATCCTAAAAATGCTAACAAAGTATGCAAGCTCCAATGATCCATTTATGGGCTGGTGCAAGCATCTCGGAGTTGGAACATTCGCTTTGATGAGATGATCAAAGCGTTTGGGTTTATGCGACTTATGGAGAAGCCTGCGTTTACAAGAAAGTGAGTGGGAGCTCAGAGCATTTCTCATATTATATGTAGATGACATACTTTTGATGGGAAATGATATATAACTCTTGGACAGCATTAAGGCCTACTTGAATAAAAGTTTTTCAATGAAGGACCTTGGAGAAGTTGCTTATATATTAGGCATCAAGATCTATAGAGATAGATCGAGGCGCCTCATAGGTCTTCACAAAGCACATACCTTGATAAGATTTTGAAGAAGTTCAAAATGGATCAGTCCAAGAAAGGGTTCTTGCCTGTACTGCAAGGTGTAAGATTGAGCTCAGCTCAATGCCCGACCACGACAAAAGATAAAGAAGAGATGAGCGTCATCCTCTATGCCTCAGCCATAGGATCTATTATGTATGCCATGCTGTGTACCAGACCTGATGTAAACCTTGCCGTAAGTTTGGTAGGAAGGTACCAAAGTAATCCCGCAAGGAACACCGGACAGCGGTCAAGAATATCCTAAAGTACCGAAAAGGACAAAGGACATGTTTCGTTTATGGAGGTGACGAAGAGCTCGTCAGAAGGGTTACGTCGACGCTAGCTTCGACACAGATCTGATGACTCTTAAGTCACAAACCGGATACGTGTATATGTTGAATGGTGGAGCGAGAAGCTGGTGCAGCTGCAAGCAGAAGCGTCATGGCGGGATCTACATGTGAAGCGGAGTACATGGCAGCCTCGGAGGCAGCGCATGAAGCAATTTGGGTGAAGGAGTTCATCACCGACCTAGGAGTCATACCCAATGCGTCGGGCCGATCAAACTCTTCTGTGACAACACCGGGCTATTGCACTTGCCAAGGAGCCCAGGTTTCACAAGAAGACCAGGCACATCAAGCGTCGCTTCAACTCCATCCGTGAAAATGTTCAAGATGGAGACATAGAAATTTGCAAAGTGCATACGGATCTGAATGTCGCAGATCCGCTGACTAAACCTCTTCATGAGCAAAACATGATCAACACCAGAACTCTATGGGTGTTAGGTTCATCACAATGTAACTAGATTATTGACTCTAGTGCAAGTGGGAGACTGTTGGAAATATGCTCTAGAGGCAATAATAAAAGGATTATTATTATATTTCCTTGTTCATGATAATTGTCTTTTATTCATGCTATAATTGTATTATCCGGAAATCGTAATACACGTGTGAATAAATAGACCACAATATGTCCCTAGTGAGCCTCTAGTTGACTAGCTCGTTGATCAATAGATAGTCATGGTTTCCTGACTATGGACATTGGATGTCAATGATAAGGGGATCACATCATTAGGAGAATGATGTGATGGACAAGACCCAATCCTAAGCATAGCACAAGATCGTGTAGTTCGTTTTGCTAGAGCTTTTCAATGTCAAGTATCTCTTCCTTAGACCATGAGATCGTGTAACTCCCGGATACCGTAAGAGTGCTTTGGGTGTACCAAACGTCACAACGTAACTGGGTAACTATAAAGGTACACTATAGGTATCTCCGAAAGTGTCTCATTGGGTTGACACGGATCGAGGCGGGATTTGTCACTCCGTGTTACGGAGAGGTATCACCGGGCCCACTCGGTAGTGCATCATCATAATGAGCTCAAAGTGACCAAGTGTCTGGTCACGGATCATGCATTACGATGCGAGTAAAGTGACTTGCCGATGCGAGATTGAACGAGGTATTGGGATACCGACGATCGAATCTCGGGCAAGTAACATACCGATTGACAAAGGAATTGTATACGGGATTGTTTGAATCCTCGACATCGTGGTTCATCCGATGACATCATCGAGGAGCATGTGGGAGCCAACATGGGTATCCAGATCCGCTGTTGGTTATTGCCCGAGAGCCGCCTCGGTCATGTCTCGTGTCTCCGAACCCGTAGGGTCTACACACTTAAGGTTCGGTGACGCTTAGGGTTGTATGAATATGAGTATGCAGTATACCGAATGTTGTTCGAGTCCGGATGAGATCCCTGACGTCACGAGGAGTTTTGGAATGGTCCGGAGGTAAAGAATTATATATAGGAAGTGGTATTTTGGCCATCGGGAAAGTTTCGGGTCACCGGTATTGTCTGTACCGACCACGGAAGGGTCCCGGGTCCACCGGTGGGGCCACCATCCCGGAGAGCCCCATGGGCTGAAGTGGGAGGAACCAGCCCATAGTGGGCTGGTGCGCCTATGGCCCACCCTGCGCCTAGGGTTGAAACCCTAGGGTGGGCGCCCACTGCCTTGGGGCACTCCACCCCCTTGGCCGCCGTCCCCTTGGGAGATGGGATCCCCAGGGCGGCGCCCCTGGGGCCTATATAAAGGGAGGGGGAGGTGCAGCCGCACCAAAACTCTGGCGCCTCCTTGCCCTGCTACACCTCTTCCTCCTCCGTCACGTGCTTGGCGAAGCCTGCCAGAGTGTCGCTGCTCCACCACCACCACGCCGCCAGTGTGCTGCTGCTGGAGCCATCATCATCAACCTCTCCTTCCCTTGCTGGATCAAGAAGGAGGAGACGCCTCCGTCCCCGCACGTGTGTTGAACGCGGAGGTGCCGTCCGTTCGGCACTCGGTCATCGGTGATTTGGATCACGGCGAGTACGACTCCATCATCCACGTTCTAGTGAACGCTTCCGCACGCGATCTACAAGTGGTATGTAGATGCAATCTCTCTCCCATGACTCGTTGCATAGATGAACTCATAGATGGATCTTGGTGAAACCGTAGGAATTTTTTTTTAATTTTTCTGCAACGTTCCCCAACAATTCACTTATACGCTGGGAGTTGGTTCCAGATTTGTACGAATCCGTGAATAAGTACAAGTGAGGAATGTAACTAGTTGTGAAGCTTAAGTGAATATACTAGGCAGTACGAGATGCAGACAGAATAGATCTAGCATAGTATGGGCAGAAACCACTTTTGGCAAGTAGGATGAATCTTGAAGATCAAAGATATGGTAAAAATAGAGTTATATTTACCACTTGAAGAACTGCTAGACGGGAAGAAAGAGGAAGCCGAGCAGTTCAGTCCACCGTGCCCTAACTTGGCGACGGAGGACACCTACAGCGGCGGCGGAGATGAAGATGTTCGCGGCCGGCGTGAGGACGGCGTCGGAGAGGTCGCGGCAGCTAAGCGCTTCGTCGCCGGCGTCGTCGAGAGCTAGCGGTGGAACTAGGGTTTTGACGAGGTGGAGAGGTGGAAGAAGATTTTCTTTACCGCAGGGGACAGGTATTTATAACGAGGTGTGCGGCGCAGCGCAATTACGCAGGTGCCCCTGGCGGTTCACACCTGAGGGGCACGTGACACGCATGCAACATACTCTGAGATGTCCCACGTTCCCACGCCCACCAGGTTTGTCGGATGGTTGTTCCGGCTTCTCCGGAGTTCAACAGTAAAGATGAATCATTTAAAACAGACTTAAAGTTTGTCTCTGTGTCTTCTGCTGACAAGGACGCAGAGAAGACATTCGACAGTTTCAATAGAATGCATATGATTTGGACGGATAGAGTTTGAGATAGAAAGAATAGAGAGATTAGGGTCCGATCACATTCACTTAGTTCAAAAGATTCAACTTGAAGACATAGCTATAAGTGAATGTTGTAGAGGACAGAATAATATATATATATATATATATATATATATATATATATATATATATATATATATATATATATATATATATATATATATATATATATATAGGGATTGTCTATTCGTCACCTGGATGAGGAATAGTTATTCTTCACCCTTCTATTTTACCATGAATACATCGTAATTTTACGTTTAAGTAAGTTTTGTCTTATTTTCGAGATGAAAAGAGACCGTAAGAAAATATATAATCGTCGTAAAATTATTTTATGTTATGTAAAATTACAAACGTAAAAACATAGTGTAAAATACACATAAATTGCAAATTTTCTTGTCTTATGACCTATATTTTTATTTTCTTATGTCAAATATTACGTAGCGAATGAATAGGAATGTAACTATTTGAATTCCAAATGTAATTTAATTATGAAATGATCGTAAGATTACCTCGGTGAAGAATAAGTTATTCTGCACCTGGGTGATGAATAGCATCACTATATATATATATATATATATATATATATATATATATATATATATATATATATATATATATATATATATATATATATATATATATATATATATCAGACAGCAACCAAATCAACATAGTGAAGAAAATCATGAAGATAAGTTGAAGTTGAAGACAAATCAAATGCGAAGATATTGCAGAAATAACGCCATGAGTGAAACACTTCAAACAAAGAAATTTGGTGGTGGCGTTACCCACCGTATAGGAAGTATTAGACCCAGACACGGCGCACAATTATCGTGGCACTCCGAAGTCAAATTCCACTTTAATGTATTCACACTCAGAATGTAAGTCTTCATTGATTGAAGATATACGTTACTTCGTGTGTTGCACATCTAAGTCATCAACATGCATAAGTGTTAGGATGTGTGCTTGATCATAGGACATTTGAGGATTCCAAGATATTTAGCTCACACCATAACTTGCAAAACCTTTTCTGATCCAAGGGCTTTGTGAAGATATCTGCCAGTTGCTCTTCAGTGTTGACGTGAATGATGTCAATATCATTCTTCATGACATGATCCCTGAGAAAATGATGACGAATTTCAATGTGCTTTGTCTTCGAGTGCTGGACTGGATTGTTGGCAATCTTGATGGCGCTTTCGTTGTCGCAGAAGAGAGGTACTTGTGTCAGATTGATGCCATAGTCCTTGAGAGTTTGCTTCATCCATAGAAGCTGAGCACAGCAGGATCCAAAGACAATGTATTCAGATTCAACAGTTGAGAGTGATACACAGTTCTGCTTCTTTGAAGACCAACAGACGAGTGATCGTCCCAGAAAGTGACATGTGCCTAAAGTAGACTTGCGATCCACCTTGTCACCAGCATAATCAGCATCCGAAAAACCAACCAAATAAAATTTTGAGCCATTTGGATACCATAATCCGAGTGTTGGGGTGTGAGCCAAATATCGAAGAATTCGCTTCACAGCTAAGTGATGCGATTCCTTTGGTACCGCTTGGAATCGAGCACACATGCAAACACTAAGCATAATATCTGGCCTAGATGCACATAGGTAAAGTAAGGAACCAATCATGGAGCGGTATACCTTTTGATCAAACTCTTTACCATTGTCGCCGGGACCCAGATGGTGTTTGGCTGGCATTGGCATCGTGTATCCTTTGCACTCTTGCATTCCAAACTTCTTCAAACAATCTTGGAGGTATTTTTCTTGAGATATAAAGATGCCATTCCTTTGTCGATTTAATTTGAAGACCAAGGAAGAACTTGAGCTCTCCCATCATGGACATCGATATTGCTCTTGCATCATGTATCCAAATTCATCACTATACTTCGGTTGGTGCAGCCAAGATAATGTCATCCACATATATTTGGCATACAAACAGTTCACCATCATATGTCTTCGTGAAGAGTGTGGGATCAAGGGATCCAGGTTTGAAGCCTTTGCTCTTCAGGAAGTCTTTGATTGTATCATACCAGGCGCGAGGAGCTTGTTTGAGGCCATACAGTGCTTTATTTAGCTTGTACACCATATCAGGATGTTTTGGATCTTCAAAGCCATGTGGTTGAGCGACATATACTTCTTCTTCAATCTTGCCGTTGAGAAATGCACTCTTCACATCCATTTGATAGAGCAAGATGTTGTGGTGGTTAGCATAGGCTAGTAGTATGCGAATGGCTTCAAGCCTAGCTACAGAGCAAATGTTTCATCAAGTCAATTCCTTCAACTTGAGTATATCCTTGAGCCACAACCCGTGCTTTGTTTCGACGACTTGACCATGCTCATCTTGCTTGTTTCGATATATCCATTTGGTGCCAATAATGTTATGCTTGCGAGGTCGGGGCTTGACAAGTTCCCAAACATTATTCAGCTTAAACTATTGAAGTTCTTCTTGCATAGCTTGTATCCATTCTGGTTCCATAAAGGCTTCAAAACTTTCTTGGGTTACGATATTGACACAAAAGAAAAGTGCCCACAAAATTTGCTAGCTGTGTTGCTCTTGAGCGAGTAAGCGGACCAGGTGCATTGATGCTATCGATTATCTTCTCAATCTGTACTTCATTTGCAACTCGAGGATGAACTGGACGAAGACTTTGCTCATGCTGATCATTGTCATCATTGGGAGGATTGTCTTCAGGCTGAGCATTGTCTTTTGGTTGGTCAGGTGCAGAAATGATAAGTTCCTCTTCAGGCTGTGCTTCATTGAGCATGATTTCACCAGTTCCCATCAGCTTGATAGATTCGCTGGGCGGAGCTTCATCTAGTGTGCTTGGCAGGAACTCTCTTTGTGAGCCATTGGTTTCATCAAATCGCACATCTACAGTTTCGACGATTTTGTAGAGATAAAGATTGAAGACTCTGTAGGAGTGTGAGTCCTTTCCGTAACCGAGCATGAAGCCTTCGTGAGCTTTGGGTTCAATTTTTGACTTGTGATGGGGATCCTTGATCCAGCACTTAGCCCCAAATACTCAAGTAGCCGACATTTGGCTTCTTGCCAAGAAGGAGCTCATAGGATGTTTTGTTCAAGCTTATGGATATAAACACGGTTGATGACGTGACAAGTCTGTATCAATAGCTTCAGCCGTAACTTTCTTGGTGTCTTGTACTCGTCGAGCATTGTTCGAGCCATCTCAATGAGGGTTCTGTTCTTGCGCCCACGATGCCATTTTGCTGAGGTGTGTATGGAGCAGAGAACTCATGAGTGATTCCCATTGTATCCAGATAAAGATCAAGTCCGTGTTCTTGAATTCAAAGGTCATATCACTTCGATATGCTTGATCTTGACGCCATAATTGTTCATTGCACGATTGGCGAAGCGTCTCAAGACATCTTGCACTTCAGTCTTGTAGAGAATTATGTGCACCCATGTGTATCTTGAGTAGTCATCAACAATGACGAAGCCATAGAGACAGGCAGTTGTTGTGAGGGTAGAATAATGAGTAGGGCCAAACAAATCCATGTGTAACTGCTCGAAGGGTTGAGATGTCGTCATGATTGTCTTCGAGGGGTGCTTTGCCCTAGTCATATTTCCAGCTTCGCAGGCACCACACAAATGATCCTTCTTGAACTTGACACCTTTGATGCCTATGACATGCTTCTTCTTGGCGAGTGTGTGTAAGTTCCTCATGCCAGCATGCCCCAGCCTCCTATGCCAGAGCCAGCATTCTGAAGCTTTTGCAAGAAGACATACGGCAAGCTGTGGACCTGCAGAGAAATCTACCATGTATAGATCATCTTTCCTATACCCTTCAAAGACTAGAGATTGTCAGATTCCATTAGTACAAGGCAACGATATTTTCTGAATATCACAGTCATGTTCAAGTCACAAAGCATTGAGACAGACGTCAAGTTGAAACCAAGGGATTCAACAAGCATCACTTTATCCATGTGTTGATCCTTTGAGATTGCAACTCTACCTAGACCCAATACCTTGCTTTTACCAAAGTCAAGAAATGTGATGTGACTCTTGTCCGATGGACGAAGGTTGAGTCCATGAGAAGACTTCGATCACCGAATATATGATTAGTGCATCCACTGTCCATAATCCATTCTAAAGCATGTGGTGTCATACCCTACAGTACAGTTAGGGGGATAGGCTTCACCAAGAGCATTGTGAAGCATAAACATTTGACGGGCAAGTGGATTATTGAAGCTTAAATCAAGATTAGGACTGATATGATGAATGGCAAACGATTCAGGAACAAAATACATAGTGAGACCATTTGGACATTTGATCTTGTGCCCTACAAGATGTTTTAGGTCCCCAAGAATAGCATCGAGATGCCTTTGATTTTCGGCCGGAGACCCTTTCCCAAAAAGAGAGTTAATTCTTCTTAACCACCCACATCTTCGAGGGTGGCTTAGAAGCAATGAGTCTAAGTGCAGCATCTGAGAATTTCGCTTTGGAGCCCTAGCAAATAGCCTTGCAGAGATGAATGATACTCATATGAATAAGCATAAAAGTTCTTAGTTCTATGAACATAGCGGTTTGAAGACACACGCTCATATTCATAAATTTGAGTACGGTTTCCCTGCAAAACATTGGCGTTAGGGTGACTCAGGTGAGTCCTCGGTCTGTATGAAGCCTTTGGACCATATGACGCCTTAGGTCTGGGGTTTGTCTTCTTCCCAGGTGGTGTCATGATGACATTCACTGGAAGATTTTCAAGACAGCTTTTGGGAACCCAGATCTTCTTCATAGGCGGTCCATTCCTGCAGTTAGTACCAATATACCTGGCAAACACTTCACCATTCTGATTCTTGAACAGCTTATAGTTTGCATCAAGGATTCATCAATGATAATAGGGTTAGCATAGGTAAAGCCAGATAAGGTGGATGGATCCATCAAGGTCCCTTTGCAACCCATGTGGTTTTGGGATACTTTGCTCGGGCTTCCAAAGAGGAACCATCAACATTCATTTTCCTCTCGAACCCAACACCCTCTTTCCTAGGGTTTCGTTCGAGAATATGCTTTTGAGGACATCACAAAGTGTTTGATGCCCTTTCAGACTTTTATACATCCTGTTTCAAGCAATGTCTTCAACCTAGCATTTTCATCGAAATAGTAGTGGTATCCTCCGCAGAGGGTTAGTTACCACATTAGTAGTTGAAGACAATGCAACAGAGAGCAGCAGTTGAACATTCAGCAACAGAGGTAGCTATATCACGCCAAGACATTTTAGACATGGTGGTTCAAATCCATCCTGAGCGGAACTGATCTGTTGAGCCCGAAGTGACTCATTCTCTTTTTGAAGATCTTCATGAGCCACTCTCAATTTCTCAAGCTCTTGCTTCCTTTGAAGATAATCATAGGAGAGCTTTTCATGAGTAGTTGAGAGCGATTCATGACGACTTTCAAGTTCTTGGTACCTAGCATGAAGATTTCTGATGTCTTCAACTAAGGACTGTGAACGTGTCATTTCTGTGTCCAACAGGTCATCGCTTTTGTCTAACAGTTTTTGAGTATGTTCCATAGCTTTTTGTTGTTCGGTTGCAATTTTAGCAAGTGTTTTGTAGCTGGGTTTGGATTCACAATCAGAGTCATCTTCACTTGATGTTTGAAAGTAAGCATCACGTGATTTTACCTTGGCACCGTGCCATGAAGCAATAGGTGGGAGCAGGGTCGTCCTTGTCATCGCCTTCAGCGTTGGTGTAGAAGTCATTGTCTTGATGTTGAAGATGGACTTAGCAACATAGGCTGTGGCTAAAGCCAGACTTGCAACGCCTGGTCGGACTCCTCTTGGACTTCACCTCCACCTCCTCGTATGCACTCCTCCTCTGAATCCATTTCCTTGCCAACAAAAGCACGAGCCTTGCGGATGAGCTCTTCTTATGAGATGAAGACTTTGATGAGGACTTGGAAGAAGACTTTGAAGATTTCTTCTTTTTCTTGTCATCAGAATCATATTCCTTGCTCTTCTTCTTCTTCTTCTTCTCATTGTCCCACTGTGGACACTCAGAGATATAGTGTCCAGTTTTTTTGCACTTGTGACAGTTTCTCTTCTTGTAGTCATGAGTGGAAGCTTCATCATCTCTTGAGCTGGATCGTGAAGACTTTCTGAAGCCTTTCTTCCTAGTGAACTTCTGGAACTTCTTCACAAGCATAGCAAGTTCCTTTCCAATGTCTTCGTGGATCATCGTAACCGCAATGATTCTTCTTCGATGAGGAAACAACTTTTGCCTTCAAAGTGCGAGTTCGGCCATAGTTGGGACCATAGATATCTCTTTTCTCGTAAAGTCGAACTCATGTGTGTTGAGCCTCTCAAGTATATCGACGGATCGAGTGTCTTGAAGTCGGGGCGTTCTTGTATCATGAGGGCAAGGGTGTCAAAAGAGTTGTCAAGTGATCTCAAGAGTGTCTTGACGATTTCATGCTTGGTGACCTCGGTGGCGCCGAGAGCATGAAGCTCATTTGTGATGTCAAGTGAGGCGATCAAACGTGAGCTGGACATTTTCATTGTCGCTTCTCTTGAAGCGGTTGAAGAGGTTGCGAAGAACACCGATCCTTTGATCTCTCCGGGTTGAGACGCCTTCGCTGACCTTGGACAGCCAGTCCCGACTAGCTTCGACGCTTCCAGAGCACTCACACGGCCATATCGTCCTTTGGTCGATGACCACAGATGATGTTCTTTGAAGTGGAGTCCAGCTTGAATGAACTTCTTGACATCGCAGGGTGACACCTTCACCAGATTTAGGAACGCCATTCTTGACGACATACCGTAGATCGACATCATCGGCTTCAAGATGCATGCGCATCTTATTCTTCCAAAGAGGGATAGTCAGTTCCATCGAACACGGGGCAAGCAGCGGAGACTTTGATTATCCCTGCAGTCGACATAGCTAAAACTCCAGGTGGTTAAACCGAATCACACAGAACAAGGGAGTACCTTGCTCTGAAACCAATTGAAAGTGCTAGTTATCGACTAGAGGGGGGGGGTGAATAGGCGATTTTAACAAAGTCTTCAAAACACGGATGTTTCGAAGACAAGCAATAGAAATGACCTAATTGATATGCAGCGGAAGATAAACTACAACAAGCAAGCCATAGTAAAGTATGCAATAATGTGAACGTACAATGACTAATAGCAGCTAGGTAGTAAAGATCAGGATGGAAGATAGTATGAAGCCAAACAACGATAGAAGTCAAGCAATGAAGTCAAACAGATAAGACATATAAGCAATGACTTCACGAAGACAAACTCAAGGTAAAGGAGGGAAGGGATAGAACCAGTCACTTGTTGAAGACACAGGATTTGTTGGACCAGTTCCAGTTGCTGTGACAACTGTACATCTGGTTAGGGAGGCTGAGATTCAACTCAGAAGACCGCGTCTTCACCTTATTCCCTTGAGCTAAGGACACACAGTCCTCGCCAATCACTCTGGTAAGTCTTCAAGGTAGACTTCCGAACCTTCACAGACGACGTTCACCGGCAATCCACAATGACTCTTGGATGCTCAGAACGCGACGCCTAACCGGCTGGAGGATTCACAGTCCTCAAGTGTAATAAGTCTTCAGGTCACACAGACAGGAAAACTTCAGTGATGCCTAACACTCTTTGGCTCTGGGTGTTTGGGCTTTGTCCTCGCAAGGATTTCTCTCTCAAAGGCTTCGAGGTGGGTTGCTCTCAAACGACAAAAGCCGTGCACTAACTCTGAGCAGCCACCAATTTATGGTGTAGGGGGTGGGCTATTTATAGCCACTAGGCAACCCGACCTGATATGTCCGAAATGACCCTGGGTCACTAAGGAACTGACACGTGTTCCAACGGTCAGATTTCAAACACACACGACAACTTTACTTGGGCTACAAGCAAAGCTGACTCATCCAGCTCTGGATAAGTTTTGCTCTCATTGTCTTCGTCAAGACATAGGATTTGGGTTGAGCATCACTTGACCATTCTAACTATGATCACTTGGACCCACTTAACGATGACGGTGGTTCCTACGACTCAACAAAGAAGAAAGGAAACAACGAAACGACACAGCCTTCAAGCTCCATAGTCTTCACTCAATGTCTTCTCATGTCATAGTCTTCAATGTGAATATCTTCACATACCACCATTGTCGCCAATGTCTTCATACATTTTTAGGGTCGCTCCGGTAGGTAAACCGAATCAATGAGGGACACTACCTGCGTTATCCTGCAATTCTCACAAACGCATTAGTTCCTCAACCACATTTATCGTCAATACTCCAAAACCAACTAGGGGTGGCACTAGATGCACTTACAGGTCACCACAGTGGTATACAGGAGGTGGAAAGTATCTATAGTGTCCAAGCTTATCGCCTAACATCACAGAACCAACGCCTTTAATGCGCCGCTTATGTGTCCTCTTGCTTTATTGGGGGCGGGGGTGAGGCTCGTCCCGTCCGTCGCCGCTCCTCCTTGCTTCGACACGCGCCCTGGCCAGCGATGCGTGCGGTGTCATGTAGGCAGGCAGGCAGCTGAGGTGGCGCAGTGGTGGAGCCTCCACGAAGGGTTGCATGTTGCCACGCAGGCGCCTGCCCAGCTGGTTGGGTCAGCAGCTACATGCGAACGGCGGCGGAGACTTGGCTGGTGCGGGCCTGACGGTGGCCCTGCTAGCGTCCTTGGCGAGGGTCTTGCTGGGGCCCCGACAAGAATCTTGTCGTGGTGTCGTGCTCGTCCCTGGCAAGGATCTTGCCGAGGGTCTCGTGGATTTCCTCGGCAAGGATCTCGCCGAGAATCATCGTCTACTGGCCTCTGGCTTGGTTACTTCTCTTCGCCTTGTATCTGTCCTCCCCGGCAGGGTAGGATGTTCCTTGCCGGGACGGTGGCTTGAGTTCTGCTTGCTGATGTAGCACTTGTCGGCGAAGATGGATCCTCCTTAGTGTAATTGCATACAGTCGTGGCCCATGCTCGGCGGTTAGTGTAGCCCTGGTTTTCAATACACCGACAGTAGCCCCCGGGCCCGGCTGCAACGGAGAACTCCATGAATTCGACGCTGGAGACGGGACCAAGCTTGGCATGGGTCACGGTTGTTGTTGCACTCAAAGGAGCTGCCAACCCCCGAGCCTACTTCCATGGAAATTTTCTGCCAGAGAACTCTATAGATCTCAATGCTAGAGTGTGGTTTTGTTTCCTTTTTTTGCTCCCGGCAAGGCTGTTGCCGAGAAGTCTTATGTTTCTCGCGGAGACTTTTAACGTTCTCGACGCCGGCTTCCGGCAAGCTTGTCGCCAGGAAGGCTTTTATCTTCAGCAGAGAACTTCGACGTTCTCGATGCCGGCTTCCGGCAAGCTCGTCGCCAGGAAGGCTTTTATCTTCAGCAGAGAACTTTGACGTTCTCGATGCCGGCTTCTGGAAAGCTCGTCGCCAGGAAGGCTTGTGGCGAAGAACTTCGTCGTTCTCGACACCGGCTCGCGGCAAGATCGTTGCCGGGAAGGCTTATGGCGAATAATTTCATCGTTCTTGGCATCGGCTCCCGGCAAGATCGTCGCCGGGAAGGCTTATGGCGAAGAACTTCGTCGTTCTTGACACCAAGAAGATTGGTACTAAGGGCATTGCCAGCCCCCGGGCCCTAACTACGTTTAAATATGATGAGTTGATTAGCATCTGAACTACACTTAACTCACTTGTAAATTTTGACTTCTGCTAAATATTCCCTATGCCTGCTGGAATGCTTTCTGGTGCGTACGGTCCAGCCAGCAGCGCTTGAGGGAATGGGCCCTTAGCGGCTATTCGGGAACGTCGCCTCCCGGAAAGGTTTGCCTTATTGGTTCTAGTGCAACCGCACAAGTTGCCGAGCAGACTCGGGGCAACATGGAGCGCAACTAGCCCCGAGAAGGTTCCTTGGCATACAGGTCTATGCAGAAATCTCAAACAAATAGTGCATGCTATCTTCCTGTTCGATTTTCTTTGTA
Organism: Aegilops longissima; assembly: GCA_021605205.1. NCBI lineage: Eukaryota > Viridiplantae > Streptophyta > Magnoliopsida > Poales > Poaceae > Aegilops > Aegilops longissima. The sequence continues at coordinate 698,090,190 of CM038678.1, forward strand.
TGTCCACCCTACGTAACTGGGTAGGCCTTGTCGGCGCGTAAACCTAGGGCGGCGTCTTGGGGACGGATCCCCATTGACCTGCCGGGTGTGCTTGCTGCCGGGCGAACCACCTTACCGCCCTTAGAGCGGCCGCCTGAACTGTCGAGCTTGACTCGAGTCAGAGTCAGGAGCGTTGCCAGGTGCGGAAGGCTACCCCGCCGCTCTCGACGTGGCAGCTTTGAGCTGTTGAGCGGACTCGAAACAGAACAAAGGCGTTGCCAATCGGGGGGGCCCCTTTGCGTGCAGGTTTCCCATACATAGGACAGATCTCCGAGGATAATAACCTTATTTTTAGGGATAAAAACTTAAAATTCAGCATGACTTAGCTCTCTTGTCGCCGCCTCGGCGTCCTTCGCGCCAACGGGCAGCGTCGCCTTCTTGGCCGCCTCCTCCGCAGGAGTCGTGGCGATGAAGAACAGCTAGGTCGACTGCTAGACCTGATTCTCACAATTGAGAGACCCCTACCTGGCGCGCCAAAGATGTCGGTGGGAAACGACACCTATGGGATCACTGGAATCCCTTCTACGGTTGCGGGGCGTGGGGATCATGAGAAGAGTGGGACTAGCAGACAACACAAAGGGATTTACCCAGGTTCGGGCCGCAAAGATGCGTAAAACCCTACGATCCTGCTTTGGTGGATGTATTTAGTGTTCTTGAGCTCTTGAACTAGCTCTAGGTGCTGCCAGGTTCGAAAGAGCCGAATCCCTTTCCTGATCCGGCCTCTCCATTCCTTTCCTCGGTACGCCTTGGGCCTCCTTTTATATGTCAAAGGGGTCGCCACAGTGGTATACAGGAGGTGGAAAGTATCTACAGTGTCCAAGCTTATCGCCTGACATCACAGAACCAACGCCTTTAATGCGCCGCTTACGTGTCCTCTTGCTTTATTGGGGGATGGGGGTGAGGCTCGTCCCGTCCGTCGCCGCTCCTCCTTGCTTCAACACACGCCCTGGCCAGCGATGCGTGCGGCGTCATGTAGGCAGGCAGGCAGCTGAGGTGGCGCGGTGGTGGAGCCTCCACGAAGGGTTGCATGTTGCCACGCAGGCGCCTGTCTAGCTGGTTGGGTCAGCAGCTGCATGCGAACGGCGGCGGAGACTTGGCTGGTGCGGGCCTGACGGTGGCCCTGCCGGCGTCCTCGGCAAGGGTCTTGCCGGGGCCTCGGCAAGAATCTTGCCGTGGCGTCGTGCTCATCCCCGGCAAGGATCTTGCCAGGGGTCTCGTGGATTTCCTCGGCAAGGATCTCGCCGAGGATCATCGTCTTCTGGCCTCTGGCTTGGTTACTTCTCTTCGCCTTGTATCTGTCCTCCCCGGCAGGGTAGGATGCTCCTTGCCGGGACGGTGGCTTGAGTTCTGCTTGCCGATGTAGCGTTTGTCGGTGAAGACGGATCCTCCTTAGTGTAATTGCATACAGTCGTGGCCCATGCTCGGCGGTTAGTGTAGCCCTGGTTTCCACTACACCGACACCCCTAGTGGAAGAATAAGATGTGCATGCATCTTAAAGCCATTGATGTCGACCTCTGGTATGTCATCAAGAATGGCGTTCCCAAGGTCGGTGAAGGTGTCACCACTGCTGATGTCAAGAGGTTCATTCAACAAGATTCAATTGCCAAGAACATCATCTATGGTCATCTAACCAAAGGATAGTACGACCATGTGAGTGCACTGGAAACTGCAAAGCTAGTCTGGGACTGGCTCTCCAAGGTCAACGAAGGTGTCTCAACTCAAAGAGACTCAAGGATTGATGTTCTTCGCAACCTCTTCAACCGTTTCAAGAGAAACGACAATGAGAATGTCCAGCTCACGTTTGATCGCCTCACTGATATCACAAATGAGCTTCGCCCACTTGGCACCACTAAGATCACCAAGCACGAAATCATCAAGAAGCTTCTGAGATCACTTGACAGCTCATTCGACACCCTGGCCCTGATGATTCAAGAATGTCCTGACGTCAAGACTCTCGATCCGTCTGACATACTTGAGAGGCTCAACATACATGAGTTCCAGTTATCTGAGAAGAGCGACATCTATGGCCCCAACTATGGCCGAACTCGCGCTTTGAAGGCAAAGGTCATTTCCTCTTCTGAAGAAGAATCTGACTGCAGTTCTGGGGATCCTGAAGACATTGGAAATGAGCTAGCTATGCTCGTGAAGAAGTTCTAGAAGTTCTCCAAGAAGAAAGGTTTTAGAAAGTCTTCAAGATCCAGCTCAAGAAATGATGAAGCTTCTACTCGTGACCGCAAGAAGGGAACATGCCACAAGTGCAAGAAACCTGGTCACTACATCTATGAATGTCCTTAATGGAACAATGATACCAAGAAGAAGAAGAGCAATGAATATGATTCTTATGACAAGAAGAAGAAATCCTCAAAGTCTTCATCAAAGTCTTCATCTCACAAGAAGAGCTCATCAAGCAAGGCTTGTGTATTTGGTGGCAAGGAGATGGATTTAGAGGAGGAGTCTGCTTCTGAGGAGGCGGAGGTGGAGTCTGAGGAGGAGTCCGATTCAGGCGTGGCAAGCCTGGCTCTGGCTTCAGCGTATGTCGCCAAGTCCATCTTCAACACCGAAGACAATGGCCTCGTCCCCAATGCTGATGCTAATGATGAGGATGACTCTTCTCCTACCTACTGCTTCATGGCACGTGGTGCCAAGGAAAACTCACGCGATGCTTACTTGCAAACATCTAGTGAAGATGACTCTGAATGTGAATCTAAACCTAGCTACAAAACACTTGCTAAAATTGCAACAGAACAACAAACTTCTATGGAACATATTCAAAAGTTGCTAGACAAAAGCGATGACCTGTTGGACGGAGAAATGACTCGAACTCAGTCCTTAATTGAAGACATTAAAAATCTTCATGTTAAGTACGAGGAACTTGAAAGTCGTCATGAAACGCTCTCAACTACTCATGAAAAGCTTTCCTATGATTATCTTCAAAGGAAGCAAGAACTTGAGAACTTGAGAGCGACTCATGAAGATCTTCAAAAGGAGAATGAGTCACTCCATGCTCAACAGATCAGTTCCGCTCAGGAAGGCTTTGAACCACCATGTCTAAAATGTCTTGAGCGTGATAATGCTGTCTCTGTTGCTGAATGTTCTACTGCTCCTGCGGTTGCAATATCTTCGACTGCTGATGTGGTAACTAACCCCTCTACCGAGGATACCACTACTATTGCTGATTTGAAGGCCAGGCTGAAAACATTGCTTGAAACAGGAATGTACAAAAGTCTCAAAGGGCATCAGACACTATGTGATGTCCTAAAGAAACATATTCTGAACCGAAACCCTAGGAAAGAGGGTGTTGGCTTGGAGAGGAAAATGAATGTTGATGGTTCATATTTGGAAGCCCGAGCAAAGACCCCAAAACCACATGGGTTGTGCAAAGGACCTTCAAAGGATCCATCTAACTTATCCGCTTCACTTGTGCTAACCCGATTATCATTGATGAATCCTTTGATGCAAACTATAAACTGTTTAAGAATCAGAATGGTGAAGTGTTTGCCAGGTATATTGGTACAAACTGCAGGAATGGACCACCTTTGAAGAAGATCTGGGTGCCCAAAAGTTGTCTTGAGAAGCTTCCTGTGGATGTCATCATGACACCACCTGGGAAGAAGACAAACCCCAGACCAAAGGCTTCATATGGTCCAAAGGCTTCATACAGACAGAGGACTCACCAGAGTCACCCTAACGCCAATGTTTTGCAGGGAAACCATACTCAGACTTATGAATATGAGCGTGTTTCATCAAACCACTATGTTCATAAGACCAAGAACTTTTCTGCTTATTCTTATGAGTATTATTCACCTCCTGCAAGGCTATTTGCTAGGGCTCCAAAGCCGAAGTTCTCAGATGCTTCACTTAGACTCATTGCTTCTAAACCACCCGTGAGGATGTGGGTGGTTAAGAAAAATTAACTCTCTTTTGCAGGGAAAGGTCTCTAGCCGGAAATCAAAGGCTTCTGATGCTCATGCTGGGGACCTAAAACATCTTGTGGGACGCAAGATAAAATGCCCAAATGATCTTACTATGTATTTCATCCCAGGATTTCTTGACAAACATCCTAATTACCCTAATCAGGATCTGAACTTTCATAATCCGCTTGTTCGTCAAATGTTTATGCTTCACAATACCCTTGGTGAAGCCTATCCCCCAAACTGCACTGTAGGGTATGACACCATAGGCTTCAGAATGGATTATGGACAGTGGATGCACTAACCACATGACCGGTGATCGAAGTCTTCTCATGGATTCAACCCTACGTCCATCTGATAAGAGTCGCATCACATTTGTTGACACTGGTAAAAGCAAGTCTTTGAAGGGTATCGCAAAGACGATATGTATATGGTAGATTTCTCCGCAGGACTACAGCTAGTCGTATGTCTTCTAGCAAAAGCTTCAGAGTGCAGGCTCTAGCATCGGAGGCTGGGGCATGCCGGCATGAGGAACCTGTACACTCTCGTGAAGAAGAAGCATGTCATAGGCATCGAGGGCATCAAGTTCAAGAAGGATCATCTGTGTAGTGCCTGCAAAGCTGGAAAGATGACTAGGGCGAAGCATCCCTCAAATACAATCATGGTGCCTACACGTCCCTTCGAGCTGCTTCACATGGACTTATTTGGCCTTACTCACTACTCTACCCTTACTACCACCGCTTGCCTCTATGGCTTTGTCATTGTTGATGATTACTCCGAGATATACATAGGTGCACATAATTCTCTACAAGAATGAAGTGCAGGATGTCTTCTGATGATTCGCCAATCGTGCCTTGACCAACTATGGCATCAAGATCAAGCACATCAGAAGTGACAACGGCACAAAATTCAAGAACACCGGCCTCGACACTTATCTTGATACATTGGGCATCACACATGAGTTCTCAGCTCCATACACACCTCAGCAGAATGGCATCGTGGAGCGCAAGAACAGAACCCTCATTGAGATGGCACGGATGATGCTTGACGAGTACAAGACTCCAAGGAAGTTCTGGCCTGAAGCCATTGATACTGCATGCCACGTCATCATCCGTGTTTATCTTCACAAGCTTCTAAAGAAGACATCATATGAGCTCCTAACTGGTAAGAAGCCAAACGTCAGCTACTTCAGAGTATTTGGTGCTAGGTGTTGGATCAAGGATCCGCATCACACTTCAATATTTGCACCAAAATCACATGAAGGTTTTATGCTTGGCTACGGAAAGAATTCACACTCCTATAGAGTCTTCAACCTCTTTCACTATAAACTGGTTGAAACTGTGGATGTGTGGTTCGCTGAGACGAACGGCTCGCGAAGAGAGCACCTGCCAAATGTGCTAGATGAAGCCTCACCAAGTGAATCTATCAAGCTTATGGGTACTGGAGAAATCATACCTTCAGAGGCACAAACTGAAGAGGAAATCATCATTTCTGCACCTAATCAATCCGAAGACACTACTCAGCCCGAAGCCAATGCTGAAGATGAAGACAATGATGAGCAAGGGAAAAAGCTTCGTCCAGTTCATCCTCGTGTTGCAAATGAAGTACAGATTGAGAAGATAATTGATAGCATCAATGCAACTGATCCACTCACTCGTTCAAGAGAAACACAACTAGCAAATTTCTGTGGGCACTTTGCATTTGTCTCTATATCTGAACCCAAGAAAGTTGATGAAGCATTCATGGAACCTAAATGGATTCAAGCTATGCAAGAAGAGTTTCAACAATTCGAGCTGAACAATGTATGGGAGCTGGTTAAACATCCAGATCCTCGCAAGCACAATATCACTGGCACCAAATGGATCTATCGCAACAAACAAGATGAGCATGGTCAAGTCGTCAGAAACAAAGCTCGTCTCGTTGCTCAAGGCTACACACAAGTTGAAGGGATTGACTTCGATGAAACATTCGCTCCTGTTGCTAGGCTTGAAGCCATTCGCATACTGCTAGCCTATGCCAACCATCACAACATTCTTCTGTATCAAATGGATGTAAAGAATGCCTTTCTCAATGGAAAAATTGAAGAAGAAGTGTATGTTGCACAACCACCTGGTTTTGACGACCCAAAGCGTCCTGACATGGTATACAAACTCAACAAGGCAATGTATGGCCTCAAACAAGCCCCTCATGCTTGGTATGACACACTCAAGGATTTCCTAAAGAGCAAAGGCTTCAAACCTGGTTCTTTAGATCCCACTCTCTTCAAAAAGACATATGATGGTGAACTGTTTGTGTGCCCAATCTATGTGGATGACATTATCTTCGGCTGCACTGACAAGAGATATAGTGATGAGTTTGCGCATATGATGCAAGAGCAATATTAGATGTGCATGATGGGTGAGCTGAAATTCTTCCTTAGTCTTCAAGCCGGCTAGCAAAGAAATGGCATCTTCATATCACAAGAGAAATACCTCAAAGACTTCCCGAAGAAGTTTGGAATGCAAGACTGCAAAGGGTACACGACGCTCATAACAACCAAAGGTCAATTGGGTCCCGACGACAATGGTAAAGAGTTCGATCAAAAGGTATACCGCTCCATGATTGGTTCTTTACTCTATTTATGCCCATCTAGGCCAGATATAATGCTTAGCGTTTGCATGTGTGCCCGATTCCAAGCGGCACCAAAGGAATCGCATCACTTAGCTATGAAGCAAATTCTTCAGATTTGGCTTACACCCCATCACTAGGATTATGGTATCCAAAGGGCTCAGAGTTTGATCTAGTTGGATTCTCAGATGCTGATTATGCTGGTGAAAAGGTTGAGCGCAAGTCCACATCAGGCACATGTCACTTTATTGGACGATCTCTTGTCTGTTGGTCTTCAAAGAAGCATAACTGTGTGTCAAATCTCAAAAAAATCAAACAGGGGTCAGATCCCCAATTTAGACCACAAAATGGTCAAAATACGAAATTTTCCCTCCCACGGCACGACTGCTCCCGCTAGCGTAGTGAACATGCGGCCAAGGCAGGCATCGCGCATGCGTCCCCGGCCACGTACGCGTCCGGTGTGTACACCTGGATCTATGGTTTCTTTTTCTAACAACATTCACCGAAGGCCAGCGCTAGACGCCAGTCGGCCGACCAAATTTGAGCCGGTAGCTGTCAGGGATATACCCCGCGGTATGACCCGGCCGGACTTGGCGTCTCACTAATGACCCGCCCTAACTGGACGACTCACTAAGTGACCCGCCCGATTGTGGCGACTTATGGATGACTTGGCAAGCGGATCACAGGAGAGACAAGACCCAGGGGCCCAGGAGGCTCAAGGCCCAGAAGGCCGACTTACGTTATGGTACACCGGCTTAAGAGGAAAGGCATAAGAAATATTCTCCTATAAAGGAAGCAAGACTAGGACTCCACTTGTAATAGAGTAATCCTAATCCTACTAGGACTAGTCATGTAACCCGCCCCTTCAACATATATAAGGAGGGGTAGGGCTCCCTAAAGAGGGGCAAGAGACAAGAAACAAGTAAGAAGAAACAATATCTAAGGTTAGACACAAAGAGCCGGTTTACGGTGATTCCCTCGTGATGATAATGAGACCTAGCCTCAAACAACATGTAGGGCTATTACCGGATGATGTTTCCCAGGGCCCGAAGCTGTCTAAATGCTTGTCTTGTGTTGCGTCTCTCGATTCCGATCAACCCCTCTCAAGCTACTACATAGATGCGTTGGCCTCATGACTAAGTCCTTACACTAGGACATCTTCCGTGACAAAACCACGACAGTTGGCGCCCACCGTGGGGATTGAGCACGGTGGTGTTGAGTTCTTGAAGGGCGCTATCCCAGGGATCGAGAAGCTCCGTCCGGCTCAATAAAGAAGTTTCGGTTGGTTCGTCGGAGAGTTCTAGCCAGCTCGCTGAAAAAGTTCCTTCAGGCTCATCGAAAGGTTCCGCCGGTTCGTCGGAAAGTTCCGGCCGGATCATTGGAAAGTTCTGACCGCCTTGATGCAAGGTTCCGTCTGAATCACCAAAAGGTTCCGATCGCCTCGACGAAAAGTTCTGTTTGAATCATCAAAGGGCTCCAGCCGAATCACCGAAAGGTTCCGTCCGAATCAACAAAGAGTTCTAACCTAGATTATGAAAAAAAAGTTTCGGCCGGATTATCAAGAGGTTTCGGTTCAAAAGTTCCGGATTATCAAAAGTTCCGGCCGGATTATCAAGAGGTTCCGGTTCAAAAATTCCGGATTATCAAAGGTTCCGGTCGGCTTATCAAGAGGTTCCGGTAAAAAAGTTCCGGATTATCAAAAGTTCCGGCCGGATTATTAAGAAGTTCTGGTTCCAAAAATTTCGGCTCAAAAAGTACCGGCCGGGTTATGTGGAGAGCTCAGGCACTAGAAGACACAGAACCAATCACCTCTTTTATCAAAAACAAAAGCAACACTATGCATTATCCAGCGCTAGCATCCGGCAAAAAATACCAGGTGCTATCCTTTCTGTATATTTTATCAGCACATATTAAATTTTTTGAGAACAATTACTCTAGTCTGTGGTATTTTTTCGCACGACCATTATTTATTAAAAAGGGTGTCGCAAGGGGGTGCGCCAATATTATTTTTGCATTAGCGCTTGCCCGTGCCGTGCTTCTAGATGGATACGTGAGCAAGTCACCGGCCCGGTCTACATCCACTAGCCAGAACTGCGCCTGAGATTGACTCGCGTGTCCACACAGGCTTACAACACAGAGGGCAACTTGCTCGTCTGCACCAGCTTACAACGTTGCTGCCAACTTTCCCGTCTGCACTGGCTTATAACGTTGCGGCCGGTTCATTCGTTTGCTCCCGCGGCCGACTCGCCCATGGTGATCATCAACTCCGCGGTGAATAAATTCCGGTTTAACATATCAGGTGATATCCATCCAGTTTACTTTTATCAATATTTATTAATTTTTCGAAAACAACCACTCTGCCCTATAGTGTTGTTATATACAGCCATCGCTCCTGCTGTCCGGTTTACATCAACGCGCCGACCGGCTCGCCCGTCCGCACCACCTTACAACGCCACGGACGACTCGCCCGTCCGCCCTCGCGGCCGGTTCACGCGCCCTCAATGGCTTACAACATGGAGCACAACTTGCTCGTCCGCACCAGCTTACAAACGCCGTGGTTTATCTGTCTGCTCCCGCGCCGATTCACCCGTGAGGGATTTCAGTTTCACCTAGTGATCATCAACTTCATGGCGGATTATTTTCGGCCTAAACACATCAGGTGATATCCATCTAAAATATATTTTTAGCACATGTTATTTTTGTCAAAGAACAAGTTTACCTTTGCCTTGGTCTGCAATATTGTTTATGCGGGAACAATTGTTCACTGCAAAAGCTATGGCTATGTCATGGGTGTATAAACTCACGCCACCATTATAAATGCGCTAAGTATCTTATCATGCCATCAAGCTCGATGAATATATGTGCAAACCGCCATTCTACAGACCGGTTTACATCAATATGACGTGGCTAATTCACCCATCCACGCCTGTTTACAACGCCGCGGCCGACTCATCTGTCTGTGCCGCCTCTGAAGCTGCGGTCATCTTTGCTGTCTGTCTCTCGCGGCCTAGTCTACATCAACACGCCAGGCCGCACCTGTCTGCATGAGCTGTTTATTGAGTATGAGCCAGTCACTGCTTGGGTAGCCCGATTTTCTTTCAAATTGGAGGCAAATTATCATCAACCGCCGTGTGCCCTGGATGGCTCAATGAGCAGGCGCACAAGTCACCGCCACTACAGTTTTGGTAACTTCAAATAGCCAGTTGGAAGGAACCATTGGCCGAGTTGTTGACACGGCTCATACGGGATCATTTATAACTCGTCGCAGTCACCCCAACCTTCGGTGGATTCACATCGTGCTATCAACACCAATGATATAAAAGTTATGCCGGTTTATATCACGGTCAAATATGGAGAATCTCAAGCCAACTCCTCGAGTCACCTTGAGACTCGGGGGCTACAATGATATGACTCAGCAAATGTTGCCGGTTTTCATTGAAGTCAAGAACCCCAGGACGTTGGAGGGAAAGATAACCCGGTCCCGGAGGCTGCAACCATATTGATGAAAATTTGAAGGTCATCAGAAAGGATTCCGGTTTAAAATCCGGCTCAAGGGAAGTCAGTCTCGCTGAAGCTCTCAAATATCCGGTTTACAATCCGGTTCAAGGGAAATCTGTCTCCCACAAAGCTCTGAAGGCTCTCAATTCCGTTTTAAGAATTTTCGGTTCAAAAAGAATTAATCTCTCGCAAATTCGAGTTTAAAGGCCGTCAGAAAATTTCTGGCTGAAAATGAAGATTCCGGTTTAAGATCTGGTTCGAGGGAAAGATGTCTCCCATAAAGCTCTGACGCTCTCAATATCCGGTTCAAAATCCCGGTTCAAGAAGAATTTATCTCTTGCAAAAAGTTAAAGGTTGCCGAAGAGGACATGTTGCCATGATGCGCGGTTCAAACATGGGTATTCAGCCTTATTGGCTTATCATATTATTGATCACTTGGGGGCTTGGTCGTATCCGAACCATAGCTACACCTCTTGATCGACACAATGCCACAACATCACTTGGGGGCTTGGTCGTATCCGAACCATAGCTACACCTCTTGATCGGCGCAATGCCACAACATCACTTGGGGGCTTGGTCGTATCCGAACCATAGCTACACCTCTTGATCGGCGCAATGCCACATCATCACTTGGGGGCTTGGTCGTATCCGAACCATAGCTACACCTCTTGATCGGCAAAATGCCACAGCATCACTTGGGGGCTTGGTCGTATCCGAACCATAGCTACACCTCTTGATCGGTGCAATACCATAGCATCACTTGGGGGCTTGGCCGTATCCGAACCATAGCTACACCTCTTGATCAGCGTAATGCCACAACGTCACTTGGGGGCTTGGTCGTATCCGAACCATAGTCACACCTCTTGATCGGCTCAAAGCCTCGACTACAACGGTTTTTATTTTCCTTTGCTAAGTTTTCTTTGTTTTTCATAAGATTGATGTTTTCAAACCGATGTTTATCAACCCAGCTCGGTTTTCAATTATAAGTTGCCAGTACATGACCAGTTATAATCCGGAGATTATTAACCCGGTCTGGTTTCGACTATCAGTCACCAGTGTTATATATGGATAATCCGGTGATTATTAACCTGGTTTGGTTTTGACTATAAGTCACCAGTGTTATATATGGATAATCCGGTGTTTATCACAAGCCGATACGGTTTTATCATAAACCGGCACAGTATGAAAGGAGTTATCATTACTCAAGATTGGGGTTATCACTTTTACTACAAAAAGTTGACAAACCAACGATGTGATTCAATGTCACAGAAACAGATTGAATAAATCATGATTATAAATCACCGGTGTTTATTAAACCGGCCTGGCTTTAAAACGATAAGTCGCCAGTATATGATGAGAAATTATCCGGTGTTTATTAAACCGGCCTGGCTTTAAGACGATAAGTCGCCAGTATATGATGAGAAATTATCCGGTGTTTGTTAACCCGGCCTGGCTTTGGACTATAAGTCGCCAGTATATATTTGGATTGCGCCATTGGAATCATGCGCTTATAAATCATTGGGTTATATTATTCAAATAGCCAAACTTGGCTGAATTTTCGTTATGATATTGAATGAATAAGATTTTCATACCGGATTATATTATCTTGAATAGCCAACATGGCTGGATTTCTATTATGGTTATTAATAACCGATATTATTGAGGTTTTCAAAGTCGCTTTAGCACAATGGCTATTATTTTATCAAAGGATATGATTTATTCTACAATGTAAGGAATAGTCCAGAGTCGCTGCAGGCTTACGACCCGGCACTTGGGGGCTACATCAATCAAATTGAGATTACATCGAATATGCAAAGTCCCATGTCACTGCTAGCATGCACCATGGTACTTGGGGGATAATGTAAAGTCATTTTTTAATCAACTTATTGAAGACCCGACTCATCCCATTGTAATGAGCCGGCCCTTGGAGGCTACCAATTGCTCCTGTCAAAAATTCAAGGTACACAAGCATTAATCCGTTATATTGAATGGTCCACTATTCAGTTGGTAGAGTACAAAGCTCTTAACTTTGTGGACGTGGGTTCAAGCCCCATGGTGGAGATTATATTATATGATGTTATTATCAATAAATTATATACAAAGTCCCAGCTCAGTATTATCTTACTAAGCCGACCCTTGGGGGCTACACGTTGTTGTTCAAGTTTACATGGTTGTATCTACAAAGTCCCTGCTCATTATTGCATAATGACCCGGCCCTTGTGGGCTACACTGGTTGAAGCTTTTATGGGCATCATGCAATTACAAAGTCCCAGGTTGCTGCAAGCATGGCAACCCAGCACTTGGGGGCTACATAGGAGGAATACTCAGTTTTGACTAGTGATTGAGATGAACAACATGGATTTCTTCAAAATGGTAATATTTATATTGAAGCAACTCTTACGTCATCATTTTGCTCTGCTCAAGACTTGGGGGCTACATGTAACGTGGATATAAGGATAAATATTTTCAAATTATCAGTTTTGAGCAAACCAGATTGACCCGGCGTCATCAATAATTATGACCCGGCGTTGGCAACAGTCATGATTCGGCGTCTATAAACAGTCGTGACCCGGAACCATCAGTTTTTATAACCCGGCGATTTTGCAAATCATAGCTTGGCAAGTTCTACATTTTCAAGCCGGCTGAATATCTGTTGAATATTTCAAGACCAATATTTTTTGTCAAGTCAGAGCATTTAAGGCCGACTCAAATGGGTTCTTTATTTACAATATTTCTTCTACAAGTAAATTGATTATGAAGTTGGTCTATTGACCCGGATTTTCCAGAAGGAGGAGATGACAAGGACATAAGGATGATCAAGTGCCGGCTTACAAGAATATTTAACCCGGAGTACAACCTGTCAATTTGTTCTTGTGTTTATGTTGCAGATCAGTTTAACATGGATAAATCCAAATTAATATTGGGGGCTAATGTCGGGGATATACCCCGCGGTATGACCCGGCCGGATGTATAACCCGGCCGGACTTGACGTCTCACTAATGACCCGCCCTAACTGGACGACTCACTAAGTGACCCGCCCGATTGTGGCGAGTTATGGATGAGCTGGCAAGCGGATCACAAGAGCGACAAGACCCGGGGGCCCAGGAGGCTCAAGGCCCAGAAGGCCGACTTACGTTATGGTAGGCCGGCTTAAGAGGAAAGGCATAAGGAATATTCTCCTACAAAGGAAGCAAGACTAGGACTCCACTTGTAATAGAGTAATCCTAATCCTACTAGGACTAGTCATGTAACCCGCCCCTTCAACATATATAAGGAGAGGCAGGGGTCCCTAAAGAGGGGCAAGAGACAAGAAACAAGTAAGAAGAAACAATCTCTAGGGTTAGACACAAAGAGCCGGTTTACGACGATTCCCTCGTGATGATAATGAGACCTAGCCTCAAACAACATGTAGGGCTATTACCGGATGATGTTTCCCGGGGAACGAAGCTGTCTAAACCCTTGTCTTGTGTTGCGTCTCTCGATTCCGATCAACCCCTCTCAAGCTAATACATAGATGCATTGGCCTCACGACTAAGTCCTTACAGTAGGACATCTGCCGTGACAAAACCACGACAGTAGCCACGTGGCCTAATGCAGCCTTTAGTACCGTGCAATTCCTTTTTCTTTTTTCTTAACCAGGAAAAAATAAGTCTCTTCTCCCTCCCCGACAGGCGCGTCTCCACCTCTCTGCTGCATGCGCATGCAATTCTAGCGAGGCACAATGACGACCTCTTTCCCCCCGACATTGGCCCTACTCGCCGCAGCATCCGCATCGCATCGAGACCCGACAACATGTTCGGTGGTCACCGTCGCATGGGGCAGAGGTGGCCACTGAAGTTGGTCGCGCAATCATGAGAGGCATCGGTTGCAGCTCGCCGGCGCTCACCGGTAACCAGTTGTAGCACTGCTACCATGACGATTGCAGCATGCCGACCGACGGTTATAGCACCGACGTGAGATACCAGCCCGTCGCAGGAGCTTGGATGGTTCCAGCATCTTGGAGCCACGGTTCCAGCATCTGCTCGCCATAGTTGCAACACATGTCGGCATGGTCACCACGGACAACCATGGCTCCAGCATCTAGCCACCATGGTTCCAGTATTTGGATGCCATGGTTCCAGCAACTAACCATCATGGTTGCAACACCCCCGTCGGCATGTTACAAATTGGCGGCTGCGGGCTTCTAACATCTACCCACCAAGTTTCCAGCAGCTAGACACCATGGTTCCAGCTCCCGCAATTACGGTTGCAACCCCCCACCGACGCGTGGTCACCACTAGGAGTTTTTCGATGTTCGCGAGTCGCATCAATCAAGCAACGTTGTTCCAGCATCAGGACATGCTAGTTCCAGCACCACCGCATCCCACCGTCGTCGTTGGTGTAGCTCGGCAGCGCCGCGATTGTAGTTTTTCTGCTGGCTGGTTGTAGCTCACCGGCGAACTGTTCCAGCTTTTTCGCTGGCTAGTCATAGCTCCGGCGACGAGGGGTCGTAGGGAGTTGCTGGCCTATCATGGTGGTACATGGTGTGGCGTACTGCTGGGGTGAATGGTGAAATAAAGAACAAAGGACAGGGAGGAGGAAGAGCTCGAGCTCGAGTGATGGAGGAAAGATATCTCTCTTGGGAGAAAAAGAAATGAATGAGTGGAGGAAAAATACCCCCATGGAAGAGGATAAGGATGTGAAGCGGTGGATGGGCCCGCAGCTGCGCGTGCAACTGGAGCAGTTTTAGGCCGGTGGAATAGCGCAAAATGTTTTCACCAAATGTCCTTCTATTTTATCTTTGGACACGTCCAAATGTATCTTTTTTCGCGGACAACTCTGCTTGTCCATCATTAACGGGTATCCAACAACCTATCACCTCAACTAAAAAAAGAAGTTATCCATGATCTGTTCAAAACAAAACAAAAACTATCTGTGGGGTGCGTCGATTTTTTTCCAGATTTGTCCAATCATCCTCTTCTTCTTTCTCTCAAACTAATTCTTTTGCATTTGATGTTGAAATAACTCATAGATAGATATTATAACAAAATTATTACTTTAAATTTGAATTCAATTTATTCGACCACAAGTGCTTTTGTTGGTTTCTATGAAAAATACCCACACACATGCTGCACTAAATCAATAAGAAGTTGCATATGCATTTCTCAACTACAAATCATGCAGTGCATCTCGATGAAGTTCTCAAACACAACCAAGTCTTATGTGGTAGGTTCATAGGATCACCCAACATTACATACTCCACCATCCTTCAAAATCTTGTTGTGCAGGATCAAACAACATGTCATCATCTTCCATAATCTCTTAGTGTCCAACTGTCTAGTAGGTCCACAAACAATTGCAAAAACGTCTCTCTCCACATCATTTCAGGCATTTTCTTGCTTTTGAGTAAAGTGGGCTTTCTTGTTACCTATTGGATGGAAGATGGTATTGACAAATGTCAACCACGGAGGATAGGTACCATCGTCAAGACCTTTCGAACAATGGAGACCGTTGGAACGCACTGATATTGTTGTGTGACCCTTATATGTCAAAGAAAGAGTGCCCACAAGTCTTGTAATGCAATTGATTCAAAAATGACAATGTTTCAGCTGGGTGCGGTGGAGGCAAGGGAGTCCGGGTGCAGGAATATAGTGGAAGACATGGGTATAGTGAGGACGAGGAAGGTTCCAAGTTGGATAATTAGGTGAGACAAGATATTGGGCCGGCATGAGTGACAATTCAGACTTTCCTACTCTCCTCCATTTGACACTGGGTTGGGGATATCAACTTGTTCATTGGTATTGGGTAAAATCCGCTCAATGCTTTTTCTTACACATAATACAATTCCAACATTTTGGAGAGAATAAAAATGCCCGTTGGAGGAGGCCCTAAAATTCCTTGGACTTCCTCCCGTGGGCTTTGTAGCATTGTCACGGGCATGACCGGCAGACTGGGGCTCACGAGTTCAGGGACACGCGTGGCGCTATGTCTCGATTATTGCAAGACGTAACTCCGCCTCACTTCTGGCGCTTGGGGCACGCCGCCTTAGTGGGCCGCCCATTAAAACGATTTTAGGAACGTCTTGTAGACCAGTTTGGATCGATTTTACAACCTTACATGTGTTTCTTTTACATTTTTCTACGTTTCTTTACCGATTTTCTTATGCTTATTCTTTTTCTCTTTTTCAAATACAAAATAAATAAGTAAATACCAGTTATAAAGTTTTCGTATATATGCGATAAAAGAATTATACACGTAGAACATTTTTTATTACAAAACGAACATATTTTCATTTACAGGTTTGAACATTTCTTCAAATAAATGTTAAACACTTTTCAAACACATGTTGAATGTTTTGTGAATGCACGAAACACTTTTTAAAGTTAAATGAACATTTTTACATGGTATCAAAAAAATTAAAAATCACAAACTTATTTTGAAATGTGCGACGATTTTCTAAGAATTCACTTTTTCAATTGGACGCTTTGTTAGAACATTATGCCAATATTTTTTATATTGTACAATTTTTTTTGAAGTGTCATGAAGATATACTTGAAAGGTGCGGAGATTTTTAAAATATCTAGTACTCCCTCCGATCCATATTAATTTATGCTGTTTTAGTACAAAGCATCGTCAATTATTAGGGATCTAAGGGAGTATATTTTTTTAATGGTACAAACCATTTTCTGGAATTATGTAAAAAAAAAATTCCAAAATTTTAAAAACTCATTAACATTTCTAAGTTTCATGATTTCTTAAATGGTACAAACAGTTTTTTCCTGAAATTGCGTGAACAAATTTTTTATAGTGTGTTGACATTTTCCATATTTGCAGTGAACGTTTTGGAAATTTCTAAAAATATAAGTTTCAAAATATTTGTATTTTAGAATATTTCAAATATATAAAGAGAGCAAAAACAGAAAAATAAAACGAATAAACCAGAACGGTAAGCAATATGAGGCTCCAGCTAGGCCAAACCTACGCTTCTGGCAACTAACCAATGGTCACCCCTTGTGGGCTCCCTTAAGGGTCACCGGTTTGGGAGCGCGTCAGGCAAAGCGTCCAGTCACTGCCACGTGTCATGTGCTAGGTTTTAAGATATTTATTCTTCTGTACATTTTCCGAGTTTAGATATTTCTTTCATTTTTTGACCTTTTTGGTTTTTACTTTGTTTTTCCTGGGTTTTTGCAGGAAAGAAACATGGTTTTTTCATCCGAAAAGTACTATTTTGCTTTCACGAGAAGCACATCCCATGCTTCCATTAGAAATAGAGCAAGTACTTCAGGAGAAGCAAACATGTGCTTCTACTTAAAGCACAACATGTGTTTCTGTCAGAATCACAGCCTTCGACGAGTTGTGCTTCTCAGAAAAAGCAAAGCCTGTGCTTTCCCCAAATATGGGAAAATGCATTGACTGTGCTTTCCCCCCAAAAAAATGAGAAAACTGCAGTCATGCTTCCAGGTTCCGTGTTTTTTTCGTATTCGTTTTAGTGTTTGCCTTTTTTTTATTTTTTGTCATTATTATTATTATTATTATTATTATTATTATTATTATTATTATTATTATTATTATTATTATTATTATTATTACTTCCTCTGTTCTTTTATAAGGCTTTGTAGATTTTCAGACATTGTGCAAAACAGCTCAATTTCATTTGTATGAAACGACTTATAAAAGTGAACGGAGGGAGTATTACTTTTCAGGCTTTTTGTGTCGAAATCTATTAACATGGGATCTAGTTTTAAAGTTCTCAACGCAAGAAATCTAACGGTGGGAAGTGATTTTCTTAAATTCGTGAATATTTTTTTTCAAATGCAGAAACTTTTTCCCGAATCCATCAACTTTTTTATGAAAAGCAAGAATTTTTTTCAAACCGTTAACGCTTTTCCAATTTGTGAACTTTGTTTATCAAAATTGATGATCTTTTTAAAAATCTATGACCTTTTTTAGAATACCATGATTTTTTTTCAAAATTGATGAAATTTTTCTATAAATTTGTGAACTCTTTTTCAAAATTGATGAACTTTGTTTTCAAATTCTATGAATTATTTGTAAAGTCAATGAACTTTTTTTAAAAATTGAAAAACTTTTTCTGATTTGTGAACTTTTCTTCAAAATGATAGTATT
Organism: Aegilops longissima; assembly: GCA_021605205.1. Lineage (NCBI taxonomy): Eukaryota > Viridiplantae > Streptophyta > Magnoliopsida > Poales > Poaceae > Aegilops > Aegilops longissima. The sequence goes on from CM038678.1 coordinate 698,108,351, forward strand.
TTTCAATTTGGTGAACTTTTTCACCTTTTCATGAATTTTTTCAAATTCGCAAACTTTTTGAAATTCACCAACTTTTCTCCAATGGATGAACTTTTTTTTTAATAAAATCCGTAATCTTTTTTGATTTCACATTTTCAAAGGTTTTATCGTTTTTTGTGCTGTTGGTGTGGTAGAAAACTAAAAGGTTTTTTTCTACCATACCAACAGCAAAAGAAACAATCCTGTGAAAGGAGCAAATGCGCGGGGGCAGGCCAGCGAACTCACGTTGCTGGGCTGCAGTCCGCTTGGGCACGCCTGAGCGCTAGCTCTCCTTTCGGCGCGCGAGGGGAGAATAGGCGAAAATACTAATTAAGGGGTACTTCTTTTGAAGATCACTCTCACCTTCCCGCATGTGCATCAATTGTCACAATATGGAAGTTTCGCTTTTATTATAGATTCATTTATTCAAAATGTCTATCTCTTAACCGGTGCATCCAAATTCCGAACATTTTTTGCCGCTGAATTTTTCACGTTAAGATCTTCAAAACTAGATCCCGTGTTAATTTGTTTTGATGAACTTTTTTTCATATAAAGTGGATGAAAAAAAGCCGAGAGCACGGTTTTTCCCACCTTTTTTCTCTTTCCGAGAGACAAAGCCAGTGAAAAAATAGCGCGCTATAGCGTTTTGACCAATGTCTCACTAAATGAATCAGTGTGCAATGCCTCGCTAATACCACAATATAGCACGCTAATAGCGTATTTTAAGGGCCTCGCTATTTTCTCATAGCATGCTATTTTCGCATAGCATGCTATTTTTTCATCCATGAGAAGCAAATCGGTGCCTCTCGCGAAGCAAAAAATACATAGTTTTCCCTTTCCGAGAGGCACTGTGCCTCTCGTGAAAGCAAATTGGTGCCTTTCATGGAAGCAAAGAAATCATTTTTTTTTCATTTCGAGAGCCATGGTTGTGCCTTTTCTGGAAGTAAATATGTGCCTCCACGCGAAGGAAATCTGTGCTTGTCGTGGAAGGAAAAAAAATGTGGTTTTTGAGCAAAAATACTTCCATGAATTTTTCTCCCTCAAACCTTGGAAAAACCTGGCAAAGACCAAAACACCAAAAAAACGAAAAATCATCCAAAACCCAAAAGCGCATAAAAAACCGAGGAAGCGCCCAATATGGGACAAGCGGCGGTGGCTGAGAGCGCACCATTTGGCACGATCGCAGGCCATCAAAAAAGACTCTTGCGGGGCGGAATGAATATCCCACTTTTTTGGGGCTAGAACGAATGGGAGTAATCGACTCGAGTTATCGAGTGACGTCCACTCTTCGACTTCATCTTTCGCTTATGCTTTTCTCTTATTTAATTTATTAGTTTTTTAAGGAAAGAAGAGGGTCTGAAATAAAACTATGTCTATGAGTTCCGCGGATGAACCTTCGGTTCATCCCAAGAAAAAGGAGACACAGACTAAATAACTCATTTCAAGCAAACGAGAATGGTGAATGGGAAAAAGGTACTAGTGAGGCTTTTGTTGGTCCAACAGTATACCCCTCTCACTTGAGGAGAGTGAAGGTCATGAATGGGAAAAAGGAACTAGTGGGGCTTTTGTTAGTTCCCTTGGAATAGGAGCTCTACTAACGCAGGGTGATTCCTAAACGGCGCCTTAAGCACCCATTCGTATAGTTCTTGCAATCGGGCGCATACCACCCCTTTTGAGTAGGCTGGCTCGGTTATTGATACGTCTCCAACGTGTTTATAATTTATGAAGTATTCATGCTATTATATTATCCATCTTGGATGTTTAATGGGCTTTACTATGCACTTTTATATTATTTTTGGGACTAATCTATTAACCCAGAGCCCAGTGTCAGTTTCTGTTTTTTCCTTTGTTTTAGTGTTCCGCAGAAAAGGAATATCAAACGGAGTCCAAATGGAATGAAACCTTCGGGAGCGTGATTTTTGTAACGAACGTGATCCAGGAGACTTGGAGTTGAAGTCAGGGAAGCTTCGAGGTGGCCGTGAGGCAGGGAGGCGCGCCTGCCCCCCTGGGCATGCCCCCACCCTCGTGGGCCCCTCGAGGCTCCCCTGACTGACTTCTTTCGCCTATATATGTCCATATACCCTAAAAACACCGAGGAACACAATAGATCGGGAGTTCCGCCGCAAGCCTCTCAGAGCCATCAAAACCAATCGGGACCTGTTCGGCACCTGCCGGAGGGGGATCCTCACCGTGGCCATCTTCATCATCTCGGCGCTCTCCATGACGAGGAGGGAATAGTTCACCCTCGGGCTGAGGGTATGTACCAGTAGTTATGTGTTTGATCTCTCTCTCTCTCTCTCTCTCTCTCTCTCTCTCGTGTTCTTGAGGTGGTACGATCTTGATGTATCGCGAGCTTTGCTATTATAGTTGGATCTTATGATGTTTCTCCCCCTCTACTCTCTTGTAATGGATTGAGTTTTCCCTTTGAAGTTATCTTATCAGATTGAGTCTTTAAGGATTTGAGAACACTTGATGTATGTATTGTCGTGCTTATCTGTGGTGACAATGGGATATCACATGATCCACTTGATGTATGTTTTGGTGATAAACTTGCGGGTTCTGCCCATGAACCTATGCATAGGGGTTGGCACACGTTTTCGTCTTGACTCTCTGGTAGAAACTTTGGGGCACTCTTTGAAGTACTTTTGTTGGTTGAATAGATGAATTTGTGATTGTGTGATGCATATCGTATAATCATACCCACGGATACTTGAGGTGACATTGGAGTATCTAGGTGACATTATGGTTTTGGTTGATTTGTATCTTAAGGTGTTATTCTAGTACGAACTCTATGATAGATCGAACAGAAGAATAGCTTCGTGTTATTTTACTACGGACTCTTGAATAGATTGATCAGAAAGAATAACTTTGAGGTGGTTTCGTACCCTACAATAATCTCTTCGTTTGTTCTCTGCTACTAGTGACTTTGGAGTGACTCTTTGTTGCATGTTGAGGGATAGTTATATGATCCAATTATGTTATTATTGTCGAGAGAACTTGCACTAGTGAAAGTATGAACCGTAGGCCTTGTTTCTACGCATTGCAATACTGTTTGTGCTCACTTTTATTACTTGTTACCTTGCTGTTTTTATATTTTCAGATTACAAAAACCTATATCTACCATCCATATTGCACTTGTATCACCATCTCTTCATTAACTAGTGCACCTATACAATTTACCATTGTATTGGGTGTGTTGGGGACACAAGAGACTCTTTGTTATTTGGTTGCAGGGTTGTTTGAGAGACACCATCTTCATCCTACGCCTCCCACGGATTGACAAACCTTAGGTCATCCACTTGAGGGAAATTTGCTACTGTCCTACAAACCTCTGCACATGGAAGCCCAATAACGTCTACAAGAAGAAGGTTGCGTAGTAGACATCAAGCTCTTTCCTGGCGCCGCTGCCGGGGAGGTGAGTGCTTGAAGGTATATTTTTAGATATTGCAATCGAATCTTTTAGTTTCTTGTTTTATCACTAGTTTAGTCTATAAAAGAAAACTACAAAAAATGGAATTGAGTTTGTCTCATACGCTTCAGCTTTCTAATATCTTCCGTGAAAATGATGGGAAGGAAAATTGTGCTCAATTACTAGAAGAAGAAATACATAGAATGTAAGGCATAAAATATGTGAATGATGAGCATGATTGCAATGTTGTTAGTATGAATTCTTTGAATACCCATGATGCTAATGATATGCAAAGCTACAAGCTTGGGGATGCTATGTTTGATGAAGATGATATGTTTAGTCCCCCAAGTTTTGATGAGCAAATTTATTATGATGAAAGCATGCCTCCTATTTATGATGATTATTGTGATGACACGTATGCTCTAAAGAATAACGATAACCATGAAACATGTCATCATGATTTTAATTTTCAATTGGATTATGCTTCACATGATAGTTATTTTGTTGAGTTTGCTCCCACTACTATTGATGAGAATAAATTTGCTTATGTGGAGAGTAGTAAAATTTCTATGCAAGTAGATCATGAAAAGAATGCTTTAGGTGCTGGTTATATTGTTGAATTCATTCATGATGCTACTGAAATTTTTTATGAGGGAGGAATGTATGCTTGTAGGAACTGCAATAATATCAAGTTTCCTCTCTATGTGCTTAAAGTTTTTTGAAGTTATGCTTGTTTTGCCTTCCTATGCAAGTTGATTCTTGTTCCCATAAGTTGTTTGCTCACAAACTCCCTATACATAGGAAGTGGTTTAGACTTAAATGTGCTAGTCATATTCTTCATGATGCTCTCTTTATTTTTCAATTCTTATCTTTTATGCGAGCATCATTGAAATCATCATGCCTAGCTAGGGGCGTTAAACGTTAGCGCTTGTTGGGAGGCAACCCAATTTTTATTTTTGTTCTTTATTTTTGGTTCTGTTTAGTAATAAATATATCATATAGCCTCTGGTTAGATGTGGTTTTATGTTTTAATTAGTGTTTGTGCCAAGTAAGACCTATATGATCTTCTTGGATGATAGTTATTTGATCTTGCTGAAAATTCCAGAAACTTTCTGTTCACGAAAACAATTGTTTAAAATCACCAGAACGTGATAAAATACTGATTCCAGTTGCAGAAGATCAATAATCAAATTATATAGGTCTTCCTATTTTGGTATAATTTTGTGAGTTCCATAAGTTTGCGTTAGTTATAGATTACTACAGATTGTTCTGTTTTTGACAGATTCTGTTTTCCTTGTGTTGTTTGCTTATTTTGATGACTCTATGGCTGGTAAAATAGTTTATAAACCGTAGAGAAGATGGAATACAGTAGATTTAACACCAATACAAATAAAGAATGAGTTCATTACAGTACCTTGAAGTGGTGTTTTGTTTTCTTTCTCTAACGGAGCTCACGAGATTTTGTGTTAAGTTTTGTGTTGTGAAATTTTCTAGTTTTGAGTAAAGATTCGATGGACTATGGAATAAGGAGTGGCAAGAGCCTAATCTTGGGGATTCCCAAGGCACCCCAAGGTAATATTCAAGGACAACCAAAAGCCTAAGCTTGGGGATGCCCTGAAGGCATCCCTCTTTAAATCTTAGTTCATCGGTAACTTTACTTGGAGCTATATTTTTATTCACCACATGATATGTGTTTTGCTTGGAGCGTCATTTTGTTTTGTTTAGCCTTGCTTGCTGTTGGAATAAAATACCAATATCTGAAATTATTAAATGAGAGAGAGAGTATTCACATAGCTACATAATTATTTAACTACTCATTGATCTTCACTTATAACTTTCTGGAGTAGTTTGTCATTTACTCGTGTGCTTCACTTATATCCTATGAGCAAATAGTTGAATGATTTGAATATCATAAATCTAAAATTATATATGTTTCATATGCTTATCCCATGGGGAGTAATGACTTCACATATAAGAAGTAGAGGTGGTAAATTTATTGAAGGTTAGCAAACATTGTATTGGTCACTTGAACAATTCGTGAAAGAATATTGAAGGAAGAGAGATTTCACATATAAATATACTATCTTGGACATCTTCTATGATTGTGAGCCCCATTAATTATTTTCAAACCTGAGCAAATTAGTTGAAGTTGGACAAGGAAGACAACATAACGAGTTATGCTTGGGTATATTTGTATAGACGTTATATTGTTGTGGATCCTCTAACATGTGGTGCTTGCTATTTAGAATCCTTTGCTAGCCAAAATATCTGTACTAAGCGGGAATACTGCTTGTGCATCCAAATTCCTTGAACCAAGTTTCTTCCACAAGGGTCCACCATATCTACCTATATGCGGTATTTACCTGCCGTTCCAAGTAAATTTGCATGTGCCAGACTCTAAACCTTCAAATAATAATCTGTTTTGTATGCCAGAATCGCTCATGTAGCGACTAGGGGATGTCAGTATCTTCCATGCTAGGTGGGTTATTCTCACGATGAGTGGACTCCGCTCATCATTCACGAGAAAATGGCTGGTAACTGGGATGCCCAGTCCTATGATGAAAAGATCAAAAACAAATTCACAAATAATTTAAACAAACTCCCCCAGGAATGTTGATAGTTGGACGGCACCCGTTGTTTCGGACAAGCCGTGGAGTGTGATTGTTGGTGGAGGGGGAGTAAAATCTTTACCTTTCTGTTTGGGAACCGCCTATAATGTATCTAGTATGGAAGATATTGGGAACTCTTGGTCGTTATGTTGACAATGAAAGCATATCTATCAAAATTATTTTCATCTCTGTTTTTTCTTCAAGATCTGGCACCTCTGCAAATCCCTGCTTCCCTCTGCGAAGGGCCTATCTTTTACTTTTATGCAAGAGTCAGTAGTATTCCTTCTCATTCCAACCTACTCTTTAGTTGGCAAGCATCATGTGATGGAAATATCTAAGCATATATGGCCATTCAAATATATTTGAGCATGAATTATTACTGTTGACATTACCCTTGAGGTAAAAGGTTGGGAGGCGAAACATTAAGCCCCTATCTTTCTCTGTGTTCGATGAATACTATTTGTTCTAAAAATATGCTTTGAGTGGTAGCAATCATCGAAGACTAAATGATAGTTGAGTATGTGAAGTTTGCTGAATCAAAGCTCTGACATAGACTCTTCCCGAAAATAAGATGAATTGCAATTGTTTGATGACTGAGAACATAGTTTGTTAGTTTTCAAGAAAGTTTATGATCTATACTTTAACATGTGAATAGTTTGTTACTTGATCATGAAAAGCTCTATGAGTTGAGCTACTGTTATGACATATGATGATGCTAGAAAAGGTGATTGAAATTATCATTTCTCAAACTCACTTCATAAATTATTTCTTTTATCATTTACCTACTCGAGGACGAGCAGGAATTAAGCTTGGGGATGCTGATACGTCTCCAACGTATGTATAATTTATGAAGTATTCATGCTATTATATTATCCATCTGGGATGTTTAATGGGCTTTACTATGCACTTTTATATTATTTTTGGGACTAACCTAGTAACCCAGAGCCCAGTGCCAGTTTCTGTTTCCCCCCTTGTTTCAGTGTTTCGCAGAAAAGGAATATCAAACGGAGTCCAAATGGAATGAAACCTTCGGGAGCGTGATTTTTGGAACGAACGTGATCCAGGAGACTTCGATTTGAAGTCAAGGAAGCTTCAAGGTGGCCACGAGGAAGGGAGGCGTGCCTGTCCCACTGGGCGCGCCCCCACCCTCGTGGGCCCCTCATGGCTCCCCTGACCGACTTCTTTCGCCTATATATGTCTGAGGCACTCCCGAATTAGGGGGTCCTCGGACAGCCGGACTATATCCTTTGGCCGGACTATTGGACTATGAAGATACAAGATTGAAGACTTCGTACCGTGTCCGGATGGGACTCTCCTTTGCGTGGAAGGCAAGCTTGGCAATTCGGATATGTAGATCTCCTCCCTTGTAACCGACTCTATGTAACCCTAGCCCCTTCTGGTGTCTATATAAACCGGAGGGTTTAGTCCATAGGACAAGAACAATCATAATCATAGGCTAGCTTCTAGGGTTTAGCCTATACGATCTCGTGGTAGATCAACTCTTGTAATACTCATATCATCAAGATCAATCAAGCAGGAAGTAGGGTATTACCTCCATCGAGAGGGCCCAAACCTGGGTAAACATTATGTCCCCCGCCTCCTGTTACCATCCGCCTTAGACGCACAGTTCGGGACCCCCTACCCGAGATCCGCCGGTTTTGACACCGACATTGGTGCTTTCATTGAGAGTTCCACTGTGACGTGATCATAAGGCTTGATGGCTCGTCTCGTTGTCAAGGACAACATCACCTCTGGAGAGCCCTGGCTGTCGGCCAAACTCTCCGACTAGGCGGCTTCGTCATGACCGCTCGCTCGGGCGTTGCGCCGACGATGACTTCTCGGGTCATCGAAAACAGCCTCCGCGTCGGCTCGGAATTCGCCGAGCAGATGGATCCAATGGAGCTCTCTTCTTTGAACAAGCTCTTGGATCGCATCGCCACCTTGGGAGTCGCTATGGACTATGATCGGATCGGGCTTAAACCCGACCAAAGGGAGATTAACTCTCCGCCGGTCACCCATCAGATAGCGGTGGTGGAGGAGCAACGCAGCGATTCTTCCTCTATCTTGAGGACAAACTATGTCAAGATTCCTGAGCTCTTCGAGCCGGATACCCGTCTACGGGAGGACATGGCCCAAGCTTTGAACCTAGAATCAGACAGCGGGCCAGACCTATCGGGCAACATCACGGAGCCCGAACTTCTAAGATCGGAAACTCCTCCGCCCCTGGGTCTCAGATCGGGTCAGGGTTCGGACATAAATCTGCCCACCCACCCAGATATAAGTGATCTTTCCCACATTAGACAAGAGCCCCAAGAGACAGTACATCACTATTGGGCCAGATTCCTCCTTGTAATGAACAAGGTCAAGGACTGTCGTGAGGAAGACGCAATTTCATTCTTTTGCAAAAACTGCACGGACAAGGGAATCCTCAACGCCATAAGTCGGCGTGACATAGCACACTTCGCTGACTTGGCGGCCATAGTACAGAAGTATTGTGCGATGGAAAGCGCCTGGAAAACCCAAACAAAATTTTGGGATCCTCCGGCTCTCACTAAACCCCCTGTCCGAACTAAAAGGGTGTACTCTCGTAAGTCACCCGATCTAATTACAAAGAAACAAAAGCCCACTGCAGGGCATGGAACTATATTGGAGGGATGGCTCAACGGGCCATGCAAAATTCACAGTACACCGGATACCACGCCAACTCATAGCCTTAGAGCATGTTGGATACTCCGGCAGGTGACCAAGAGCGGTGAGGATCTCCTCATCAACAATACCGCAGAGCACCATCCCATGGACAATAACAATACAGTATTGACAGTCTTCGAGACCTTCACCTCAAATAATAGGCGTAAGCGAGCACTCCGCAGCCTTGCCGAAGTCTGCCACGTGGCAACAATAAATCCATGGAGCAATACGGCTATAACTTTCAATGCCAGTGACGAATCTAAATTCCGAACAGCCCGGGCACCAGCCGCCTTGGTCCTTAGTCCAATTGTGGACGGCTTCCGGCTTACTAAAGTGCTCATGGACGGTGGCAGCGGATTAAACCTCATCTATGAGGAGACTCTTCGAATAATGGAAATAGACAGGAGCCGCATTAAGCAAAGCAGCACGGCCTTCAGAGGGATCATCCCTAGTCGGCAGGCACGATGTGCAGGAAAAATCACACTAGATGTGGTATTCGGCACGCCGGAGAATTATAGGTCCGAAGAAATCACATTCCAAGTGGCCCCGTTCAGTAGCGGATACCACGCCCTTCTAGGGCGGGAGGCATTCACGGTCTTCCAAGCTATACCCCATTACGGGTACATGAAGCTCAAAATGCCCGGGCCTAATGGAATCATCACTCTAGCTAGTGATCCGCGCCGAAAATAAAACCGCCGCACTAGCCCTCGAGGCGCTATCCGAAGCCCTTGCGGCTGAAGAACTAACCGCGCCGCGCTCCACAGTGGACAGGGACGACGTGATACTCGACAAAAGACCCAAGTCCACCTCTTTTAAACCAGCGGACAAAATAGTCAAATTCCAAGTCCACCCAACGGACCCTACAAAAACAGCATCCATCGGGGCACAGTTAAACCCCGAAGTAGACGCCGCACTACGGGAGTTCTTGCGCGAGAATTGGGACATCTTCGCTTGGCATCCTTCAGACATGCCAGGAATCCCATGCAGGCTGGCCGAGCATAGTCTTAACATTCTAAAGGGGTTCAAGCCAGTCAAGCAAACTCTTCGGTGTTTCTCTGAGCCTAAGTGACAAGCCATGGGAGAGGAGCTAGCCAAGTTACTTGAGGCCGGATTCATTCGAGAAATAAAACATCCGAACTGGCTAGCAAACCTGGTGATGGTACCAAAGAAGGACAAATCCTGACGCCTATGTGCCGATTTCAAGGACCTCAACAAGGCCTGCCCCAAGGATCCCTTCCCTCCCCCCCGCATCAATCAAATTATCAACGCTACCGCAGGACACGACTCATCGTGTTTCCTCGACGCATACTCCGGATACCATCAAATTAAGATGGCGGAATCCGATCAAGCCGCAACGACATTTATCACTCCATACGGCCCCTTCTGTTTTAACACCATGCCTTTCGGGCTAAAAAACGCTGGTGCAACCTATCAACGCATGATTCAGACATGCCTGGAAACACAAATTGGCAAAACAGTGGAGGCATATGTAGACGATGTGGTCATCAAAACCAGACACGTCGAATCCTTAATAGACGACTTGAGGCTCACGTTCGACAATCTCCGAACATACAAAATCAAGCTCAATCTAGAAAAATGCGTTTTCGGCGTGCCCGTCGGAAAGCTCCTGGGCTTTATCGTCTCCAGTAGAGGAATTGAAACAAATCCGGCTAAAATCCAAGCTCTGTAACAGTTGGCCATCCCAACAGACCTCAAGCAAATACAGAAGTTAACTGGATGTGTGGCTGCCTTAAGCCGCTTTATCTCCCGATTAGGAGAAAAGGAACTACCCCTTTATCGCCTTCTCCGATGCACCGAACACTTCGAGTGGACGGATGCGGCCACGGCCGGATTGGAAGAAATAAAAGCCATCCTGGCCACCAACACTACAAAAAAAAGACACATCCATGACATTTTGGGCCGAACGAATTTTTTCCTGTCATACATATGACACTTCTATGACGATAATTGTGACAAAACCCGGTATCATCATAGGTGTGGTGGGCTCCTACTTCTATGACAAAAAATCATGACATAAAATGGGCTTTTCGTCCTGGGCGGGCCGGAGACGCAGCTGCATGACATTCTTTGGGCCGTCCATGACGGAAAAAACGGTGGTAGAAGCGAGGGCGAGGAAAATTTCAGGGAGTTCCCGGTTACGGTGGGAGGTCGGGGCCGAGCGATGCGCTGCTTTCTCTCGTACGACGCTGCTGCAAAAGTGCGGTGTTGGCTCTAATCAACCCGAGCGAGGCATTGGGCTCTAATCAACCCGAGCGACAGACCGCAGAACTACGCGTTCATCGAACCCGAGCGATCGATCGATGGTCGTTAATCGAACCCGATCGAGCGATTCTTCGCTATCGCTGCTAATCAAGCTGATCGATGCTTCCTTTGGGATGAACAGTGAGTGTTGCGGGGGGTTGGATGAATAAAGGAGCGGTGGCGTTGCCTCCGGATGAACAGGACCCGTGGTGTGGAGGGCTGGATGAACAGTGAGACGATGGAGGGTGATTGAACAAGAGGCGGTGGAGAAGCGCGGCGGAGGCTGGATGAACAGGAGCCCGTGGAGGCTGGAGGAGGTCGACGATGGATGAACAATGAGTCCGTGGAGGCCGGAGGAGGTCGACGGTGGAGATGAACAGATCCGTGGAATCTCATTTTGCGGTATGCCACACCTCCCGGCGAACAGGACCCCGCTTTCACCATAGCGCCCAACACAAGTCCGTTTCATCCGTTTTGCGGTACGCCACACCCTCCCGATCAACAGGACCCCGCTTCGATCGTGGGAGGTCTGCTTCTCCGCTTTGCGGCACGCCACACCCTCCCGATCAACATGACCCCGCTTTCGACCGTAGGAGGTCCGCTTCTCCGCTTACGTGGTACGCCACACCTCCCGATCAATAGGACCCCGCTTTGACCGTAGGAGGTCCGCTTCTCCGCTCGGCTACGCCAGCTTTGGTTCCATCGCTCAGGCTTTGTCCAAGCCCTCCCGATGAACACGACCACACATTCCGTTCCGACCCAGCCGGTTGGCTCCCACGCGTTGCGTTGCCTCCCGATGAACACGACGCATTCCGTTGCCTCCCCATGAACATGACGACGACGCTGTTTCTCCGTTCTGACCCAGCCATGTACACGAGCACTGGCCGTACGTATGCGCGAGTAGGCGTTCGAGACCACGCCCGTATGTACACATACGTGGTCGTATTTTCTTTCTTGCACACTGGCCGATGTACGTACGTGTACGTGCTATGTGAGCACCTCTACTACGACACGTACGCGCCTCTACTACGACCCGTGCGCGCCTCTACATCGACCAATATATATGTACATACACGTTCGCGACCAGAATGACAATGCTATGTACGCTTCGACCAGGTGGGTCCCGACTGTCAGGCACTTCCTTGCATGCGAAGATGTAGCTGGTGGGTCCCAGCTGTCAGGGGGGAAATCGTTTTTTTGCCCGGACGCACTTTGAGGGAGTCCTGGATTAGGGGTATCCGGACAGCCGGACTATATCCTTTGGCCGGACTGTTGGACTATGAAGATACAAGATTGAAGACTTCGTCTCGTGTCTGGATGGGACTCTCTTGGCGTGGAAGGCAAGCTTGGCGATACGGATATGTAGATCTCCTTCCGTTGTAACCGACTGTAATTCCTAGCCCCTCCGGTGTCTATATAAACCGGAGGGTTTAGTCCGTAGGACAACAACAATCATACCACAGGCTAGCTTCTAGGGTTTAGCCTCTACGTTCTCGTGGTAGATCAACTCTTTTAATACTCATATTCATCAAGATCAATCAAGCAGGAAGTAGGGTATTACCTCCATAGAGAGGGCCCGAACCTGGGTAAACATTGCGTCCCTTGCCTCCTGTTACCATCCGCCTTAGATGCACAGTTCAGGACCCACTACCCGAGATCCGCCGGTTTTGACACCGACATTGGTGCTTTCATTGAGAGTTCCACTATGTCGTCGCTGTAAGGTCCGATGGCCCCTTCGATCATCAACAACGATGCGGTCTAGGGTGAGGTTTTCCTCCCCGGAGAGATCTACGTGTTCGGCGGCTTCGCACTGCGGGCCAACTCGTTTGGCCATCTGGAGTAGATCAAGAGCTACGCCGCTGGCCATCAGGTCAAGTTTGGAAACTTGAATTACACTGCCGATATCTGTGGAGACTTGATCTTCGATGGATTCGGGCCCATGCCAGGTGTGTCGCACGATCACGACGAGCACGATATAGCTCTGCCGTCGAACAATGTTCGGGAGATCACGCCAGCAACTACTCCGGCCTCTAGTCCGGAGCAGATCATGCCATCCGAGGACGGGAGGATAGACTCCGCCATGGGGGCCGCGCCCTCAGTGGCGATAGAGCCGAATACCGACCTTACCCGTCACGAGAGCCGTGCCGCTGAACTGTTGGACTCGTCCTCGGCCACGGACTCCGTACCACCCACGCCCATACCTATCGAATCCGATTGGGCGCCGATCATGGAGTTCACCTCCGCAGATATCTTTCAGCGCTCGCCCTTTGGCGACATCTCGAACTCATTGAAATCTCTCTCCTGTGCTCGAGAACCTTGGCGAACTATGTCCGCTAGAGTGGGATGCGACGACGAAGAAATTCAATCCCCACCCACCACCCACTTAGTAGCCACTCCGATTTACTTAACCGACATGCTCAACTTCGACCAAGACATCGATGGTATGGACACCGATGCCGAGACGAACAGAAGCATCGCCACGTAGCAATCGGACCGCCTCATCATATGATATATACATGGTGGACACACTCAAAGAAGGCAACGACGACAAGACAATGGAGGACGACCCCTCCAAGAAGTAACCTCAGTGCCGACATCAGCGGCGCCGCTCTAAGTCTCGCCACAGCAAAAGCGGTGATACCGGCACAGGAGATAACAGTGCTTCGAACAGTGCCGAAGATGATGACAATCCCCTCCAGAACGATCAAGAGCTGGAGGATGAACAAGCCAGCCCTCCTAAGAGAGCGACAGAGGAAGAAACGGAGGATGACAACTACATGCCTCCCTCCGAAGACGAAGTGAGCCTCGACGACGAAGAATTTGTCATGCCTGAGGATCCCGTCGAGCAGGAGCGCTTTAAGCGCCGGCTTATTGCCACAGCAAACAGCCGGAGGAAAAAGTAGCAACAGCTTCCAGCTGATCAGGATCTGCTAGCAGATAGATGGACTGAAGTCCTTGCGGCTGAGGAGTACGAACTCGAACGCCCTTCCAAAGGTCATCCTGCGTTCGATGCGGCTGATCGGCCACCCCATGGCCTAGATAGAGAGGCAGTACGGCTCGAAAATCAGCCTGCACCCCGCCGCCATTCAAACAAATATACCAAGGCAATGGGAAACATGCAAGACCTGCGAGACGTATTGGAAGACATGGCAAAACAATGCTAGATCGATCTATGGATCACGGGGCCGTGCCCCTACAAGGGACGGTGAACGCCTCGTCGGATACAGTAAAAGCAATTCCGGACGGGCCGAATACAACAGGCAGGATTCATACGAGCTGCGTCGCGACATAGCCCAGCATAGAGGCACGGCACACCCCCTATGCTTCACCAATGAACTAATGGAGCATGAATTCCGAGAAGGTTTCATACCTGTAAACATCGAATCATATGATGGTACAACAGATCCCGTGGTATGGATCGAGGACTTCCTCCTCCACATCCACATGGCCCGCGGTGATGATCTACATGCCATCAAGTACCTCCCGTTAAAATTCAAAGGACCAGCTCGGCATTGGCTGAATAGCCTACCAGCAGACTCCGTCGGCTATTGGGAGGATCTGGAAGACGCATTTGTTGACAATTTCCAGGGCACTTATGTGCGACCACCAGATGCCGATGACTTGAGCCACATAATTAAGCAGCCAGGGGAATCGGCCAGGCAATTCTGGACACGGTTCCTAACAAAGAAAAACCAAATTGTCGACTGTCCGGATGCAGAAGCCCTAGCGGCATTCAAGCACAACATCCGTGACGAGTGGCTCGCCCGGCACCTCGGCCAGGAAAAGCCAAAATCAATGGCAGCCCTCACGACACTCATGACCCGCTTTTGCGCTGGAGAGGATAGCTGGCTGGCTCGTAGCAATAACATATCAAGGAACCTTGGCACTTCGGATACCAAGGACAGCAACGACAGGTCATGTCGCAGCAACGGTGATAACGCCGAAGGCACGACAATCAATGCCGGATTCAGAGGCTCTAAATCTGTCAGCGGAAAAAGCCATTCAAAAGAAGTACTCCGGACCCATCCAGTTTGGACCACATACTCAATCGCTCGTGTCAAATACACGGCACCCCCGATAAGCCAGCCAATCACACCAACAGAGAATGTTGGGTGTTCAAGCAGGTCGGCAAGTTAAATGCCGAAGACAAAGACAAGGGGCTGCACAGCGATGACGCGGAGGAGCCACGGCCGCCGAACACGGGAGGACAGAAGAGGTTCCCCCCACAAGTGAGGACAAGAAACATGATATACGCAACCCACATCCCCAAAAGGAACGGAAGCGCACTAAGGGGCGATACACGATGGAGCCCGTCGCCCCAAAGTTCAACCCATGGTCCTCTTGTCCGATCACATTTGATCGTAGGGACCACCCCACGAGTATCCGTCATGGCGGATCTGCCGCATTGGTCCCAGACCCAATCACCGACGGATATCACCTCACTCGAGTCCTTATGGATGGCGGCAGCAGCTTGAACCTGCTTTACCAGGATACAGTGTGCAAACCAGGTGTAGAGGCCCATTGTACGGACTCAATCACACTTGAAGTGGTCTTCGGATCTTCGGACAACTTCCGAAGCGAGGAGTTAATCTTCGATATCGTCCCGTTCTGCAGCGGCTATCACGCACTGCTCGGGCGCACCGCATATGCAAGATTTAATGTGGTATCGCATTACGCGTACCTCAAGCTCAAGATGCCAGGACCTAGGGGGGTCATCACAGTCAATGAAAACACATAACGCTCGCTCCGTACGAAAGAGCACACTGCGGCCCTTGCAGCAGAAGCTCAAAGCAGCCTTTTGAGGCAATCCACCAGTTCGGCGATCAAGCCCCCGGACACCGTCAAGCGCGTCCGGAATAACCTGCAACATGATCGCCTGGCA
Organism: Aegilops longissima; assembly: GCA_021605205.1. Lineage (NCBI taxonomy): Eukaryota > Viridiplantae > Streptophyta > Magnoliopsida > Poales > Poaceae > Aegilops > Aegilops longissima. The sequence continues at coordinate 698,124,219 of CM038678.1, forward strand.
CGCTCAGAGCTCGCCTAGCAATCCGGCCCCCGCCCTAGTCTTAGTACAACGGCAACGTCCGTCGCACGTGTGCATAATTACGCATTGAAAATACCATGGGTTTAGGCGGGGGCATGATCACGGCGCGTCCCACAATGCGGTTTAACCGCACTAGGGGCTTACTACCTTCATCACTCTCTCTCTTTCAGGACTCTACTCTCTGGAAGCCTTGTCCGGCAGCACGGTAGCTGGACACATGATACAACACCCAAGGAGGCAGGAAGCTACGTCGTACAAACGGAATCCCCAGGTGGTCTCTGATAACGAGCTAAATACCTATTTTAAGATACCAGTCTGCATCTTGCCCTTGGATGGGACATGTCAAATAGTCCTATTTTTTGCTTACCGCAGCATTTGTATCATTATGCTTTAACGCATTTCTTAAATAAACAATGCATAGTACTAGTCTATTATTGCATCCTATGTTCTTATATTATATATATATATATGCTTATCTATGACAATCAACACCCGTACACTGTGGTACGGCAAATACGCCATGGGCTTCCGTATACCCCATAATTCGGCGTGAGAAGTCCGAATACTTTCGACACTGCGGCACCCCGAACTTATAGCATTATATGCATCAGCTCCGAATCATGTCTTGGGTCAATAGTTGGGTTTGCCCGCTCCCATGTTTTGGTACCTTACGCCCGCTATATCGCTAAGGTAGCAAAGGAGAACTACTGCGATTGTGCCCTGTTCTTCCGCCGAGCACCTCAAGAGAGAAAGCTAAAACTGATCATCATGATGAGGCGAGAGCTGGTCGCTGTTCGAGAGGTCTCAAGTCCCTAAAGACTTTTTTCTGCTTGGCGAGGAGCCGGCCTTGTCCGGCTTAGGCGTGTATAAGCGCCTCAAATTCGCTTCAAGACTAGGGGCTTCGCCAAAATTTAAAATTGTAGACTTCTATGTCTAAGTGAGAGCGATAAAGCATTATAGTCCAATTGCCTGGTTCGTTGCGCTGAAAACCTCCCTCGAAGGACCCAAGAATGGGAAAAGGAGTGATCAGATTCATCCCAACACCCCAAAGACTAGTTGCATGGGGCGTGTTTACCACTAGTAACTCTCGGAATTTATAAACGGCCGCACGTAAGGTAATATTTTAAATACAAAAGCGTTGCATAACTAACATGAACTAGTTTTCATAAACACAAGGATCACATGAGCAAGTTCATTCCAAGATTACATCTTTGGTACATTCATCCGCCACAAGACGGCACCCTTCGTGACACTTTCATAATACATTTCGGGTGGCGATGTTCCTTGCCTGCGGTGGCCCCTCCTTCACCAGCTTCTCGGCGTCCATCATCGCCTGATGCACCTTTGCACGGCAAGAGCCTCGCGGCACCTTCGATGAAGACGGACCGCTTGATGACTTCCACCATGGGCGAGCATCTACAAGCCGCCTCACCGTCGAAGTAGCTGTTAAGGTGGAGTCGCCAGCCACATCCGGACTATAAGGCCCCTCATGGCCTGTTCGCCGCTTTGTGGAGCTCGACCATTGCTTCAGCTGGTCGCCACGGGCATCGGGTGTTCGGTCCCAAAGATATCGAGACCAGAACAACTTCTCCGCCGAGCTTCCCTCCTCGGCCCGGTAAAACTCCGCGGCGTCAGACAAACTACGGGGCAGATCTGCGAACGCTCCTGGAGAGCTCCGAACTCGGGTAAGTAAAAGGAAATTTTCTTTTGCATACCTACTTTGCATAATGAATGCCTTACCCGCCGCTATCTTCTTCACCGCCTCAACTTCCTGGAGGGCCTTATGAGCTTCGGCCTTGCCATTTTTTGCACTTTCGAGGGCCTGGGCAAGCTCGAACTCTCGCGTCCTCAAGTCAAGCTCTAGGGACTCATGCTTCTTGATGAGCACCTGGAGCTCCTGCTGCACCTCACCTACCCGGGCTTCATGTCTTTCTCACTCAGTGCACTCCTTGGCTGCTTTGTTTTCGGCCTCGGACAGCGCCTTCTTGAGGGTCGCCACTTCGGTCGTGGCCCCTGGCAAAATTCATGATGATCCTATTATCCTGCAACCAAATCTTTCTTTTTAATATTGACAAGGTATTGCTTACCTTTGTTCTCCTCGAGCTGCCTCTTGGCAAGGCCGAGCTCTTCCTTGATCGCCTGTGTCCTGCTATAGTCGGCGACCTCCATGATCGACGCAAGGCAATGACCAGCGAGGAAGCCTACATATTCACATAGACATACTATAATTATACTCCTGCGATTATTATTCGATCCTCTATTCGGCTTTTCTTCGTGAACGCCAAATGAGCATCAGGTGCTACCGCTCTATGCGTGATATTTCCTATAATTTAAATACTTAACTCAAAGCTGTTAGGAGGCGGGCGAAAGCTTGCTTAGTCCGCTTTTGGATCGAATTTTCTCCATCACCGCACTCATGATAGTGCGGTGCTCTTCGCTGATGGAAGTGCCTTGAGCGCTTCCAAGAAGTTGTCCGATGCCTCGGATGGACAGAGGTCACCGGCGCGGGCGGCTTGCCCTCTTCACGGGGTCGCTGGCGAGTCCGGAACCATCGGAGGTTCCGCGGCGGTGTTCGATCGAGGCGAACTCGGAGCCCATGGGAGTCTTGATCCTTTGCGCCTGTGGTCCGAGCGCCTTGAGGTGCCTCCAGGACTTCCTCCCCCCGGCTCGGTGCCCTTTGGGACAACACCTCGGCGTCGCCCGTAGGGCGAGGGGTGGAGGCGGTCGGAGGTGAATCACTATTCATATCGGACGGGTCCAAAGAGCCATCCGATGAAGATACGTCGATATGGGCTCAGGGCGGGCTGCGTAATCATGTTCGGCATGATGAGAAGCAGTGTGATAAAATATATCAAGAGTTATTATGGTATCCGGATACTTACGACTTCGCCAGGGGCTTGTCCCTGGGCAACCACTCGTCGTCACTGTGGGCGGCGATCGTGGAGCAGTCCAGAAGGAGGGTCCTTCCTTTCTTGGACCCTTCGGCCTCCCCGGTTGGGACGACCTTCCTTTTCTTGTCTCCCCGGCTGGGGGAGAACTTTCCTCTTCCTCCTCGTCATCGTGGGAGGAGTGCGCCTCGGAGTGTTCGGACGATGAGTCCAACACAACCTTGCGCCGGAGACCCTCTCAGGTCCCCGTGGCCTTCTTCTTGGCCGTTTTAGCTGGCACCTCGTAAGGTGCCAGAGTCAGCATCTCCGTTAGGAGAGCGTCTGCTGGATCTTCGGGTAGGGGAGCTGGGCAGTCAATCCGCTCGGTCGTCTCTACCCAATCATGTCAAAGGCATGGGGGCTTAGATCCTGAATATGATTAAACTAAGGAAACTAAACATCTCGTGATGTGTAAAAACCTACCGGATTGGCGCGGCGCTTTGCGCTGAGTCTGCGGTCCTCGGTAAGGGGAGGAGGTACCTTGGCGCCTTTAAACAACACCCTCTAGACTTCCTTGTGCGTCGTGTCAAAAAGCTCCTGCAGCGTCTGGTGCTCGGTTGGGTCGAACTCCCACAAATTTAATACCTGTTGTTGACACGGGAGGATCCAGCGGAAGAGCATGACCTGGACCATGTTGACAAGCTTGATTTTCTTGCTCATCATGTTCCTGATGCAGGTCTGGAGTCCGGTCAGCTCTACTGGGTTACCCCAAGACAGGCCCTTCTCTTTCTAGGAGGTGAGCCGCGTGGGGATTCCGGATCGGAACTCGGGGGCCGCCACCCAGTTGGTGTCGCGCGGCTCGGTGATGTAGAACCACCCCGATTGCCACCCCTTTATGGTCTCCACATAGGAGCCCTTGAGCCATGTGACATAGGGCATTTTGCCCACCATGGCGCTGCCGCATTCCGCTTGCTGGCCGCCTACAACCTTCGGCTTGACATTGAAGGTCTTCAGCCACAGGCTGAAGTGGGGCTGGATGCGGAGGAAGGCCTCGCACACGATGATAAACGCCGAGATGTTGAGGATGAAGTTCGGGGCCAGGTCATGGAAGTCCAGCCCGTAGTAGAACACGAGGCCGCGGACGAATGGGTGGAGGGGAAATCCCAGTCCGCGGACGAAGTGGGTGAGGAAGACTACCCTCTCGTAAGGTTCCGAGGTAGGGACGATCTGCCCCGCATCGAGCAGCCGGTGCGCGATGTCCGCGGCCAAGTATCCGGCTCCCCGCAGCTTCTTGATGTCCTCCTCCGTGACGGAGGATTTCATCCACTTGCCTCCCGCTCCACACATGATTGAAGCGGTTTGAGGAGAAAAGGTGCAAGCTTGGGCGTTGGAGCTCGAAAGGCAAGAATGGATGTCGCGAGAGGAAGAAGGCGGTGAAAAGGTGAAGTCCTTGTCCCTTTATAAAGGCGGATGAAACTATGCGCCCCACTTGCCTAGTAAAACTCGCTGATTCCCAAGCACCGTAATTGATGGCGCGTTGGGTTACCCACGTCCGTATTGATGAGAATCCGTGATGAGGGACACGATCTCGCTTCGACAAGACGTGCCTAGGAAACTGCCTCGCGATATGTGCGGCGGCTGGTTGCGAAAAATGGTTAGAATAATGACGGGGCCATGGCGTGATGTCATGCTATAATACGTCAGCAGATTAGATTTGTGGAAATATTATTCTCTCTACGATGGTATGTGGAACTTGTTTTGCAGAACCGGACACAATCCTTGTGTTCGAAATCTTCTAAGGAGTATTCGGAGGAGGAACCCGCCTTGCAATGCCGAAAACAATCTGCACACCAGACTCATCGTCATTGAAGCCTGGTTCAGGGGCTTTTGAGGGAGTCCTGGATTAGGGGGTATCCAGACAGCCGGACTATATCATTTGGCCGGACTACTGGACTATGAAGATACAAAATTGAAGACTTCGTCTCGTGTCCGGATGGGACTCTCTTGGCGTGGAAGGCAAGCTTGGCGATACGGATATGTAGATCTCCTTCCGTTGTAACCAACTCTGTGTAACCCTAGGCCCCTCCGGTGTCTATATAAACCGGAGGGTTTAGTCCGTAGGACAATAACAATCATACCATAGGCTAGCTTCTAGGGTTTAGCCTCTACGATCTCGTGGTAGATCAACTCTTGTAATACTCATATTCATCAAGATCAATCAAGCAGGAAGTAGGGTATTACCTCCATAGAGAGGGCCCGAACCTAGGTAAACATTGTGTCCCTTGCCTCCTGTTACCATCCGCCTTAGACGCATAGTTCGAGACCCCATACCCGAGATCCGCCGGTGTTGACACCGACACACTTCCTTGCGTGCGAAGGTGTAGCTGGTGGGTCCCAGTAGTCAGGGGGGAAACATTTTTTTCGTGAAATACGGTGGCCCGTCCGATGGGTCCCTGCTGTCAGGTGGAGGAATAATTATTTTGCGCGTAATAAGGAGGCACTTCCTTGCGGCCGCCAGGACCCAATATCGCCTCTCCACGTCAGATCCACGTCCGATGGAAGCCGCCTTGACCATGTTGACCACACCGCGCCGAGAGCACCAGGGCGGTGGACGACGGCGAGGCCTAGGAAGGGGATGACGCAGAGCCAGGGAATACGCGATAGTGGATGCCCACGCGTAGAGGAGTACGAGGGTTCACTGGTTCGCTGGGGTGTGAGGCTGCCGTCGCTTCAGAATAACAGGGGGTGTGGGTGAGTAGAGGGATGGCCTGGCCAACGGTGGGAGTAGTAGGGGGCGGTGAGGCCTCCGCCGCGTCGTAGCCGGCCACGGGAGGCAGGAGCACGAGGGACGACCGGCGCTGGTTTGGGCGGCTGGAGCAAGAAGACCTGAGGTTGAAGAAGCACTACGGCCGTTGGATGGACATCGTACGGTCACTGGAGCTAGAATCGTGCATACTGACTAAGTTGATAAAGCCCTTCGTCCCCGTCAACTTAGTAGGCCCACAAGTCAGCCTGCCACTATACTGGGTCCCAGCTAACAGGGGGAGTATTCATTTTTTTTCGTGCGTAATAAGGAGGCACTTCCTTGCGTGCAAGATATAGCCAGTGGGTCCGAGCTGTCGGTGGCGGTAACGTTTTTTGTGAAATACTGAGGCCCTTCCGGTGGGCCCTCGATGTCGTGGAGGAATCATTATTTTGCGCGTAATAAGGAGGCATTTCTGGCGTGCGGCCGTGGACCCAGTATCGGCCTCTCCATGTACAGATCCACTTCAGATGCATGTCGGTCGTTGACCACGCTGACCAGGCCGCGCCGAGAGCACCAGGGCGGTGGACGACGGCGAGGCCTAGGAAGGGAACGACACGGAGGCAGGGAAGACTCGGCAGTTGTTTCCCACGCGGAGGGGAGTATGACTGTACGAGGGTTTACTAGTTTGTCTGCCGTTGCCGGAGAATAACAACAGGTGTGGGTGAGTAGAGGGATGGCTAGGCCAGCGATGGGAGTACGGTGGGGCGGTGAGGCCTGCGTGACAGCACAGCCGGCCGCGAGAGGAGGGAGCAGGCAGTCCCGCCGGCGCTTGTTTGAGCGGCTGGAGCAGGAAGAGCAGAGATTGAAGAAGCACGACGGCCGTTGGACGGACATCCAATAGTCACTGCTTGTGCGTCAACCTTTTTTTTAGGAAAGCCTCAAATCTGTGGAAAACAACATACAACCCATTTGCCATTATTTCTAATAATTTACAGCCCATTTGCTAATTCTTAAGGTTTTTTTTTGGAGCCCATATTCTTTTTGTTAGCATTACAGCCCATATTGTGGCCACGGTAAAAAAAATATACGAAATTTTGCATATTTCTGTGTGGTCCGAACTGTTTTTAATCCCAAAATTTCGAATCACATTCAAACTGATTTAAAAAATAAATATATATCAATTAAAATCCAACAAATTCTCCACGCATTAAAATTAATGTAATTTAAAATCTCGAAATGAGAAAAAGATATTTGAAACTAATTGACGGTTCGATGTGTTTTAAAAATGTACAGCCCATTTCTCATTACTGGTGGGCCATTTTCTCGACCCGCCGAATGAAAGGTCTCCTCGTCTTGAAAGATTTGCAGCCCAACAGGCCTGACAAAGCGACTTACTTGGCAAATCACAAAAAAACTGGGCTGTGGCCATGGACCCAGCTGTCAGCCTCTCCACATACAGTACTCTTCCGATGGAAGTCGGTCGTTGACCACATTGACCACGCCACCGAGAGCACCAAGGCGGTGGACGACGGCGAGGCCTAGGAAGGGGACGACGCGAGCCGGGAAGACGCGGCGGGATGCCCACGCGGAGAGAGTACGAGGGTTCACTGGTTCGGCTGCGGTGTGAGGCTGCCGTCGCCGCAGGGCCTGGCTAGCGGTGGGAGTAGTAGGGGGCGATGAGGCCTCAACGGCAGCACAACCGGCCACTGGAGGCAGGAGCAGACGGTCTCCCCGGCACTGGTTTGGGCGGTTGGTGCAAAAAGAGCAGCGATTGAAGAAGTAGCATGACCGTTCGATTCAAATCCAATGGTTACTGCTGCTAGAATCGTTTGTTGACTAAGTTGACAAGCCCTGCGTACGCGTCAACTTAGTAGGCCCACAGGTCAGCCTCCCAATCGGTGCGCCCCAGATGTCAGTGGGAGGAATCATTTTTTTCGCGTAATTTTTTTGAGAGCAGTTGATTGCGTGCGGCCAGTCCAGCGGAGGGAGTAGGGTGGGCCGGGGAAGCCTGCGCGGCATCACAGCGGGCCACAAGAGGAGGGAGCAGGCAGTCCCGCCGGCTCTAGTTTAGGCGGCTGGAGCAGGAAGATCAGAGATTGAAGAAGCACGTCGGCCGTTGGATGGACCTCCAGCAGTCACTGCTGCTAGAATCATGTGTTCACTGACAAAGCCTTGCGTAAACAAGTCAGCCTCGAAAGCTGTGGCGTGTACAGCCCATTCGCTATTATTTTTATAATTTTTACTCATTTTCTAATTCATATGGAATTTATTGCAGCCCGTTTTCCATTTTTAGAATTGCTGGCCATTTTCTCGTCAATGCCGAGTCAAAAAATTAACTAAATATGTGGGAAATTTTGAAAATTCAGTAAATTTTTGCTTGAGGAACGAAATATTCTTAATCCAAAAATTAATAGCCACACTAAAACAAATTTAAAAATAAATTAATACTATGTCATGTTAAATCCAATGAAATACGTATAAGATATCAGTGAAGAACAAAAACAAAAAAAGAAACTAATATCCCATTTGCTATAATTTTTTTGGAATTTTCAACCCCTTTTGATATTACTTTTAACAGACATTGACCATACTCTTTGGCCAGGACAGAATGCATCCCTCCTCATCTTGAAAGATTTGCAGCCCAGTAATTCAGAGAAAACAAATAGGCCTAGCTTGGGTATTCTTCAAAAAGAAATACTGGGCAACCTATTTTCCCAAAGAACTGGTGCACGAACATTTAGCTTTATTTATTTATTTACTTATTTATGTTTAGGGGACCATGAGCATGTACCTGGGCCGGATTCATGTGAGAGCCTCCCTTCCAGTTAATTATGGGCTTCTCTATTGGGCCTTCATCAGTGGGCTGCATGTTATCAACAAGTGGAAAATGTGTTCCGTACGAAAAATAGTATGAGCTATGTACGGTTCGGGGCACTAAAGGATCGAACCGTGCAACGACTTCCAAAACATTGTGTTTGTCGTTCTAACAACACATTTAGTCAACCAAAATACGAAATATACTACTGATTGTACATTCAAAACAGTAGCAGCAGCAACCAGGGCTGGGGGTGCAACAGAAGCAGTAAGCAGGCCAGAAGAGTGAAGACGCAGCTCTCTCTTCCAAACCAAACATCAACCATCATTACAAAAGGGCTACCAAAAAAGAACAAGTGTATGCATCAAACTAAATAAAGATCCTACTACACCAAGTGTACACATCTAACTAACTGGCTCAGTTAGACGTTACTATTTATTAAGCTGTGAAGATTGGCTGACGGCTTGAACCAGATGGGTGCCTGACGGGGGAAACTCCAGCCAGCAGGTCGAAGTCTGATACTTGCGACTCTCTCTCGCCTACTTTGGGCTGCAGAGCGTGGCGGCACATATCAGGGTATGGTGCATGCAGAGACGCATGGTACGCTGTGTACACACATTTTTGCCTGATGAACGAAACCGCGCTGCCATCATGATCCTTGCCGTCGGTTATCTCCTGGTTAATCGGATAATTCAGTCCGACAAACGGAGAGCGTGTACCAAGGCTACTTACCAGCCTCCAAGAAAAAATTCCTGAAGGCCCGAGAAGCTGGGATCCTTCTCAAAGACCTTGCAAGGATCGTGATTGTATTCGTGAAACAACACGTCCGATGCGTCTGACGATCATCAATCTTCGCCATCGTCGATCGAGCCAGAACCACCGCAACTGCCATGCCGCTTTTCTTTGAAAGGTTCTAGGATTAGGAAGGGTAGGGACACCAAAGCGCCTACAACATAATATCAAGTTGAGTCAAATAAAAAAGGGCTCTTGATTTAGTCAAGCTTAAGAACAGCATGTTATGAGCATGAATATTTTTTCAGTAAATGTTGAAAGTAATATAAGCAAGCCATCATGATATCATAGGAAAGTAACATACTGCTGTAATAGCCGTTTGTAGCGATGACTGGAGTAGGCCAGCAATACGTCCAGCCATAGAAGGAGTCGACAGCGTAAATGAAGCCCTTGTGTTCAATGGCATCAGAGAACCATGGAGGATGTATGATCCTGCGATGGACGTGCAGATTTATCCACTTACCGCAGTGACCTGTTAGATAGGCGAGACCGCGGTTGAAGAATGCAATTAGCCTGAAGTCTTTATAATTCGCAGATCTTGTGGGCAGTTGGTAGATTACAACCTTGAGCAAATCAAACTTGGTATCATGTTGGCTACTGTAAGATTCCGAGTATTACGGGCGCGGTGCCAAAGCAAAGGCAGTGTTAATCGAAGGAAGGGGATCAATCGCCGGTGTAGACCTCCACGAGCATCCAGCTGCCGCGACCGTCGACGAGCACCATCCAAGACGTGTTCAGGCCGACCCAGTACATACCGTTAATGTAGTTGAGGCTGACGGGAATCGGATCGCAGTCAAGGGGGTTGATGCTCGTCACCCTCGATCGTTATGCCGAGTGACACGCCGCTTCAAGATCAGCGGCATCGCAAAGGCGAGCTAGCTTAAAAAGCTCCGGCCTGAGGGCTCTGAGTAAACGGTACAGCCCCGACGAGCACGCGGCGAGCGGCATGGTACTGATATTGTCCACACGTGAAACAATGAGCTTGATTAACTCTGTGGGGAGCGAATTCCAGCCACTCTTTCGTGGACGCTGCTCGGTTCTCGCCATTGTTAGTGCTTGGGTTTTGGACGAGCGGGGGGCGCTTTAGCGGGATGGAAGATTGGGCGAGATTATGTGCGGACAAAGATGGAGAAGCGAATATGTGCCGCGGGAAGTGGACATGTGATGATGACTACAGATGCCGCTTGACTTACGAGACACATACCAGCAGCGAGGGTCATATCGATGCTGCACAACTTGCTTGAGTGATCACAGATCGGTACTCCCTACAGACCTACTACAGACTATGCCCTAGCTTGCTTGAGTAGAGTAGTAGAGTAGGACTCTGCTCTACTACTAGCACCGGAGGAGTAGTATATTCTAATCTAAAATAGTTACAAACTTCAGTGCCCGAGCGTGGAATAACTATGAACCGTGCTCATAGACCATGTCTACGTGGTGTTTGGACTTATATGCAAAAAAAATAGCAAGATGCCCTTGCATTACACGGCACACCATCATCACCAACTCGATTTTTTCTCTACTCCTACTCCAATAAAAGACTCAGTTGGTGATGATGGAGTGTAACACCCCGGATGTAACTTTCCATATTTGTAACTCCAACTCTTGCCATTTTCGGCATTGTGATATGATATTCCCTCCGTGGTTGGGTTTTTCTTCATTTTTTCATTTTGTCCATGTCATGCATTTCATATCATGTCATCATGTGCATCACATTCGCATACGTGTTCGTCTCATGATTCCGAGCATTTTCAACGTTGTCCGTTTTGCAATCCGGCACTCCTATGTCCCCCGGCGTCCCCTTTTACGTTTTTCCGTGAGCGGGTATGAAACTTTCTCGGAATGGACCGAGGTTTGTCAAGTGGCCTTGGTACACCACCGGTAGACCACCTGTCAAGTTTCGGGTCATTTGGAGCTCGTTTGGTACTCCAACGGTTAACCGCACTCTCGCAAATGCCTCTTTTAAGTTGCAGCCCAACACCCCTTCAAAACAGCCCAATAACCCATCTAAGTCACTTGCATGCTCTTCGCCGTTCGATCACGATCGTGTGGGCGAAAACTACACCCCATTTGGAGTCTCCTAGCTCCCTCTACCTACAAATATGCATCTCCCCCTCCAAATCCGGGCAAACCCTAGCCCCGCTGCTCTCCGCGCCGCCGGACGCGTCCGGACTAGGCCGGACACGTCCGCCCACCGCCGCCCGGCCAACCGGGAGCCTCCACGTGGCCCCGTGCCCACATCGCCGCCGCCGCCCGCCGCGTTCCGTCCCCGCCCCCCAGCCCCAGCGCCCTCAGCCCGCCGCCACCGCCGCCCGCCCTGAACGCCGGACGCGCCGCCCAGCCCGCCCCGCCGCCAGAGCTGCCCGCCGCCGCCCCGGCCCCCGTTACCGCCGTCGTCCGCCAGCGCCCGCCCGCCGTCCGGCCAGCGCCACGGGAGGCCGGGCGCTGGCGACGGCGGCGGCGACGGAGGCTTGGGCGGCGGCGGCGTTACGGCGCGGCGCCGCGATCGGGCTGGGGGCGGCGCGGGGTCCGCATGCAGCAGCGGCGGCGCGGCGGTGGCGGGCCGAAGCGCGCGCGGCTGCGGGGGTTGGGACGGCCCCGGCCGGCGCGGCGGCGGCGATGATGGGGCACGGGGCCACGTGGCGGCTCCCGTTGGCCGGGCGGGCGCGGACGGTCCGCCTAATCGGACGCTGTCCGGCCTTGCGCGAGAGGAGCGGGCTAGGGTTTGCCCGGATTTGGAGGTAGATGCATATTTGTAGGTAGAGGAGCTAGAGACTCCAAATGGTGTAGTTACCACACGATCATGATCGAACGGCGAAGAGCATGGAAGTGACTTAGATGGGTTATTGGGCTGTTTTGAAGGTGTTGGGATGCAACTTAAAAGAGGCCTTTATGTAGAGTGCGTTAACTGTTGAGTACCAAACGAGCTCCAAATGACCAAACTTGATCGGTGGTGTACCGTGGTGTACCAAGGCCACTTGACAAACCTCGTCCATTCCGAGAAAGTTTCAGACCCGCCACGGAAAACGTAAAAGGGGACGCCGGGGACATAGGAGTGCTTGATTGCAAAACGGACAACGGGAAAATGCTCTAATCATGAGACTTAACACGATGCAAATGCGATGCACATGATGACATGATATGAAATGCATGACATGGACAAAATGCAAAAATGAAGAAAAACCCAACCACGGAGGGAATATCATATCACAATGCCGAAAATGGCAAGAGCTGGAGTTACAAATATGGAAAGTTACATCCGGGGTGTTACATGGAGGCGAGGAGGCGTGTTCAGCCGGGCGTGCAGCGGACCGCGCAGCACTATTCAATTTGTTGAAAAAACAAAGAAGAGTAGTAGAGATAGAGACGTAGGGAGGAGCATGAGGTTGTACGACCAAAAATTGAACTAACATTATACTTTCGTTCCTAAATGTAAGTCTTTGTAGAGATTTCACTATGGACTACATACGGAGCAAAATGAGTGAATCCACACTCAAAATGCATCTATATACATCCGTATGTGGTTCATAGTGCAATCTTTACAAAGACTTATATTTAGGAACAGAGGGAGTATATAGTATGATAAATGCTGATGCATGTCACCTAAAATTATATCATTGAAAACTATGTTCAAATACGAATCCAATGATATAGTTTTTGTTGACATGCACTAACATTTTGTCAGTTAAATCTTCAGTCAAATTCAATAGGGGACTAATAAACCACGACCGATGTAGTACAAGTGTAGAGGGCGGCGCTGCACGGGAGTCTCACCTCTCACCCCGCTCGTGGCGCGGCAGTAAAGCCGTCATATCACAAAACCCAACCACTCCCGAAGAATAAGTGGCCAGGTAAAATAAACGGACAAGCAACCATCACATCCCTCAGATTTTTTGCATTTCATCTCTCTGCATTTACTTTTTCTCCGGTTCATCTCGCACACTCGATCCCTAGCTACTACTCCTAGGGCCAGTTCTTTTGGCGGCTTCCCCAGCTTTTCCCATAAGACTAGTCACGGTGGAGAGTAACAATAAGGCGCCTCACTCATTTATTTGGGCTTCTAAACTACTACTCCGTCCTAGTTTATTCCTCACCATTGTAATTTGTGCTAAATTTTAACCAAATATTTAACTAATAAAATGTTACTCCCTCTGTCTAGGTGTGTAAGTCATCTTACAAAAACCAAATAATCCCAAAACACTTAGGCGCGGTGCATTAACTTCTACCTCGTTTCTTGTTTCTTGACATATCAACCAATAAGAGATAAAGAGTGTGCATGCTTTTAATGACTTGAGATATCAAATACGACATGCAGTGGTTAGTTCATTGCATGCAATACTATTAATTAGCTAATAAACATTAACATTTCTCGTTTTCTCCTCCTCCTTGGTCACGGTGCACAACCTAAGATGACTTACTCACCTATACGGATGGAGTAGTGCATGTGACATGCACTAAAATTTCATTAGTTAAATTTATGATCAAAATTTGACACAGATTACAATGGGGACCAATAAAACAGGACGGAGATAGTAGTTATGGGATTACTAATCTAGAAGCCTAAAAGAACTGGCCCCTGGTACTCCTACTAGTAGTAGTACTCAAGTTGGAATTCCAATTGCACGACACAACTTGTTAGGCAAAAAATTCGATCATGGTGTAGGAACCGGTTTGGGAATTTGCATGCCTTTCCAACCATGAAGTACTCCGCACAAAGTACTGACGGAGAAATAACCACGGAGAAGGAAGCTAAAGTAAACAATCAAACGAGCATTTTTGCATTTGTTTTGCATTGAATCGTTTCACAAGCTTGACTAGTGTTGTTTTTCTACTTTTACAAAAACCGCATCGTAATGTTAAACGTGCATTTGCACGCACATAAGTAATAGTAGTACTCCTCCGTCTAGGAGTATAAGTCTTCCTCCTTCTTGGTCACGGTGCACAACTAAAGATGACTTATTGACCTGGACGGAGGGAGTAACACAGTCTGCAAGCATATATCGAGAGAGACGTGTAGTGCGATAGTATATACTAAAGTTTGTGCTATATGCATGTACTTGCAAAAATGCGTACGAATACACAAGGTTTCCAAACTTTCCCTTTTACATACTTAATTAAGGACGCTAAAAATTCCTGAATTTTCGGGATTTATCATTTGTGTCCCAAAACTAATGAGATCGCCTTATGAAACAAAAATTATACTCCTCCTAAAAGCCACGGCGCTCGCAAGAGCGCTTGCGGTGCGCCACGAGTGCCCTGGTGCGTGGCCGTTTCCCAGCGCGCCGACACAACGCCTCTTCCTCAGCCTCGCAACTCGCGAGGTGCTGACTGGCGGCTTGCTGGCTGGCGAGCGCGATCTCACCGGTGTGGTGATCGGGCGCCAACAGGTACTCCTCTTCGCTGGAAGCGTGCACCTGGTCCATGTACCGTCAAGCGTAGATGAGGCGCTTGGGCCCGACTACACTCAGGGCGTCGGCACGGGCGTCCTCCGCCACCCTCATGGCCCTCGCACGAGCCTTCTGCCAAAGAGCCAATTGCCTGACTCTCTCGGACGTGACATAGGCCTCCCAGGCAGCTTGTTCATGATGCGCTTCTCTTCCTCGGCCTTCTTCTCCGCCTCTATTTTGGCGCGCTGCTGAGGCAAAGCCTCCCACAGCGACATCCATTTCTTTCCAAAGCTCACGAAGGCTGGGGGGCTCGGTGGGCGGCGCGGTGTTCTCCTCAGAAGGCGGGAGGACGCGCGTCCTCCGCTGCGCGTCTTGGCGAGATTGGGAATGCCGACGCGTCCACCTCGACACGTCGCGGCGAGGAGCGGAACACCGACGCGCCCTCCTCGACTAGTGGCGGCGAGGAACGGAACAGCGACGCGTCGCGTCGCGGCGAGGAGCGGAATGCCGACGCGTCCGCCTCGACTAGTGGCGGCGAGGAGCGGAACACCGACGCGTCCTCCTCGACTAGTGGCGGTGAGGAACGGAACGACGACGCGTGACCGTCTGCGCGGTGCAGCGAGGGGCTCCTAGGGCTTGGGGGGGCGATGCCATGGTGGTCGACGTGAGAGGGAGGGGAAGAGAGAGTGATGAACGTGAACGTGAGGGGGATGAGATAGCGATGTCGTGGGAGGCACAGTATTTATAGAGAGCAATGGCACACCTATGTAAGATATGGACTGAGCTGCACTGACTTAACTGCAGGTCCAATTGCGTCACTGACATGTGGGCCAAACCACTGTTGGGCCCATATGTCAGTGACCCAATGCACCCACAGTTAAGTAACAGCTACGTGGGCATATTTGTTGGAGTAAATTACGGGGGAGCGAAGGGGTGTGGAAATATTGCTGGTCACAACGGAATGGACGAGCGTGGGGGAGGAGAGTCATGCATGCAGATTTTTTCACATGGGGTGGAGTGGTGAGACCGCCAAAGGGAGAAGGAGAGTTTGGCAGGCATATTGTTTCCACACATGGAGAGGAAAAGATTTGGAGACGAACGGGCTTCCTGTAGGTATGGGGAACGGTGCATAATAAGTCATCTTGCATGCCGGGCTAGGTATAGTCTCAAGTCATTAAAAACATACACGCCCCACACATGTTCATATTTCAAGGTGCACTAAATTATTGCATGCGATGATTAAGGCTGGCCATAATGGTGGTATCTTAGCTGGTATCATGCACACGGGAATAGCAATCATGCTGATATGGCAAAGAATTAAAGAAGAGAGGGGGGTTAGAGTAACTAGTGTTCATGCATGCATTGGTAAACACATCTTTTTGTGAAGAACGACAACATTAGTTGAGTACTTTTGCAGACTTAGAAAACTATTCCACCGCCTCTACTATCTTGCTAAGAGTAGGTGAAATTTTTGAATCGAGCCCTTTAAACTAGAAGGGAGGTAGTGGTACTCTAATATCTAACCTTGTTGTGATGACAAGATAGGACATGGCACGCACCTGGACGGAGGAACTAGTCTGCATTGTGGATTTAAGTTTTGTCTGAAGTCAATGTACCTCTACTTCCACCAGACTTATAGAAAATGTAGTATCAGCATTCACAATGTCAAATCAATATTTTTACACTCATTATAAAACGTAGATCTTATACTCATTATAATCAGTATTGTAGATATTGATATTTTTAGTATAAATTTGGTCGTGGGATTTCATTGATGCCTGTCAAAGCGTGGAGGAAGCGGAGCTTAGGGCTTGCATTGCCGGTCTCTACATAGGTATTTCTCTTCATAATCCTGTAATTTTGGAGACTGATTGCGCTTTTGTGGTAGCGTCTCTTGCATCGAGGGACTATGACAGGTCTGCTATGCGTGACTTGAAGATGAAAACGTTGAGCATCTCGAAGTTGATCAACAATCTTCAATTGTCAAAGATTAGCCGTTCGGCCAATAAGGTGGCACATTTAATTGCTAAGTATAGCTTTGACAATAGATTAGATGGTATTCTTGTAAATAACGTACCGTCCGGGCCGCTTCATCCCACAATACCGCCAAAACAAGATAGGACTATTAAAGGTAAGCTAATTGAACAAACCAACACCCACAACTATTTGTGTTCTACTCGTGCATAGAATCTACGCAATAGACCTAGCTCATGATGCCACTGATGGGGAACGTAGCAAAAATTCAAAATTTCCTACGCATCACCAAGATCAATCTATGGAGATTCTAGCAACGAGAGAGAGAGAGAGAGAGAGAGAGAGAGAGAGAGAGAGAGAGAGAGAGAGGGAGTGCATCTTCATACCCTTGAAGATCGCTAAGCGGAAGCGTCACAAGAACGCAGTTGATGGATTCGTACTCGCGGCGATTCAAATCGCGGAAGATCCGATCTAGCACCGAACGGACGGCGCCTCCGCGTTCAACACACGTACAGTCTGGGGACGTCTCCTCCTTCTTGATCCACCAAGGGGAGAGGAGAAGTTGAGGGAAAACTCCAGCAGCATGACGGCGTGGTGGCGATGGAGCTCGTGGTTCTCCGGCAGGGCTTCGCCAAGCACTACGGAGGAGGAGGAGGAGGTGTTGGAGGAGGGCGGGGCTGCGCTAGGGGAAGGGGTCCGGCTGCCCTCCCACCCCTCCACTATATATAGGGGCAAGGGGAGAGGGGGAGGCGCCCTAGGGTTTCCCCTAGGGGGCGGCGTCCAAGCAGATTGGATCTCCCTAGGGAAAATCCTAGGGAGACTTGCCCCCCAAGCCAAGCAGGTGGAGGCTTGCCTCCCAAGCCAGGTGGAGGCGCCCCACCTACCCAAGTAACGTGGGAAAGGGTGTGGGGGGCGCACCACCCCTTAGTGGGCTGGTTTGCCCCTTCCCCTTTGGCCCATGAGGCCCTCCAATGCTTGCCGGGGCTCCCGAAACACCTTTCGATCATGCTGGCCATAGCCTGGTACCCCCAGAACACTTCCGGACTCCAACACCCTTCGTCCAATATATCGATCTTCACCACCGGACCATTCTGGAACTCCTCGTGACATCCGGGATCACATCCGGGACCTCGAACTACCTTCGGTAACCACATACTATTTTCGCATAACAACTGTAGCGTCACCGAACCTTAAGTGTGTAGACCCTACGGGTTCGGGAACCATGCAGACATGACCTAGACACCTCTCCGGCCAATAACCAATAGCGGGATCTGGATACCCATATTAGCTCCCACATGTTCCACGATGATCTCATCGGATGAACCACGATGTCGGGGATTCGATCAATCCCGTATTCAATTCCCTTTGTCAATCGGTATGTTACTTGCCCGAGATTCGATCGTCGGTATCCCAATACCTCGTTCAATCTCGTTATCGGCAAGTCACTTTACTCGTTCCATAATGCATGATCCCGTGACTAACTACTTAGTCACACTGAGCTTATTATGATGATGCAATACTGAGTGGACCCAGAGATACCTCTCCGTCATACGGAGTGACAAATCCCAGTCTTGATTCGTGCCAACCCAAGAGACACTTTCGGAGATACCTGTAGTGCACCTTTATAGCCACCCAGTTACGTTATGACGTTTGGTACACCCAAAGCATTCCTATGGTATCCGGGAGTTGCACAATCTCATGGTCTAAGGAAATGATACTTGACATTAGAAAAGCTTTAGCAAACGAACTACACGATCTTGTGCTATGCTTAGGATTGGGTCTTGTCCATCACATCATTCTCCTAATGATGTGATCCCGTTATCAATGACATCCAACTTCCATGGTCAGGAAACCATAACCATCTATTGATCAACGAGCTAGTCAACTAGAGGCTCACTAGGGACATGTTGTGGTCTATGTATTCACACATGTATTACGGTTTCCAGTTAATACAATTATAGCATGAACAATAGACAGTTATCATGAACAAGGAAATATAATAATAACCATTTTATTATTACCTCTAGGGCATATTTCCAACAGTCTCCCACTTGCACTAGAGTCAATAATCTAGTTCACATCACTATGTGATTGTAATGAATCCAACACCCATTGGGTTTGATCATATCTCGCTTGTGAGATAGGTTATTAGTCAACGGGCCTGAATCTTTTAGATCCGTGTGTGCTTTACAAATCTCTATGTGATCTCCTATATGCAGCTATCACGCGCCATTTGGAACTATTCCAAATAACAACTCTACTATACCAATCCAGTTTACTACTTAGAGTCATCCAGATTAGTGTCAAAGTTTGCATCGGCGTAACCCTGTACAACGAACTCTTTTACTACCTCCATAATTGAGAAAATTCCTTAGTCAACTAGTTACTACGGATAACCTTGACCGCTGTCCTGTGATCCATTCCTGGATCACACTTGTACCCCTTGATCGACTCATGGCAAGGCACACTTCAAAGCGGTACACAAGATAGCATACTATGGGGCCTACGTCTAAGCATAGGGGACGACCTTCGTCCTTTCTCTCTATTCTGCCGTGGTCAGGTCTTGAGTCTTACTCAATACTCACACCTTATAACACAGTCAAGAACTCCTTCTTTGCCGATCTATTTTGAACTCCTTCAAAATCTTGTCATGGTATGTGTTCGTTTGAAAGTACTATTAAGCGATTTTGATCTATCCTTATAGATCTTGATGCTCAATGTTCAAGTAGCTTAATCCAAGTTTTCCATTGAAAAACACTTTTCAAATAACCCTATATGCTTTCCAGAATTCTACATCATTTCGATCAACAATATGTCAACAACATATACTCATCGAAATTCTATAGTGCTCCCACTCACTTCTTTGGAAATACAAGTTTCTCATAAACTTTGTATAAACCCAAAATCTTTGATCATCTCATCAAAGCGTATATTCCAACTCCGAGATGCTTACTCCAGTCCTTAGAAGGATTGCTAGAGCTTTGCATACTTGTTAGCATCTTTCAGGATTGTCAAAACCTTCTGATTTTATCACATACAACCTTTCCTCAAGAAAATTGTCGAGAAAACAATGTTTTGACATCCTATCTGCAAGATTTCATAAATAATGCAGTAATTGCTAATATAATTCCAACAGACTCTTAGCATCGCTACGAGTGAGAAAGTCTCATCGTAGTCAACTCCTTGAACTTGTCAGAAAACATCTTAACGACAAGTCGAGCTTTCTTAATGGTGATACTTACCATCATTGTCCGTCTTCCTTTTAAAACCCATCTGCACCCAACAGCCTTACGACCATCAAGTAGTTCTTCCAAAGTCTATACTTTGTTTTCATACGTGGATCCTCTCTCGGATTTTATGGCCTTGAGCCATTCGTCGGAATCCGGGCCCACCATTGCTTCTCCATAGCTCGTAGGTTCATTTTTGTCTAGCAACATGACCTCCAAGATAGGATTACGTACCACTCTGAAGTAGTACACATCCTTGTCGACCTACGAGGTTTGATAGTGACTTGATCCGAAGTTTCATGATCAATATCATCAACTTCCACTTCAATTGGTGTGGGCGCCACAGGAACAACTTCCTGTGTCCTGCTACACACTAGTTGACGTGACGGTTCAATAACCTCATCAAGTCCCCACCATGCTCAAACTCAATTCTTTCGAGAGAAACTTTTCATCAAGAAAGGACCCGATTCTAGAAACAATCCCTTTTGCTTCCGGATCTGAAACAAGAGGTATACCCAACTGTTTTGGGTGTCCTACGAAGATGCATTTATCCGTTTTGGGTTCGAGCTTATCAGCCTGAAACCTTTTCACATAAGCGTCGCATCCCCAAAATTTTAAGAAATGACAGCTTAGGTTTCTCTAAACCATAGTTCATACGGTGTCGTCTCAATGGAATTGCGTGGTGCCCTATTTAAAGTGAATGCGGTTGTCTCTAATGCCTAACCCATAAACGATAGTGGTAATTCGATAAGAGCCATCATGGTATGCACCATATCCAATGGGGTGCAGTTATGACGTTTGGACACACCATCACACTATGGTGTTCCAGGCGGTATTAGTTGTGAAACAATTTCCACAATGTCTTAATTGTGTGCCAAACTCGTAGCTCAGATATTCATCTCTATGATCATATCATAGACATCTTATCCTCTTGTCACGACGATCTTCAACTTCACTCTGAAATTACTTGAACCTTTCAATAATTTAGACTTGTGTTTCATCAAGTAAATATACTTAGCATCTACTCAAATCATCTGTGAAGCAAGAACATAACGATATCCATCAAGGCCTCAAAGACTCATTGGACTGCACACATCAAAATGTATTACTTCCAACAAGTTGCTTTCTTGTTCCATCTCACTGAATCGAGGCCTTTCACCATCTTGCCCATGTGGTATGATTTGCATGTCTCAAGTGATTCAAAATCAAGTGAGTCCAAACGATCCATCTGCATGGAGTTTCTTCATGCGTATACACCAATAGACATGGTTCGCATGTCTCAAACTTCTAAAAAACGAGTGAGTCCAAAGATCCATCAACATGGAGCTTCTTCATGCCTTTTATACCAATATGACTCAAATGGCAGTGCCACAAGTAGGTGGTACTATCATTACTATCTTATATCTTTTTGGCATGAACATGTGTAACACTACGATCGATATTCAATAAACCATTCATTTTAGGTGCAAGACCGTTGAAGGTATTATTCAAATAAACAGAGCAACCATTATTCTCCTTAAATGAATAAACGTATTGCGATAAACATAATCCAATCATGTCTATGCTCAACGCAAACACCAAATAATTATTATTTAGGTTTAATACCAATCCCGATGGTAGAGGGAGCGTACGATGTTTGATTACATCAACCTTGGAAACACTTCCAACACACATCGTCATCTTACCTTTAGCTAGTCTCCGTTTATTCCCTGGCTCTTTTATTTCGAGTTACTAACACTTAGCAACCGAACCGGTATCTTAATACCCTGGTGCTACTAGGAGTACTAGTGAAGTAGACATTTAATACAATGTATATCCAATATACTTCTGTCAACCTTGCCAGCCTTCTCATCTACCAAGTGTCTAGGGTAGTTCTCGCTTCAAAGGACTGCTCCTCATTATAGAAGCACTTAGTCTCGTGTTTGGGTTCAACCCTGGGTTTCTTCACTAGAGCAGCAACTGATTTGCCGTTTCATGAAGTATCCCTTCTTGCCCTTGCCCTTCTTGAAACTAGTGGTTTTACTAACCATCAACAATTGATGCTCCTACTCGATTTCTACTTTCGCGGTGTCAAACATCGTGAATTGCTCAAGGATCATCATGTCTATCCCTGATATGTTATAGTTCATCACGAAGCTCTAATAGCTTGGTGGTAGTGACTATGGAGAACCATCACTTTCTCATCTGGCAGATTAACTCCCACTCGATTCAAGTGATTGTATTACTCAGACAATCAGAGCACATGCTCAATGATTGAGCTTTTATCCCTTAGTTTGCAGGTTAAGAAACTTGTCTGAGGTCTCATACCTCTTGACAAGGGCACGAGCCTGAAATCCTAATTTTAGCTCTTGGAACATCTCATATGTTCTGCGACGTTTCAAAAATGTCTTCGGTGCCTTAATTCTAAACTGTTTAACATTACGCACTGAACTATCACGTAGTCATCAAAACGTGTATGTCAGATGTTCGCAACATCCACAAATGTCGCTCGAGGTTCAGCACACCGAGTGGTGCATTAAGGACATAAGACTTTTGTGTAGCAATGAGGACAATCCTCAGTATACGGACCCAGTCCGCATAATTTCTACTGTCAACTTTCAACTAAATTTTCTCTAGGAACATATCTTAAAACAGTAGAACTAAAGGGTAGGCTACGGCATAATTTGCAAAGACCTTTTGACTATGTTCATGATAATTAAGTTCATCTGATTATTTAATGAACTCCCACTCGGATGGACATCCCTCTAGTCATCTAAGTGATACATGATCCGAGTCAACTAGGCCGTGTCCGATCATCACGTGAGACGGACTAGTCATCATCGGTGAACATCTTCATGTTGATCGTATCTGCTATACGACTCATGTTCGACCTTTCGGTCTCTTGTGTTCCGAGGCCATGTCTGTACATGCTAGGCTTGTCAAGTCAACCTAAGTGTTTCGCATGTGTAAATCTGGCTTACACCCGTTGTATGCGAACGTTAGAATCTATCACACCCGATCATCACGTGGTGCTTCGAAACAACAAAACTTCGCAACGGTGCACAGTTAGGGGGAACACTTTCTTGAAATTCTAGCGAGGGATCATCTTATTTATGGTACCATCGTTCTAAGAAAATAAGATGTAAACATGACAAACATCACATGCAAATCATAAACTGACATGATATGGCCAATATCATCTTGCGCCTTTGATCTCCATCTTCGAAGCGCGGCATGATCACATTCGTCACCGGCATGACACCATGATCTCCATCATCATGATCTCCATCTTCGTGTCTTCATGAAGTTGTCTCGCCAACTATTACTTCTACTACTATGGCTAACGGTTAGCAATAAAGTAAAGTAATTACATGGCATTTTTCATTGACACGTAGGTCATACAATAAATTAAGACAACTCCTATGGCTCCTGCCGGTTGTCATACTCATCGACATGCAAGTCGTGATTCCTATTACAAGAACATGATCAATCTCATACATCACACACACACACACACACACACACACACACACACACACACACACACACACACATATATATATATATATGTATGTATGTATATATATATAATTCATCACATCCTTTTGGCCATATCACATCACATAGCAAACCCTGCAAAAACAAGTTAGATGTCCTCTAATTGTTGTTGCATGTTTTACGTGGCTGCTATGGGTTTCTAGCAAGAACGTTTCTTACCTACGCAAAAGACACAACGGTGATATGCCAATTGCTATTTACCCTTCATAAGGACCCTCTTCATCGAATCCGATCCGACTAAAGTGGGAGAGACAGACACCCGCTAGCCACCTTATGCATCAAGTGCATGTCAGTCGGTGGAACCTGTCTCACGTAAGCGTACGTGTATGGTCAGTCCGGGCCGCTTCATCCCACAATACCGCCGAAACAAGATAGGACTATTAACGGTAAGCGAATTGAACAAACCAACGCCCACAACTATTTGTGTTCTACTCGTGCATAGAATCTACGCAATAGACCTAGCTCATGATGCCACTGATAGGGAACATAGCAGAAATTCAAAATTTTCTACACATCACCAAGATCAATCTATGGAGATTCTAGCAATGAGAGAGAGAGGGAGTGCATCTTCATACCCTTCAAGATCGCTAATCGGAAGCTTTACAAGAACGCGGTTGATGGAGTCGTACTCGCAGCGATTCAAATCGCGGAAGATCCGATCTAGCGCCGAACGGACGGCGCCTCCGCGTTCAACACACGTATAGTCCGGGGACGTCTCCTCCTTCTTGATCCAGCAAGGGGAGAGGAGAAGTTGAGGGAAAACTCCAGCAACACGACGGCGTGGTGGCGATGGAGCTCGTGGTTCTCCGGCAGGGCTTCGCCAAACACTACGGAGGAGGAGGAGGAGGTGTTGGAGGAGGGCGGGGCTGCGCTAGGGGAAGGGGTCCGGCTGCCCTACCACCCTCCACTATATATAGGGGCACGGGGAGAGGGGGAGGCGCCCTAGGGTTTCTCCTAGGGGGCGGCGGCCAAGCAGATTGGATCTCCCTAGGGAGAATCCTAGGGAGACTTGCCCCCCCTCCCCCAAGCCAAGCAGGTGGAGGCTTGCCTCCCAAGCCAGGTGGAGGCGCCCCACCTCCCCAAGTAACGTGGGGAAGGGTGTGGGGGGCGCACCACCCCTTAGTGGGCTGGTTTGCCCCTTCCCCTTTGGCCCATGAGGCCCTCCAATGCTTGACGGGGCTCCCGAAACACCTTTCGGTCATGCTGGCCATAGCCTGGTACCCCCGGAACACTTCCGGACTCCAATACCCTTCGTCCAATATATCGATCTTCACCGCTGGACCATTCCGGAACTCCTAGTGACGTCCGGGATCACATCCAGGACTCCGAACTTCCTTCGGTAACCACATACTATTTTCCCATAACAACTCTAGTGTCACCGAACCTTAAGTGTGTAGACCCTACGGGTTCGGGAACCATGCAGACATGACCGAGACACCTCTCCGGCCAATAACCAATAGCGGGATCTGGATACCCATATTAGCTCCCACATGTTCCACGATGATCTCATCGGATGAACCACGATGTCGGGGATTCGATCAATCCCGTATTCAATTCCCTTTGTCAATCGGTATGTTACTTGCCCGAGATTCGATCGTCGGTATCCCAATACCTCGTTCAATCTCGTTACCGGCAAGTCACTTTACTCGTTCCATAATGCATGATCCCGTGACTAACTACTTAGTCACATTGAGCTCATTATGATGATGCAATACCGAGTGGGCCCAGAGATACCTCTCCGTCATACGGAGTGACAAATCCTAGTCCCGATTCGTGCCAACCCAATAGACACTTTCGGAGATACCTGTAGTGCACCTTTATAGCCACCCAGTTACGTTGTGACGTTTGGTACACCCAAAGCATTCCTACGGTATCCAGGAGTTGCACAATCTCATGGTCTAAGGAAATGATACTTGACATTAGAAAATCTTTATCAAACGAACTACACGATCTTGTGCTATGCTTAGGATTGGGTCTTATCCATCACATCATTCTCCTAATGATGTGATCCCGTTATCAATGACATCCAATGTCCATGGTCAGGAAACCATAACCATCTATTGATCAACGAGCTAGTCAACTAGAGGCTCACTAGGGACATGTTGTGGTCTATGTATTCACACATGTATTACGGTTTCCAGTTAATACAATTATAGCATGAACAATAGACAGTTATAATGAACAAGGAAATATAATAATAACCATTTTATTATTACCTCTAGGGCATATTTCCAACAGCGAGGGAGGCGAAGGTCATGGGAGGCACGACGGTTGACGGAATTAAGTGAAGTTACATCCACGCGCCGGCATGGCGTGCGAACAGGCAGAAGCTATACCGTCAGGCCTACGATATGGGTCTAGTAGACATGACATCTAGTGGGTCCCGCATAGTTCTCAAGAACTCTTTGGGGGCTTGCAACCGTTTATCCACCGGGCAAGCCAGCAACCCCACGCCGTTTGCACGCCCTACTCGTCCCCGTCTTCTACCTTACAACAGTTCGCTCCCAGTCGTCCCGTCCTTTCACATTAGTTCGCTCCCAGTTTTTTTGCGGGGTACAACAGTTCAACTTCTCCTAACCCTCCTCCAAAATCCATGGCCTCCCTAATCTCCATGGTCGCCGCTGAGTACCAGGTTAGAGCCATCAATGGCGATCAGTTCATCGTCATCTACATAACGTTGGATCCGCGACGGTGAAAGCATGGCTTGCTCGCTTCCTATGCATGTTCAACAGTTCAACGGATGAGTGGGTCGCTGGGCTAGATGTTGAGTACACCATAGTCCTGGGACGAGAGAAGGATATAAAGGACGAAGAGAGGAAGAAGCCTGCCGTGATCCAGGTTTGCGTACATAACGTTTACTTGGTCTACCACATATGCCATGCCGACGTTGAGTGCCAGGATTTTAAGAACTTCCTTAAGGACAAAAGAGTGAAATTCGTTACTGTAGGCTTTAAGAACGACAGGGATGTCCTGCGTCGGATAGGTCTAGTTGTAGGCCAGCCCTTCGATCTCCAGAAGGCAAGCCTGGTGTCCTCCTCTCAACCTTCAATGCTGACCCTGGCAGCAACCATGATTGATCCTTCGTACGCTAAACTGAAGAAACCTCATCAAGAGTTTCATCATGCATGGGAGTCAAAGACATTAGATGAAGATCACATCCTGTACGCAGCAATGGATGCCTACCTTTGTTTAAATATCTACAAGCGTTGGATGAAGAAGCAGAGCCCAGTGTCCGGTTCAAGCAAAGAAGCGTCGGCGAAGTGGAAGAGGAAGAGGGACGAGGACGAAGTCGAGGATGCGGACTCGGACTCCGAGTAGGTGGCAGTGCCGTCGCTCATGCTGGTTCTACTGCAGTGTCAAGCGGACTAGTTGCTTAGTTTATTTTCAAGGGTGTGTTGTGCTGAGGCCCCAGCAGAACTATGTTTATGTTCTTTCTCGTTATTTGAACTCTTTAGTACGTACAATAGTACTAGTACTATGTCTTACTACTGTTCTTCTTGCAGTTGGTAATACTTCTCGTATCTTCGTGTTCCTACTTTACTTAATACATTCGTACTAGTAGTATAATTTGGGCCAGTCGATTTGTGAAAGAAGTTCGACGGAGCGAAGGAAGAAGACGACAAAAGAGGTGGAAGAAGCCCTTCTAGCCATCCATGTTGCATCAAACGGCTCACATGAGTCGACTGACCCAAATTGCTCCTTCAGGTTACAGGATCCACATGGCATTCAAGGTCTCGAAGGTAGATTCCGCGTTCGCACCCGGTTTGCGGGCTCGACGCGCGCGCAACCGGCTTCCGCCGCGACAGCCACCATGTGCGCCTCCTCCGCGTGGGCGGAGACAACAATGACACGCTAGTCCCTCCTCGCTGGCGTGCTGGAGCACGCGCTCGTCCTCCTCTTCGTACGCTGCGTGCATAGACGCGGCTCCACCAGCTGCTCGCGTGCTTGCTAGCGCGACGGCATCGTGAGGAGGGACTGCAGACTATGTGATCGGTCGAGCCTTCGGCTTCATTGCACAGGGATGGCGGCGACACATCGTTGATGGGCGTCAAATTGTTGGCCGAAGCAGGCGGGCGCCGGCATGCGAAACGGCGGCGGCATATTGATGAGTGCGCGTGTGGGAGCTTACTTTAGTTTTATATAAGGTTGGTCAAACTTAAAAGAAAACCGTACTAGTACACGTAAACATTAGACTTAGGCAGCGCTTTTATTAGTTAGTGCCACAGCCACGATACGGAATCCTGTGCAAGCATGTGAACCGCGGCCGCGCGGTCGATTTAATGGTGCGTCACCGTGTCGCGATCGAAGGACATTCACCGAACCTTTTTGTGTGTGTGAAAACAATCCTCGAATATTACTCAACTTTTTTTTCCTGGGAAAGTTCTCGACGCTGCAATATTTCCATATATTTGAATTTATCTCCAGTTCGTGTTTATTTGGATTTGGACGTTTTAGGTGCGCCCTAGTTTTTTTTAATACTGATTTTTTGCGTGTGACTGAGAGAGAACGTGTGTATGTGTCCATATGTGTGTTGTGGCGGAAGGGCAATGTGGAGACGGTGTGCGTGTCATACAGACATAGAGAGGTGTGAATGTGCAAATGATCATGCAAGAGTGAGACATAGACAGATGCCGATACGTTGTGTATACATGAGAGATCGGTCCTCTAGTTTACTTGTGTGTGTGTGTGTGTGTGTGTGAGAGAGAGAGAGAGAGAGAGAGAGAGAGAGAGAGAGGAGCATCCGTAACACAACAACCATCTCTCTCGATTCGTCCGTCCCTCGCACGATCGCATGCAACACATGCATCAACGCGCACATTTTGACACCCTCACCCGGCCCCTTCCTACCTCAAGGCCCGCACAATCTCTTCGTGAATACCCATTTCTCTCCTTAGGTTTGTTTTCTCGCAATATCTGACACACACACACACACACGCGCAGCACAACACACACACACACACACACACACACACACACACACACTCCCCCGAGCACACAATTCATCCACATCCAAGGTTATACGACGACCACTCTCGCTTGTGCTTCTTTGCACCCCAACATGCACAACACCTCAATCTTCAAAGAGGGCATCTAGCAGATCGAAGACGGCGACCACACCGCGCTAGAGAATGCGGGGTCATTTGGAAGCAGGGTGATGTGACGACGGGTGACTGACTCCTCCCCCCACCCTCTCTCTCTCTCTCTCTCTTGCACAAAATTACCAATCCCACTCTCCCCCGCACAAAATTGTCAATCCCTCAACCCACGAGATCCTTCCCCTCTCGTCCATGTTTTTCCAGCTCTCTCATCAAACATGTTGTCTCTTCTCCTTCCACGCATACAGAATCCGGATGCACACGCATCTCACATATATTACATGTCTGCATCTAACTTCTTCCTCTCTCTTTCTCTCTCTATCTCTCTCTCTCTCTGTCTCGTTAGGTTTGTCTCCTACTCTCTCGTCCACATACATACAATCTTTCCAGCGCTATCTGCTCCATCTTCAAAAGCTCTCTCTGCACGTTTCATTCACACATTGGGATATGTCAAAATGTTGCTTCTATAATGGCTGATGTAGAGTTATGGTTGTTTTTGTTGCATCCTACAAAGTAATAACTATGAAATGCATTTAGATTCTCATTTGACTGGGATTATGTGAGTTCGAGCATGTTGTGAAGTACTATAGACCTTGTATACATCTTAGGATTCGACAATGATTGTAACTATTGAGTTGTATAAACCATTACGTTCGAAGCCAATAGCCTAATATATTTATTTCACAATTTCAACAAATGATTAGTTCACTACAAACTAAAAACAAATGTGTACTCCCTCCGTTTTTATTTAAGTCCGCGTATTAGCATTGGTCAAAGTCAAGTTTTGCAAACTCTCAGAAAGTTTATAACAAAAAATATTAACATATATAATAAAAAATAAATACCATTAGATTCATTATTGAATGTACTTTCACATCATACATATTTGTTATGGTAAATGTTTATATTTTTCTATAAACTTGGTCAAACTTTAGGAAGTTTGACTTGATCAAACCTAATATGCAGAGTTTACTACTACTACTCGCTAGTTGCTTAGCCGAATCACTCAAAGACGCCACACGGGGAGTCGAGTGTCACAAAATTTTGAGGTCGGCGGGAAAATCTCCCGCGACCCTGATTCGAGCAGTGGGAAGTTACCATCATAGCCTACGGAATAGGCCTACGGATGACGCTTGGTAGGGGGCTGTTTTCGTAACTTCAGGTTCACCCTACCCAGCCAACCCCACCCCGACACCCAGAGTAGTACACCTGAATACTCCCCATTTCTATCCCCACCGCAAAATAGACTTCTCCGCGGCACCGCAGCCTTCGTGCTCCTCCCCTTTACATCCACGCACTCGTCCACCACAGCACATCTGCCTCATCGTCGACCTCGTATGCCGCACTGGAGCCGGTCCACCGTCGTCGTCATACACGGAGCCTCTTCCCCGGCATCGTCTTCCACGGTCTCGGATCTGCTTCCCGGAAGCCAACGCCAAGCGCAGAAATACCACCGTCGTGGACAATGAACTGACTCCCGTTTCCGACCATGACTCACAGAGGCCGCCGCGATCATCGTTCTCCTCCTCGATTGGTAATGTGTGTATTGAATCACTTAGCAGTACATGTGCAGTTCCAATTTTGTTCATACCTACCCTTAAAATTTCCTGGCTGCTATTGTAATTGTGCGTCGCTCCTGTATCGCGCTGTGCTTGGGTAGGTTTTTCATCTGAAACCAGTAGTGTGGCAAATGATGGAAAGGTTTTTAGAACTAGCAAGATGCCCATGCGTTGCACGCATCAAGATGCATTTGTATGACTAGTTTATCTTGTCAGAGAAAAGGATGAACGAGGGAAGGCCTTATTTGCAAATCTGGAGAGGGGTATGGGTATCTTTTTGCAAAATTCCCATTTGTTTCCTTCCTATCTGTCAGATATAAATCGGGCGGCCTATATTGCAAAAAAAAAGTACAGAAAAAAAAGTAGACAGTAAAGGAAGTAGAAATAACTACTAAATATAAAGTATAAAATAAATATAACAGTAGAGAAGAGAGTAGAGATAGCAGAGACGTCATGAAAGGATCGGCCTGAAAAAGCGGCGAGGCGTCGCTAGTTTTGGCGGCCAAGGCGTCCGTGCGCTTTTATAAAATCCAACGCCCTCCCACCGCTCTGTGCCTTGCGACCGCTCTCTCCCCGTTCTGTGCCTCGCCACCGCTTTCTCCCCGCTCTTTTTTGCCTCGCCGCCACCGCGCCACCATGCCGCCGCGTTGCCGGGAAACTTGGGGATACCGCGGCGTCCGCGCGCGCCCATCCAGCGGCTTCTCCGCCGAGATCCGGTTCCGCGGGATGCGCCTCAGCCTCGGCAATTTCGACACCGCCAACGAGGCCGCCCGCGCGTAGGACGCGGCAGCGTGGCGCCTCTAGTGGCCTCATAGAACATTAAACTTCCCCAACGTGCCGACGCGGGAGCGGGCGCTGAAGGAAATATGCCCTAGAGGCAATAATAAAGTTATTATTTATTTCCTTATATCATGATAAATGTTTATTATTCATGCTAGAATTGTATTAACCGGAAACATAATACATGTGTGAATACATAGACAAACAGAGTGTCACTAGTATGCCTCTACTTGACTAGCTCGTTAATCAAAGATGGTTATGTTTCCTAACCATAGACATGAGTTGTCATTTGATTAACGGGATCACATCATTAGGAGAATGATCTGATTGACATGACCCATTCCGTTAGCCTAGCACTTGATCGCTTAGTATGTTGCTATTGCTTTCTTCATGACTTATACATGTTCCTGTAACTATGAGATTATGCAACTCCGTTTACGGAGGAACACTTTGGTGCTACCAAACGTCACAACGAATCGGGTGATTATAAAGGAGTACTACAGGTGTCTCCAAAGGTACATGTTGGGTTGGCGATTTGAGATTAGGTTTTGTCACTCCGATTGTCGGAGAGGTATCTCTGGGCCCTCTCGGTAATGCACATCACTATAAGCCTTGCAAGCAATGTAGCTAATGAGTTAGTTACGGAATGATGAATTACGAACGAGTAAAGAGACTTGCGATAACGAGATTGAACTAGGTATTGGATACCGACGATCGAATCTCGGGCAAGTAACATACCGATGACAAAGGAACAACGATGTTGTTATGCGGTTTGACCGATAAAGATCTTCATAGAATATGTAGGAGCCAATATGGGCATCCAGGTTCCGCTATTGGTTATTGACCAAGAATAGTTCTAGGTCATGTCTACATTGTTCTCGAACCCGTAGGGTCCGCACGCTTAAGGTTTCGATGATGCTTATATTATGAGTTTATGAGTTTTGATGTACCGAAGGAGTTCGAGTCCCGGATGAGATCGGGGACATGACGAGGTGTCTCAAATGGTCGAGACGTAAAGATCGATATATTGGACGACTATATTCGAGTTCGGAAAGGTTCGAATGATTCGGTATTTTTCGAGTACCGGAGAGTTACGGGAATTCGCCGGGAGAAGTATTGGGCCTTATTGGGCCTGCAGAAAGAGAGAGGGCTGCCTAGGGCAGGCCGCGCCCCATGGCCTAGTCCGAATTGACTAGGGAGGCCGCACCCTTCCTTCCCTCCCTTCTCTCTTCCCTTACTTGTCTCCTACTCCCAATACATGGAAGGACTCCTAGTTGGACTAGGAAGGGGAATCCTACTCCCGGTGGGAGTAGGACTCCCATGGCGCGCCCTACTAGGGCCGGCCTCCTCCTCCCTCCTCCTTTATATACGGGGGCAGGGGCACCCCATGGACACACAAGTTGATCTACGGATCGTTCCTTAGCCATGTGCGGTGCCCCTCCACCATATTCCACTTCGGTCATATCGTCATGAGCTTAGGCGAAGCCCTGCGCGGAGAAGTCATATCGTCATGAGCTTAGGCGAAGCCCTGCGTCGGTGGAGCATCATCATCGCCACCACGCCCGTCGTGTTGACGGAACTCATCCCGACACTTTGCTGGATCGGAGTCCGGGATCGCCATCGAGCTGAACGTGTGCAAACTCGGAGGTGCCGTGACGCTCGGTGCTTGGATCGGTCGGATCGTGAAGACGTCGACTACATCAACCGCGTTGTTATAACGCTTCGCTTTCGGTCTCACGAGTGCGTGGACGGACACTCTCCCTCTCGTTGCTATGCCATCACCATGGTCTTGCGTGTGCGTGAGGAAATTTTGAAATTACTACGTTCCCCATAAGTCATACTGCTTACCAGCATGTCATACTTTGGTTCGGCGGTATTGTGAGATGAAGCGGCCCGGACCGACATTACGCGTACGCTTACGCGAGACTGGTTTCACCGCTTCGAGCACTAGTTGCTTAAAGGTGACCGGCGGGTGTCGGTTTCTCTCACTTTAGTTGAACTGAGTGTGGCTCGCCCGGTCCTTGCGAAGGTTAAAACAGCACCAACTTGACAAATTATCGTTGTGGTTTTGATGCGTAGGTAAGAACGGTTCTTGCTCAGCCTGTAGCAGCCACGTAAAATTTGCAACAACAAAGTAGAGGACGTCTAACTTGTTTTTGCAGGGCATGTTGTGATGTGATATGGTCAAGACGTGATGCTATATTTTATTGTATGAGATGATCATGTTTTGTAACCGAAGTTATCGGCAACTGGCTGGAGCCATATGGTTGTCGCTTTATTGTATGAAATGCAAACGCCCTGTAATTGCTTTACTTTATCACTAAGCGGTTGCGATAGTCGTAGAAGCAATAGATGGCGTATATGACAACGATGCTACGATGGAGATCAAGGTGTCGCGCCGGTGATGATGGTGATCACGACGGTGCTTCGGAGATGGAGATCACAAGCACAAGATGATGATGGCCATATCATAGCACTTATATTGATTGCATGTGATGTTTATCCTTTATGCATCTTATTTTGCTTTGATTGACGGTAGCATTTTAAGATGATCTCTCACTAAAATTATCAAGTAGTGTTCTCCACGAGTATGCACCGCTGCCAAAGTTCGTCGTGCGAGACACCACGTGATGATCGGGTGTGATAAGCTCTCGTCCATCTACAACGGGTGCAAGCCAGTTTTGCACACGCAGAATACTCAGGTTATACTTGACGAGCCTAGCATATGCAGATATGGCCTCGGAACACGGAGACCGAAAGGTCGAGCGTGAATCATATAGTAGATATGATCAACATAAGATGTTCACCATTGAAAACTACTCCATCTCACGTGATGATCGGTTATGGTTTAGTTGATTTGGATCACGTGATCACTTAGATGACTAGAGAGATGTCTGTCTAAGTGAGAGTTCTAAAGTAATATGATTAATTGAACTTTAATTTATCATGAACTTAGTCCTGGTAGTATTTTGCAAATTATGTTGTAGATCAATAGCTCGCGTTGTTGCTTCCCTATGCTTTTATATGTTTGTTTTGATATGTTCCTAGAGAAAATTGTGTTGAAAGATGTTAGTAGCAATGATGCGGATTTGATCCGTGATCTGAGGTTTATCCTCATTGCTGCACAGAAGAATTATGTCCTTAATGCACCGCTAGGTAACAGACCTATTGCAGGAGCAGATGCAGACGTTATGAACGTTTGGCTTGCTCAATATGATGACTACTTGATAGTTTAGTGCACCATGCTTAACGACTTAGAATCGGGACTTCAAAGACGTTTTGAACGTCATGGACCATATGAGATGTTCCAAGAGTTGAAGTTAATATTTCAAGCAAATACCCGAGTTGAGAGATATGAAGTCTCCAACAAGTTCTATAGCTAAAGGATGAAGGAGAATCGCTCAACTAGTGAGCATGTGCTCAGATTGTGCAGGTACTTCAATCACTTGAATCAAGTGGGAGTTAATCTTCCAGATAAGATAGTGATTGACAGAATTCTCTAGTCACCATCACTAAGTTAGTAGAACCTCGTGATGAACTATAGTATGCAAGGGATGACGAGAACGATTCCCAAGCTCTTCGTGATGTTGAAATCGACGAAGGTAGAAATCAAGAAAGAGCATCAAGTGTTGATGGTTGACAAGATCACTAGTTTCAAGAAAAGGGCAAAAGGAAGAAGGGGAACTTCAAGAAGAACGGCAAGCAAGTTGCTGCTCAAGTGAAGAAACCCAAGTCTGGTCCTAAGCCTGAGACTAAGTGCTTCTACTGCAAAAGGATTGTTCACTGGAAGCGGAACTACCCCAAGTGTTTGGTGGATAAGAAAGGATGGCAAAGTAAACAAAGGTATATTTGATATACATGTTATTGATGTGTACTTTACTAGTGTTCATAGCAACCCCTCAAGTATTTGGTACTAGTTCAGTTGCTAAGATTAGTAACTCGAAACGGGAGTTGCAGAATGAACAGAGACTAATTAAGGGTGAAGTGACGATGAGAGTTGGAAGTAGTTCCAAGATTGATATGATCATCATCGCACACTCCCTATACCTTCGGGATTAGTGTTAAACCTAAATAAATGTTATTTGGCGTTTACGTTGAACATGAATATGATTTGATCATGTTTATTGCGATACGGTTATTCATTTAAAGTCAAAGAATAATTGTTGTTCTGTTTTCATGAATAAAACCTTCATGGTCATACACCCAATAAAATAGTTTGTTGGATCTCGATCGTAGTGATACACATATTCAAAATATAGATGCCAAAAGATGCAAAGTTAATAATGATAGTGCAATTTATTTGTGGCACTGCCGTTTGGGTCATATCGGTGTAAAGCGCATGAAGAAACTCCATAAAGATGGATTTTTGGAATCACTTGGTTATGAATCATTTGATGCTTGTGAACCGTGCCTTTTGGGCAAGATGACTAAAACTCCGTTCTCCGGAACAATGGAACAAGCTACTAACTTATTGGAAATAATACATACCGATGTATGCGATCCAATGAGTGTTGATGCTCGTGGCAAGTATCGTTATTTTCTGACCTTCACAAGATGATTTTAGCAGATATGGGTATATCTACTTGATGAAACACAAGTCTGAAACATTTGAAAAGTTCAAAGAATTACAGAGTGAAGTGAAGAATCATTGTAACAAGAAAATAAAAGTTTCTACGATATGATCGCAGAGGAAAAATATTTGAGTTGCGAGTTTGGCCTTCAGTTAAAACAATGTGAAATAGTTTCACTACTCACGCCACCTGGAACACCACAGCATAATGGTGTGTCCGAACGTCATAACCGCACTTTATTGGATATGGTGCGATCTATGATGTATCTTACCGATTTACCACTATCGTTTTGGGGTTATGCATTAGAGACAGCTGCATTCACGTTTAATAGGGCACCATCTAAATCCGTTGAGATGACACCGTATGAACTATGGTTTAGCAGTAAACCTAAGCTGTCGTTTCTTAAAGTTTGGAGTTGTGATGCTTATGTGAAAAAGTTTTCACCTAATAAGCTCTAACCCAAATCGGAGAAGTGCGTCTTCATAGAATACCCAAAGGTGACTATTGGGTACACCTTCTATCACAGATCCGAAGGCAAGTTTTTTCATTGCTAAGATGGATCCTTTCTAGAGAAGAAGTTTCTCTCGAAAGAAGTGAGTGGGAGGAAAGTAGAACTTGATGAGGTAATTGTACCTTCTCCTTATTGGAAAGTAGTTCATCACGAAATCAGTTCGGTGATTCCTACACCAATTAGTGAGGAAGTTAATGATGATGATCATAAAACTTCAGATCAAGTTGCTGCCAAACCTCGTAGGTCTTCGAGTAAAATCCGCACCAGAGTGGTACGGTGATCATGTTCGGAAGTCATGTTACTAGACCATGATGAACCTACGGACTATGAGGAAGCGATGATGAGCCCAGATTCATGAAATGGCTTGAGGCCATGAAATCTGAGATAGGATCCATGTACGAGAACAAAGTATGGACTTTGATTGACTTGCTCGATGATCAGCAAGCCATGTTAAATAAATGGATCTTCAAGAGGAAGACGGACACTGATAGTAGTGTTACTATCTACAAAGCTCGACTTGTGGCAAAAGGTTTTCGACAAGTTCAATGTGTTGAATACGATGAGATTTTCTCACTCGTAACGATGCTTAAGTCTGTCTCAATCATGTTAGCAATTGCCACATTTTATGAAATCGGCAAATGGATGTCAAAACAGCATTCCTTAATGGATTTATTAAAGAAGAGTTGCATATGATGCAACCGAAGGTTTTGTCAATCCTAAAGGAGCTAACAAAATGTGCAAGCTTCAAAGAATCCATCTATGGACTGGTGCAAGCATCTCGGAGTTGGAATAAACGCTTTGATAGTGTGATCAAAGCATATGGTTTTATACAGACTTTTGGAGAAGCCTGTATTTACAAGAAAGTGAGTGGGAGCACTACAACATTTCGATAAGTATATGTGAATGACATATTGTTGATCGGAAATGATGTAGAATTATTCTGCAAAGCATAAAGGAGTATTTGAAAGGAGTTTTTCAAAGAAGGACCTCGGTGAAGCTGCTTACATATTGAGCATCAAGATCTATAGAGATAGATCAAGACGCTTGATAAGTTTTTCAATGAATACATACCTTGACAAGATTTTGAAGTAGTTCAAAATGGAACAGTCAAAGAAAGAGTTCTTGCACGTGTTACAAGGTGTGAGATTGAGTAAGACTCAAAACCCGACCACGGCAGAAGATAGAAAAAGAATGAAAGTCATTCCTATGCATCAGCCATAGGTTCTATAAAGTATGTCATGCTATGTACTGATCTATTGCATACCCTACCACTAAGCTTGGCAAGGAGTGCAATAGTGATCTAGGAGTAGATCAATGGACATCGGTCAAAATT
Organism: Aegilops longissima; assembly: GCA_021605205.1. NCBI lineage: Eukaryota > Viridiplantae > Streptophyta > Magnoliopsida > Poales > Poaceae > Aegilops > Aegilops longissima. The sequence goes on from CM038678.1 coordinate 698,161,432, forward strand.
ATCCTTAGTAGAATAAGGATATGTTTCTCGATTATGGAAGTGAAAAAGGTTAGTAAGTAAAGGGTTACGCCGATGCAAGTTTTAACACTAATCTAGATGACTCGAGTTTCAATCTGGATACATATTGAAAGTGGGAGCAATTAGCTAGAGTAGCTCCGCAAGCGAGCATTGTAGACATAGAAATTTGCAAAATACTTACGGCTCTGAATGTGACAGACCGTTGACTAAAATTATCTCACAAGCAAAACATGATCACACCTTAGTACTATTTGGGTGTTAATCACATAGCGATGTGAACTAGATTACTGACTCTAGTAAACCCTTTGGGCGTTGGTCACATGTCGATGTGAATTATGGGTGTTAACCACATATAGATGTGAACTATTGATGTTAAATCACATGGCGATGTGAACTAGATTATTGACTCTAGTGCAAGTGGGAGATGAAGGAAATATGCCCTAGAGGCAATAATAAAGTTATTATTTATTTCCTTATATCATGATAAATGTTTATTATTCATGCTAGAATTGTATTAACCGGAAACATAATACATGTGTGAATACATAGACAAACAGAGTGTCACTAGTATGCCTCTACTTGACTAGCTCGTTAATCAAAGATGGTTATGTTTCCTAACCATAGACATGAGTTGTCATTTGATTAACGGGATCACATCATTAGGAGAATGATCTGATTGACATGACCCATTCCGTTAGCCTAGCACTTGATCGCTTAGTATGTTGCTATTGCTTTCTTCATGACTTATACATGTTCCTGTAACTATGAGATTATGCAACTCCGTTTACGGAGGAACACTTTGGTGCTACCAAACGTCACAACGAATCGGGTGATTATAAAGGAGTACTATAGGTGTCTCCAAAGGTACATGTTGGGTTGGCGTATTTGAGATTAGGTTTTGTCACTCCGATTGTCGGAGAGGTATCTCTGGCCCTCTCGGTAATGCACATCACTATAAGCCTTGCAAGCAATGTAGCTAATGAGTTAGTTACGGAATGATGCATTACGAACGAGTAAAGAGACTTGCCGTAACGAGATTGAACTAGGTATTGGATACCGACGATCGAATCTCGGGCAAGTAACATACCGATGACAAAGGGAACAACGATGTTGTTATGCGGTTTAACCGATAAAGATCTTCGTAGAATATGTAGGAGCCAATATGGGCATCCAGGTTCCGCTATTGGTTATTGACCAAGAATAGTTCTAGGTCATGTCTACATAGTTCTCGAACCCGTAGGGTCCGCACGCTTAAGGTTTCGATGCGATGTTATATTATGAGTTTATGAGTTTTGATGTACCAAGGAGTTCGAGTCCCGGATGAGATCGGGGACATGACGAGGAGTCTCGAAATGGTCGATACGTAAAGATCGATATATTGGACGACTATATTCGAGTTCGGAAAGGTTCGAATGATTCGGTATTTTTCGAGTACCGAGAGTTACGGAATTCGCCGGGAGAAGTATTGGGCCTTATTGGGCCTGCAGGAAGAGAGAGAGGGTCTGCCTAGGGCAGGCGCGCTTCATGGCCTAGTCCGAATTGGACTAGGGGAGGGCCGCACCCTTCCTTCCTCCCTTCTCTCTTCCCTTACTTGTCTCCTACTCCCAATACATGGAAGGACTCCTAGTTGGACTAGGAAGGGGAATCCTACTCCCGGTGGGAGTAGGACTCCCCATGGCGCGCCCTACTAGGGCCGGCCTCCTCCTCCCTCCCTCCTTTATATACGGGGCAGGGGCACCCCATGGACACACAAGTAGATCTACGGATCGTTCCTTAGCCGTGTCGGTGCCCCCTCCACCATATTCCACTTCGGTCATATCGTCGCGGAGCTTAAGCGAAGCCTGCGCCGGAGAAGTCATATCGTCATGAGCTTAGGCGAAGCCCTGCGCCGGTGGAGCATCATCATCGTCCCACGCCGTCGTCTTGACGGAACTCATCCCGACACTTTGCTGGATCGAGTCCGGGATCGTCATCGAGCTGAGCGTGTGCGTAACTCGGAGGTGCCGTCGCTCGGTGCTTGGATCGGTCGGATCGTGAAGACGTCGACTACATCAACCGCGTTGTTATAACGCTTCGCTTTCGGTCTCACGAGGGTACGTGGACGGACACTCTCCCCTCTCGTTGCTATGCCATCACCATGGTCTTGCGTGTGCGTAGGAAATTTTTGAAATTACTACGTTCCCCAACAGGCGCAGGAGGTCGCGCCTCTGCCGCTGCTTAGCACCGACAAGGATCGTCGCCACAGCTGGAGACGAGAGCACCGTATCGGCATCGCCGAGATGGACGAGGAAGCCATGGCGCTGTGGCGCCAAGACTTCCCATAGGACATCATCAACGAGCGCGAGTTCTACGCGCAAAGGAGGGCAGAGAGTGATAAGAGGAGGGCGGAGCGAGCTGCCTATCGCGAGAACAAGCGTAGGCGAAAAGCGGACGCTCAATTCAACATGAGGCTAGGAGCAGCGTTGCCTTGGGAATCCGATGAAGATCGGTATCTTCACGCCTACAGTCAGACGTCGGAGGAGGACATCACCGAGGAGGAGTCGGATGACGAGGAGTAGTTGAATTATCTTTTTTTATCTATCTATGCTAAGAACTACCCTCTACTCTCTAGTATCTACTTCTCGATCTGAGCACTGTAAATGGTTTTTTAAAGCGCCGCACATTGCGATTCTGTTGGAGATGCTCTAAGATGGCAGATGAGTGCTTTAATGTAGCCCACAAGATGCGCGAGTATTACTAGTAATATATTTTTCTTGCCATGTTGAGATTTTAAAACCACGAGTGCGAACATGCAGAGGAGCAATGAAGACCAAACACGGGATATTCAGGACATCTTCAAGGAGCGTGGCAAGTTAAAGAGGAGCTGCACCGAACCTGTAAAACGAGCTTTGGTAAGTAACACCCTTTCAATTACTTTTGTTTAGCCTCGTGTTCTTCGATGTGTATATGTTGTCGTTTCTGTTTCTCTTAAGCGTGGTGTTCTTTGATGTGTAATAAGAAGATTCTTAATCGTCCTAATGCTTTCGTTTTTAGCTTGATGTAGGAAGTGGGTGTTCTCACCTTGTAGTCTGTTTATATATTTTTTTCCTTTTGAATTCACTTCTCCAAGTTCTGTTTATTTTGCTTCTACTAAATGGATCTAGGTTGCTCTGAGTATTGATCTAAAAAAGAAGTAACTTCATGTCAGGATGCAGTTCCTGCGAGGAGGGAAGTATGGTCAACCTCGAGATCATGTTTCCAAAATGAGGCTGGATTACACACTAGGTGCCAGTTCCCTAATGATGCTAGATTAGACACAAGGTGCAAATTCCTAGATGATGCTGGATTACACACAAGCCAGGTGGAGTCGTCAGCTGTTCGTGTCCTCGTGGCATTAGTAAAGGCTGAAAGAAAGCGTGCAACAGCCCTTGAGAATGTAGCTGAGTTCCTAAAGAAGCGAAAAGAGCAATCAGATGCTCTCTTCACCCAAGCCAAAGAAGAGATGGAAGAAGCCAGAAATAAGCTAGCAGAGGCAGAGCAGGCTAGGCGTCTCCTGCTATCCAAAACTGTTGTCAATACAAAATTTCCTTCATAATAGTTAGGTTCAAATGTGTATCCAACAAGATGCTGTTGTGATGTCCGTGCATCTACCGATGTGGCACAAAATGTTTTTTGGGTCATGTAGTAACAGCAATTACTTTCCAAACAATAATGATTTAAGCATTGGACATGGTATAGTTCACGCACAAGCCCGACATTCCAAGTTCAACTTCCACATCAAACTCATGTTCACAGATATCTGCACATTTCATACATAATGTCCACAACCATGATTCACTTCAAAGCCAAAAAAATGTGAGGAGAGTTATAAATAAAGAAAAAACTCTACTAGTTCCTGCTACCAGTGCGAGCACGACAAGTCAAGACCATGCGTAAATTAATTATATTTTAGTCATTTTTTGTGTTCTAAAATGCCTGCCGGCTCGCGGAAGGACGTGTTCCCGGCACACGCGCAGATTCAATGAAGGCAGGCGGGGCAGTCTTAAGCTGGTTGCACGTGGCGAGGAGGTGTGCTCAGCCGGGCCTGCAGCGAGTGCGGCCCTCTTGGCCGGCACGCCGGTTCAATGCCCGTGCTATGAGAGGTCGCGTCCATGTCAGAGCAATCACTCCCTCCAGTCCTTTTTTAGGGTATAACAAAATCTCGTTTTCCATACACATTTTACAAGTAAAATTCATGGACAAACTTTGACCCAAAGTACGATGGGGACTAGTAAACCAGAATGGAGGTAGTAGTTTTTTAATCAAAGAAGGGTTTCCCCTTCTGATTTTCATTACTGAAAACCAGCATCTAAATCTAACCCATAGTATTTGCCCTAGAACTACCAGGTTCAACATCTCGCAACATAAACCCATACAACCATACGCCAAGGAGGTACGTAACTATGAATTCCATTTTCGCTCCATACCAATCATTCTAAAAACTAGTTACTACTTATAACATGCCATTGAAAATAGGAACTCTTAACCCCGCTAAAAAAACGATATTTTAAATGTCGCTACTCGATCTGTGGCAACTGGCGAGCCACCGCGCTCCAAGTCGTTCACTTGTGGTCCCGACCATCAACTCCTACGGATCAAATTATCACGCGAGCTGACTATTCCTACAAAGGTGCCCCACCACGTACTCGGTACCCGTCAATGCAGCAATCGTGCACCTAGGGTTTTAGGGTTTATTTGTTAACGCCGCCTTTATGTAACACTCATGTGTGCGAGACAGCGAGAGGCTCATCTGCGTCGTCGCCTCTTCTCTTCGTATATGTACTCCACCATTTGTCTGGTGTCCAAAAAATTATAATAACTGCTAGCAATGTGCCAATGCGTTGCCACACGATCAAAGTAGATTCATACATATTCACCGATTTGATAGAAAAAAAGTCTAGTTTTGAAATACGTATATCACTAAAAATATGTTATGTTTCACTCAAAGTATATTCCTTTGGCGGTTTTGATGAGATAAGGGAGGACTGTTGTTGTTTTCAAGATTCGAGAAGTGGTATATGTCTAATATCTACTCTTACTAGCAAGATACCTGTTCGTTGCACGGAACATCAAGATCTTGTGGGAGAAAAGGATGAACGAGGGAAGGCCTTATCTGCAAATGTGGTGAAGAGTGCGGGTAAATTACCATATTTTCCTTCCTATTAAATCCGATATAAATCGGACGACCTACATTGCAGGATGGCAGGCCCACCATCATCACCAACTCTATTTTTTATCCCTACTCTTATAAAAAGCATTGTCGGTGATGATCGTGTGCCTGCCATCCTGCAATATAGGCCGTCCGATCTATATCTGACGGATAGGAAGGAAACTATGGTAATTTTGCAAAAAGATACCCACACCCCTCTCCACATTTGCAAATAAGGCCTTCCCTCATTCATCCTTTCCCCCCACAAGATAAACTACTCATACAAATGCATCTTGATGTTCCGTGCAACGCATGGGCATCTTGCTAGTTGTTGCAAAAAGCCCATGTGTGTGTGAGAGAGAGGGAGAGTGGAGGAGGACGGAGTGCATGTGTGACAAAGACACAAGGAGTGTGTGTGTGATAGGTATCAGCTTAAAATGAGGCGATAGTGTGTGTGTGCACGATCGAGAGGGCGTGTCTCAAGAAGGGAAGAAAAATCTACATAGATACAAGGAGCGGGAGAGAGACATGTATGCGATATTGGAAGCACGAGTGTGCGGGTGTATAAACCTATCTAGAGGCTAGCTAGTCGATAAATGTTTGTGAGAGAAATACGAGTCGGGGTGCAAAAGCGAGAGTTTTGTGTGTGCGAGAGAGAGACGGTAGTCGGGAAGGGGAGTGGAACCAGGAGTTGTGTGTGTGTCTGAGAGAGAGAGAGAGAGAGAGAGAGAGAGACGGGTGTCGGGGCTGTCTGATCGGTAAACAAATGAATAATGTCAGTCTGGGATGGAGACGAAAAGGATACCGCAACAAATGTTGTGTCTACAGGAGAGAGAGAGAGTAATTTTAGTGGTATGAGTCATATGTAGAGACATATAGGGTGTGTGAGAGAATCCCATAGAGAGAAAGACAAAGTGAAAGACGAGTGGAGACTGTGTGTGTGGTGGTGAAAAAGAAAGCTTAGGTACCGAGTGATACCAGAGAACAGTAGAGACGTGAGAGATAATGAAAACCGTGTAATGTATAATGATAGGGAGAGTGTGCCACTTCTCAAGGGAGACGTCGAGATACCATGTTTGTGAGGATAGGAGAAACATGAAGTGAGCGTGCGGGTGAGCTGGAGAAAAGAGAGTGATAGCTACTTGAAGGAGCATGCATGCGAGAGAGATGGGCATGAAAGGAGTAAAAAAAGGGATTCAAATATTTGAATTCGAGATGATGATACATGTAATCCATACTCGAACCAAAATTGATCTATCAAACATGCATACTCATATGAATTCACGCACATCTATGTTATTTAATATGTAGATATTACTGATCCATACATTTTAGTAGAACATAATTTAGTTAAATTTTTTCGAATTCAAACTTAAGATTTCGAGATCGTTGTATTTGTAAATCATATTATACATATAAAGGAGCAGAATTCTTTGTTGTGCTTTTGAAAGTATATATAAAAAATGATGTATATAGAATGCAATTCCAATAGAAAATGGATCCCGCTCGAAAAAAATAGAATACAAACGGGATTCAAATTGAGTTGGCACAGTAAACGTGCACTCTGCAAAATTTGAACGAAGCGGGGAAAGTCGCAGTAACCGCCCGAAACCAAAATCTGCGAGATGGAAATTACTACTGCCTATCCCTGCCATGCAAAGCCTATCTGCTGGATTTCCATTGGTTTCGATAGGGGTAGGTTTGTAATTTCACCAAAACATGACGTAACCGCCTCTCACCCGGATTCATACACGGTGGGCGCCAAAACACAGTGTGTCCTCGGCCGAAATCGACTCCCTCCCCGATTCATATTCATACACGGTGGGCGCCAAAAACAAACTCTCGTCGGCAAATATTCGGTGTATGCGAGATTACCGTCCTATCCCCAACCGACTAATGTTGTTGTGATGTAGTAGAAATTTGAAACAGGGGCTAAGTTTGTAAATTTCCTCGCATTTGAGACAAGCGCGCCCTGAATACTTGGTTCCCCCTTCCTCTCTACCTCCCTTTTCCCCATTCGTACTCCGTGGGCGCCAAAACACCCTCTCCACCCCACCCTCCTCCGTCCGCCGCTGTCCGCCACCCCATCCACCACCGTCCTCCTCCACCATGCCGGAGCTGATACCCCGACGCCGCCGTCCATTACAAGAGATCGACCTCTCTCATCCACGGCTCCGGACCGGGATCCTTGCATCCCGTCCTCTCGCTTCATCCCCGCCGTCGTCCACCTTGCCGGTGCCGCTCCTACGACCGTCTCGTCCACCGCGTCCCGCCGCCACCGTCTACCCTTCTAGATCTGCTTCCACGCAGCCGACATCCATCGCTACCGCAACATCGTCAAATTCTCAGCAGATGCGTACACGGCGCCGCACCAGAGGCGGTACTCTTTCGTATCTGCTCAACTTATTTATCGCAGCAAGAAAATAGATCGCCACTGCTTTAATCTGATTTCTTGTCTTGTTTGTGAAGTTGCCTTTGTCCGGTTTGCACCTTCTGATCCGCCATGGCACGCTCAACACTATACTCCCAATGCTTATGGTTTTCCCCTTTTATATTCCACACTAGTTAAATCACAGTAGACTAAATTTCAAAATTGGGTCAGTCAATTTTTCAGAGCTCGTCGGAGTTTGCCGGTGCGAACGAAGGGGCTCGGGTGGTTGTGGGGCCTCGCCAAAAAAATAAAAATCGACACGGGTGGGGGTTGGGGCGGGGGTGGGGGTGGGGGTGGCGGAGGAACACAGGCGGCGGTGGCCAGTGGTCCAGCCGGCGGCCCGTGCGGTGTTCTATATGGAAGAATCAGAGACGAGGAAGAAGATGGGTTAGGAGACGTAGGATCTTCATCCAACCGCCTGAAATGGTCGAGAGACAGCTCGGAGTTGCATTCTTAATGCGCTCTAGTTCATCATGTGTGGGCACTGCGCAACCAACATTTTATTATCCAAAATCTGCTTGCTCTTCTTTACCATGTTCCTCTTCCGTTCTTCTTTAATTTGTACTCTCTCAGTTCCTAAATACAAGTCTTTGTATAGATTCCACCATGGACTACATATGGAGCAAAATGAGTGAATCTACACTATAAAATGTATCTGGATACATCTGTATGTGATCCATAGTGGAAATCTCTACCAAGACTTATATTTTGGAACGGAGGGAGTATGATAGTAGTACAGTATGTTCCTTGTACTGAAGATGAGCAGGGACATTTGCAGTGTAGAGGTCTATACGGTCGGTTGTGATGAAAACTTTGAGTCTCTTTTATTCGTAGGATTTTGTAAACATAGGAATAGGATTTGTAGTCACCTGCCCACTTGAATCCTATAAGAATAGCAAGGAAATGCGGGTAGCTGTGTCGCCTTTGAGAGTTACATTGATATTAACAGTACCGCACCTTCACTTGAGGAGAGCTGGTATCCGAAGCCTTTCTAGCCGTACCAGCAATACTAGCACATATATTCCAGCAAGTTCCACTTTGCTGATTTTACTCTGATGCTTACGATTTTCCCCGTTATATCTACACTATGATCTGTGTAGCTGCTTTGTGCCGCACTAGCAGCAGTGCACTCTTGAAGCTAAACACTGCAATGACTTACAAAATTGGCACCAAGGCGTTGAGTGCCATTCTGGATGCAATGAAACTCATGCGCTCCCCACATGTTGATTCTTGTTCAGAATATGATCCTAATGATTATTCTAACCTCGAGGTGTCAAAGGCAGATGGCCTGTCCTATTCACCCATCAATGTGCATGTTCTAATTTGGCAATGTTTTATTGATTGCGGGTATCTTGCATATGTTGTCTTGCATTTCTTCTACTTTGTTGCACCGCCATCTGCTTAGTTTACTCATCATATATGGCGAGATGCCATGCCCATCCATTATCAATACATATTCCATCTGTCATCATACCATGTTTTTCCATTCAAATGCTGTTCTTGTGCATCAGACATCAAAAAGGAAGAGGGTGATTGCCGAACCTGAAGGAGCACCAGCAAAGTCCTTGAAAAACATGGTGGTCTTTGGAGAAATCGACAACACCCACTTATATTGGCTGTACAACTAGTGACACAAAGCGTAGGACCGACTCCAGTGATTGTACCCATACTTCATTGGCCACACCACTAGCCCCACCACACAGGACCTGCACTCCAGCAAAAGGTATACCGATTTCATTTGCCATAGCACCAGCCGTACCACAGAAAAATCCCACTCCAGCAAAAAGTACAGCAAGTCCACCGGCCGAAGACCTATCCCAACTGTAGAGACGGCCAATTCCTGCAGATTGGAACCCTATTCCATTTATTCCCAGTTTGAAAGACAATGCTTTCAATGTTGTTAGGGACTACTTGCATATATTCCCATCATGGGAAGATTATTGTGAAGACAAACACCATTTTCACATCTTCCTGTCCAACTTACGTGTAAGTGCTATTATTCATGGTTATTATTTTCCTGTTTTCTGCTGATTGAACACATCAATGATTTACATTACATTGTTGTAACTAGGTGAGGGTCAATCTGGATAGTCATGATTAGGAAAGCTTGCTTGTGCTTTTCAAGGGAGCATTGCAGCAGTATCGATGTTACCTGAGGAAATCACACTTTGATGGCAAGTCTATAAACGAATTTCCGGTGAGGTCTCCTGTGCTAAATTTAGAAGACATTGAATGGAAAAACCTAGTTATGCACTGGTCTCGTTCCCAGGATGACGTACTGTCTATGAAATCACATGACAATTTAACTTCTACTTTTCCGCATGTGCCTTACAGATCTTTTTTGCAGGAAATCTTCTCGAAGAAGAATTCCGGTTTGGAAAGAACGATAGGATATCACAAATATGCTGCCCGCTGCTTTGCTCTTGTTAGTACCTGTTGTCTGTATCCTTCGTACTTGCATACATACCTGTTCATTATGTGACAGCAGTATGCATGATAGCTTGCTTATAAATTGTTCGCTCCAAATTATGTGATCTGTATGAATGGTTACATTACTGTAGAATATATCCAATGCCAATGAATTTTTTTAGCTCTGCATTGTTCTTGTAAGTACATGCTGTCCTTTATCAGTGTACTTATATTGACAGGTAGTTGTTCATGTACCATCACTCTGTAGCTTATTTTCCTTTTCCCTCCATTTTCTAGACATCAGATCTATATTTACTCTTACCATAAGGTTGGTACTAAAGAAGTTTAGCTGTGCCTTTTGCCTGTATCGCTGCACATACATTTATAGCTACTTGGTTATGTAGCATCACTCTTCATCTTATCTTAAATATTCTCCATTTTTTCGTATATTATCACATCTATATTTACTCTTAACAAAATGTAGAATAAAGGCAATGCTTATGAAGAAGATTCTGTGGTAAACTTCTTGAATTGCCCCCCATAAGCATGGACAAGGGCTTTATAGAGTCGTCCTTCACCAGTAATGTAAGTTTGTCCTTCTCAAGCCTTCAAACTTTGTTGTGTATATTTGGTTAGGCATGACTACAACAGCTATTTATTTTTGGTGTTTGCATCAAATTGCATGTTTAAAGTTTATTATGTAGTTCATAAACAAAAGTTTGTCCTTCTCAATTTAAGTTTTCAGTTGTAAAACCAAGTTCCTTCTTCATACCATGTAAATTAAACTATACCGAGCAAGTGATCTTCTTTTGCATTGCATGTATGCTTCTGTTCTTCATCCGTAATCCACTGGTGTGGTGAACCTACCCACTACAGCACAATGTCATATTCTGCAATGTCTTAACTATGAACAATGTCATATTATTCTACTATTATTTAAACTATCTATTTATTTGCCAACCTGAAATGGGATAAATTGACAGCACACTAACCATTGATACTTATGAGTTCTTGATCTGTAATCCAGTGGTGTCGTGAAGCTGCCAACTCCTTCACAATGTCATTTCCTGCCATGTCTTGACCTGAACAATACCATATTGTGTTAATGAAATTTTAAACTATGTCACTTTATTCAAATCGAAGAAATGTGATGAATTGTCAAGATTGATACTTTTATGTGCAAAACCTGTCATCACATGCGCTTGTTTATCTTTCGAGTGAGGAAGATATAAGTGTTGAACAAGCGCAGTCTCATCATCTTGCTGAGGTGCTTGCGCTGCAGCTCGCTAATAGGGCTAACCTTTCTTGAACTCTATTGAAGTGCTATCGGTTTTGTATATTATTTTGTCAGCGTGTTTATTTGCACCGGTGGCGATCTTTGATGCCCAGTGTATGTAATCTGCTGTCTGCTTGTGCTTTATTATCATAGTGGCGAACTTTGATGCCCTGTGTATGTAATATGCCGTAATTTCTTTATTGTATAGTCTAGGTTTTTTCTTATTCACGATGCTACAGTTATTTTACTGTATATATATCCTGTCTTCGCAGTAAACCGGCCAAACCATAAAATTACGGTACATAATCGGGCCGTCATGCAATCATGATGTATGATCCGCATCATGGGCCCCGTCAAACTGGCCCACTAGTAGATTCGGGCCTTTAATAGGCCGAGTAACACTAGCCCTCTTTTCGCAAGAAAACTCAATGGGCTTTTCGGAGGCTGAGAAGTACGTTGGGCCTGAAACGTGCCGAATAGCTCATGGGCCGGCAACAGCCCGAAATGGACCCCGACCCATGATTGTGCGAATCAAATCACGGGCTTTTAACAGGCCAAAGTTGTCTCGGTCCTTGTTTGGCCCAATCAGATATCGGCTGCGAGCAGGCCGGATGCAAACCGGGCCGTAGTTAGGCCCAACTATATGACGGGCTTTTAAAAGACCTAAATTAATATAGGGCCAAAATGTTAAACGGCCCCTTAACAGGCCGAAACTAATATCAGGCCAAATTACTAAATGGGCCTTTAGCAAGTGTGCCCAAAAGCATAGCATCCAGTTAACGGGCCGAATCTGATATGGGCCATAATTAAGCCCAAAGCCTCTTAAAGGGCTGAACCTGATCTGGGCCGTGATTTGGCCCAGAAAGTGGGAGGCTTTTAACGGGACGGATCTCATATGGGCCATTATTAGGCCCGGAACGTGGCAGGCCATTAATGGACCGGATCAAATATGGGCCGGCATTTGGCCCAAAACATGGCAGCCAGTTAATGGGCCGGCCTACTAGTGTCCTCAAAATCTTGTGAGCCTACAGCTGGGCCAGCCCATTAATGTTGGCAAAATCTCGTGGGCATTTAGGTGGGCCGGCCCATTATGATCCGCAAGAATTTTGTGGGCCTTTACCTGGGCCGGCCCATTATGGCACACAAAAATCTTCTGGGCCTTTACCAGGGCCGGCCCATTATGGCTCGCGAAATCTTGTGGGCCTTTAGCTGGGCCAGCCCATTATGGTCCGCAAAATCTCGTGGGCCTTTAGCTGGCCGGCCCATTATGGTTCGCAAAATCTTGTGGGCCTTTAGGTGGGCCGGCCCATTTAAACTTGACGGGCCGTGCCACGTGTCGACGTATCATAGGCGCCTTCTGTCCAATGATTGGATGACATCTGTCCCAACGATGAGCCGACACGTGTTTCCTCCAGCCAATGATGATTTTACATGTGGAAAATCCCCATTGGTCGGGGCTGTTAACGGGTTATTGGATCCAAAACCCGACCCGATAGCTTAACGGCGTTCCGTTACGGTGGATGCCACGTGACGGTCACCCTTGACGAAAGCACTTCTATGACGCGCGATTTATCGTCATGGAAGTGGACACTTCCGTGATGATAATTTTGGTAATGTCATGCAACACTTCTACGACAGCACAGGTATGACTATCTTGATTCTGTCATAAAATCGTCATGGATGTACATGCATGACAAAAAACGTGACCGACCGTGACAAACACGTATCATCAAGGAAGTGTATTTTTTTGTAGTGCAACCCAATCTTGGCCGCGCCAAATGTCGGTGAACCAATGTTGTTGTATATAGCGGCAACACACCAAGTTGTAAGCGCACTGCTCGTCGTCGAACGAGAGACGGAAGGACATAAGTTCCCGCTTCAAAAGCCGGTATACTACTTATCCACTGTCCTCACTCCATGCAAATCACGGTACCCACATTATCAAAAGATAGCATACGCGGTCTTCATGCCATCCCGGAAATTACGACACTACTTTCAAGAGTGTTCAATTACGATGGCCTCGGAAGTACCACTCAATGACATAATAAATAACCGTGATGCCACGGGCCGGATTGCTAAATGGGCTATTGAGCTCCTCCCGTTCGACATAACATATAAACCACGGCGAGCCATTAAGTCACAAGTACTGGCTGATTTCGTTGCCGAATGGACAGAAGCCGAACTCCCTAAAGAGTACGGCGTGTACTCCAATTGGATCATGCACTTTGACGGCTCTAAGATGCTGGCTGGTCTGGGGGCAGGCGTCGTCCTGACATCCCCCATAGGAGATACGGTCCAATACGTACTCCAAATATTATACACAGACTCCAACAATGCCGCAGAATACGAGGCCCTTTTGCATGAACTCCGGATGGCAGTCTCCATGGGAATTCAACGCCTAGAGGAGTGGGGCGATTCGAACCTCGCAATATCTCAAATAAATTGAGACTTTGACACCAAGGACCCAAAAATGGCGGCTTATCGCAACACCGTCCTCAAAATGTCAGTTCGGTTCGAGGGGCTTGAATTCCACCATGTGGTCCGTGAAAACAATCAAGCGGCGGATATCCTCGCTTGCATCGGTGCTAAGCGTGACCCTGTCCCACCTAATATCTTCTTGGAAAGGCTGTTTAAGCCATCCGTGGTATGGGAAGGAGAGACCGGCAACAACAGTCCGGACTTGGCCACAACACCAGATACCGAACACTCTGACATAATCGGAGGCTCCGCCACCAAAATAACGCCTTCGGCCCACGTGATTATGGCAGTAATCGCCCCATGGGACAGAACCCTTCTTGGCCTACCTAACTAGGCAAGAACTCCCGACGGACCCAAACGAGGCACGTTGCATTGTGCGGCGGTCTAAAGCCTACAAGGTCTACGAAGGAGAGCTTTATAAGAAGAGCACCACCGGAGTACTTCAAAGGTGCATCTCCGAAGAGGAAGGACGACAACTTTTGGCAGAAATTCATGCTGGACTTGGCGGCCACCACGCCGCAGCTCGGGCCCTTGTGAGCAAGGCCTTCCAGACAGGTTTTTATGGCCGACGGCCCGAAAGCGAGACGACAGACCTCGTTCAACGTTAAATCGGCTGCCAGCTTTTTGCAAACCAAAGCCATATGCCACCTACCGCTCTCCAAACAATCCCATTACTTGGCCCTTTGCGGTCTGGGGGCTTGATATGGTCGGACCCCTTAAAGGGGGAAGCCACAAGAAAAAATACTTATTGGTCATGGTGGATAAATTCACCAAATGGATAGAAGCCAAACTAGTTAAAACGGCTGAGTCCGGACCAGTGATAGACTTCATATCCGGGGTTGTACACATTTACGGCGTCCCCCACCGCATCATCACCGATAATGGCTCAAACTTTACAGCCGACGAGGTAAAAATTTGGTGCAGCAACATGGGCATTAAGCTCGATTATGCTTCTGTCTATCACCCGCAAACTAACGGTCAAGTCGAGCGAGCAAATGGTCTTCTCATGAGCGACATTAAACCCAAATTAGTGCGATCCTTGAAGGAATCAGATACGCATTGGGTAGAGGATATCGACTCCGTACTATGGGGGCTGCAGACCACGCCGAATCGCACTACCGGATACACACCATTCTTTATGGTGTACGGCGCAGAGGCGGTACTGCCCTGCGACATAATTCGTGACTCACCTCTAGTGCGCATGTACGAAGAGAAAGAAGCCGAGCTCGATCGGCAGGACAGTTTGGACGCCCTGGAGGAGGAGCGTGACGTGGCAAAAGCCCGTTCCGCATTCTATCAGCAACAGGCTCGACGGTATCAAAGCAGAGAAGTACGGGCCAAAACTTATAACGTTGGCGAACTCGTTCTACGCCTACCGGAGAAGAAAAAGAATAAGCTCAAGCCCAAATGGGAAGGTCCCTTTGTTATCGACAAGGTTCTGACCGGTGGAGCGTACCGTCTGCGGGATGCATCGGACAATCGACTCGAGCCAAACCCATGGAATGCAGCCAGACTCCAAAGGTTCTACGCCTAGTGCCGGACTATGTGTTCGTCTCCTTACCTCCATCATTTTTTTATATATCCTTTATCTTCTTTTCTTTCTTTCTTCCCTTTTTCTCCAAGGCCTTAAAAGGCTAAAATGTGTCTTGACTACACAATCTTGACGCGCTAGCCGTGCTCATTATACCTGGGGGCTTCCTATACAGAAGCTTAATATAGCTATGCTTCGGGCTCTATGCCCTCCGCACATGTGTTACTTTTCCACATGTACCTTTTCTTTGCCACTATATGCATCGATATGACTTAAGTTTTGGCCAAGCTGGGTTGTCTGGCTCTTGTGTTTATGCCCTACGTTCCCGTTAATTCGGCTAGGGCATAAGGGGAGCACCTCTGCGATTGTGACTGTCGGGTCAACCGGATGTGTACCTCAGACTGGGTGAAGCCGAAAGCTAGCGTTCTTAAGGGAATATTCAGTCGGTGAACAAAAGATGACTTTTACTTATTATAATACATGCCCTTGGATGTTTACATCCCGCGTCTCTTTTCGCAGTTCAAACATGCACATTAATGCATGCGTACCCAGGGAAATGAACCCTTAACGGAACTATTCTCCCTGGAATATGTTTCTTACTATCCATGTAATATAACATAGCTAGTTGGGTACTTGTCTATTCAAGCACTTATGACCCCTACGCCTGGTTTCCACGCGTACCTCAGTTTTTATATAACTGAGCGGGTATTCGGATACACTCCGGACTGTCGGGTCTAGAGGTCGAAGCGAAAATGTCCGCCATGACAAATGATTTACAATCCGGCTAGGGACAATACATGTCACTTTAAGTACACAGTCACTTAGACTGACTAAATTCTTCTTCTATACCATCCAACATGTTGTCTAGCCTACAATCCTGTTGGGAATACTTTGCGGCTAATTCAACTTGGTCATACACCAAACTGACGGGGATCTCTTTCCCATCAGGCCCCACAGGTCCAACCTCGGCCATGTGGTCGGGTCAGCCTTGGTATACCGCGTCTTCACCATGGCCCAGGCTTCCCTTGCACCTTGTCGGCAGGCCGATATGTTCCACAATCGGAAACGCCGCCGCGCTCCCGTGAGCACCTCTACGAGCTCCACCATGCCTCCTGGCAGGGAGGCGAATGGCCACAAGGCCTGGGCAATGCCCTGCATCACCTGCCGAACTTGTTCGTGCAGTTGTGAGAGCTCTTGCAGAAGATCGCCTGCAGATCCGGGCATCTCCTCTGTGGGACGACCCATCAGCATACCTACAGATATAACTTTGTTAGCCGGTTTCTTCGCCGAACTCTATAAAAGTTCGTTCAAGTACTTACTAAATATGTCACGTCGAAGCCTCTTGTTCTCCTTTACGGAGTCCACAAGCTGGGCTCAAACATCTTTCAGTTCAACGCCCAGCCGGGTATTGGCATCTTGGAGATCATTTTTCTCCTGCCTAACCTGCGTAAGCTCGCGCTCGCCAGCCTTTACCTGTCGTTGAGCATGTTGCTCATCCCCTCGCACGACCCCCGGATTCACTCCGGGGTCATTTGTAGAATCTATTGTTAGATTTGCATGCATGCCGAAAACTAACTGGTACATGTCATTCTTTTTGATAGAAACAAGTGTTACCAGATGGGGCCTTCTCGGACTCCTTCATTGCGGCAACTGCGGCCCGTAGCTGGGCTTTGCATTCCTTCAGCTCTTGAGACAACTGGGTATTCTTCTCCGTAAGGACCTATGCAAACAATGATCCTTAAATCACTTGTGCCAAGTGTTTTAAGTCTCAGGGGCTACTGATATACATAATTATTAGATTTTCTTACCCGTATATCCTTTACATACTGGTCCGTGGCTCTGGCAAGACCATTTTGAGCAGCTCGGATGTACGCGTCTCCTGAGTTGAAGGCATCGAACGCCTCTTTGGAGAAACAAGCGTCGCGGAGTACGGCCCGACGACGCCTGTGATTCATGGCGCTCTCCACTTCAGAATTTGTTGTGGACAGCCTATCCGCATCCTCTGTAGGAGGAACATCCGGTGTTGGCCCCATTGTAGCGTCTGCCTCTAAGTCCGGCTCTGGAGCCCGACTGGTGGAGGCGTGGCCGGCAACCTCTCCGGATATAGTCCGGCGAGCGTTTTTCCTACTAGGAAACATGGGCGTTATTATATTTCAAAAGGCGACAACCACGGAGCGGGGTTCTTTTTCGTACCTCTGCGACGGTGTCTCAGTCCTGACCGCCTTCGTTTTAAGCCTACTCGGCTTTGGTGCCCCTTGTTGGTGAGTCACTGCGGGTTCGACATGGCGTGCCGAGGGCCTTCCCTATAAGACACCATATGTGTGCGGTAGGTGAAGTGCAGAAAAAGGGATCCTTCTCGGAAGTTGGGACTCCGGTTTTACTTACATGCGATGCAGGGACTAGTCCAGGATAATCGGCTATGATGGCCACCATGGCACCGTCGTAGCTTAATTGATAGAACGTCCTGTCAATAAGCTCCACAAATGTGTCCGAATCTTCTTCGAGTCCGGGGTCGAGGGCCCGGTCAGGGTCCTCTGGTTGTGGAGGCAGGCTGTGGACCTCTGTCGGTGTCAAAACCGGCGGATCTCGGGTAGGGGGTCCCGAACTGTGCGTCTAGGCGGATGGTAACAGGAGACAAGGGACACGATGTTTTACCCAGGTTCGGGCCCTCTTGATGGAGGTAAAACCCTACATTCTGCTTGATTGATATTGATATTGTGGATGTTTACAAGAGTGGATCTACCACGAGATCAAGGAGGCTAAACCCTAGAAGCTAGCCTATGGTATGATTGTAAGGGTTGTTGTTACATCCTCACGGACTAGAGCCATCCGGTTTATATAGACACCGGAGAGGGCTAGGGTTACATAGAGTCGGTTACAATGGTAGGAGATCTACATATCCGTATCGCCAAGCTTGCCTTCCACGCCAAGGAAAGTCCCATCCGGACACGGGGCGAAGTCTTCAATCTTGTATCTTCATAGTCTTGGAGTCCGGTCGACGATGATAGTCCGGCTGATGATAGTTCGGCTGATGATGGTAGTCCGGCTATCCGGACAACCCCTAATCCAGGACTCCCTCAACCTCCCTCACAGCTTTTCGTAGTTCTTGATATGAGATGGCAAGGTAAATACTTATGACGAAGAATGCGGGAAGGTTTGGAGTAAAAATTAGCAGCTCACCCAGCTTGGGGGGTTGTACATGGAGAATCCATCCCGTGGCTTAATGCGGATGAACTCCTCTTCCTCTCCTTTGTACAAATCGGACATAATTTTCGCTAGAGCAGCGACTGAGTCCGGTCCCTTACGACCACAATGGGTGGCATCGTCTTCTCCATTGAAGTGCCACATGGGTTGTCCCCGATATTGAAGTGGCTTCACCCCCCGCATTATACATATTGACATAACCTCGATTATTGTCAATCCTGATTTGGCTAGCGTCTTTATCCGGTCCATCAGGTAAAGGACTTCTCCGTTATCTTCCTCCTGGGGGCTCCGAGGGCGCCAGCTGCGGCGTTTCTTAAAAGGGGCGTTATGAAGCTCAGGAAGGCCCATCCGAATAAAACCACTCTGAAGGCTAGTCTTCGGACGACTTCTTCGGAGTACCGGACAGGTATCCGGTCCCGGCAATGCGCCATATCTCGGCTCTGACCACTTGATATATTAACCCCTCTTGTGTATGGGGTACGAGGCAGAACGGCCTCTTCCATAGCTCGAAATGAGCTTCGCAGCCCAAAAACAGCTCGCAAAGGGCGACGTAGCCAGCGATGTACAAGATGGAGGCGGGAGTAAAATTATGCAGCTGGAGGCTGTAGAACTCCAGGAGCCCGTGAAGGAACGGATGGATTGGAAATCCGAGTCCCCTCAATAAGTAAGGGACGAGGCATACCCGCTCCCCCATGGATGGGTTGGGAAAGCTCTCTGCTTGCTCCCCGTCATTGTAAGTGGCTAATCCGGCTCGGACGGGGACCATATACGCAGGAGGGAGAAACCCCTGGGTCTGTAACTCTACTAATTGGCTATAGGGAACGGAATACTTCTTCCAATTGCCCGTCTTAGGGCTACGGGAGCGAGTGTGGGAGCTGCGATGGCCGGCCATGATGGGATGGATTTTTCTGGGCGCTCTCCGATGGATGCTCGCTGTGGGAGGATGGTGTGATCTGGATCTGATCCCCGTCTCTTTAAATAGACGGTTTACTTACATGATTAGGGTGGCAAGTGTAAAAATGCCCCGACTTCTCGCATTCGCTCGACACGTGGAGGATAGCCATTATTAGGCGCAGAAGCCGAGGAGTGCAACATTCATGGGAAGCCGGACACTACTCTACAGGTACTCATAATTTGGAGAACAACCCGCCTTGCAATGCCGAAGACAATCTGCGGGCCGGACTCATCGTCATTGAAGCCTGGTTCGGGGGCTACTGAGGGAGTCCCGGATTAGGGGGTCCTCGGACAGCCAGACTATATCCTTTGGCCGGACTGTTGGACTATGAAGATACAAGATTGAAGACTTCGTACCGTGTGCGGATGGGACTCTCCTTTGCGTGGAATGCAAGCTTGGAAATTCGCATATGTAGATCTCCTCCCTTGTAACCGACTTTGTGTAACCCTAGCCCCTTCCGGTGTCTATATAAACCAGAGGGCTTAGTCCGTAGGACAAGAACAATCACAATCATAGGCTAGTTTCTAGGGTTTAGCCTCTACGATCTCGTGGTAGATCAACTCTTGTTATACTCATATCATCAAGATCAATCAAGCAGGACGTAGGGTATTACCTCCATCGAGAGGGCTCAAACCTGGGTAAACATTATGTCCCCCGCCTCCTGTTACCATCTGCCTTAGACGCACAGTTCGGGACCCCCTACCCGAGATCCGCCAGTTTTGACACCGACACCTAGATCCCCAATCAGTCTCCCTTCTTGCCGTTTTTTCTTTCGTGTGCGAGGCCATGGTGAGCATTCCCCTTTCGTGGCCCTATTGCGCCATTTCTTCTCGCTGCACCTGACTAGCCCTCTGCAGTGCTCGGGATGCTTGAGCTTCCAGGCCGTGGCTGCGACGGCTGGCTCGGGGATTGATTTTGAGCTTCCCCCATCCACAAGCGAGTTTCAAACATGGTGGGTGTTTGCGGACGTTAGTGTGCTCAGCCCCTTGCTCTTGCCCCCTTGGCCCCCGCTGTTCCCAGATCCGGCTGGGGCCATGAGAAGCTCGCCGACCCCTGCCTTGCCTTTGTCTGGCTCCGGTTGAAGAGGTTGAAAGATCTCGGCGTGACTGCGCCCATGGTGATGAAGTTGTTCCTCCAACGTCGTGTCGACCCACTCCCATGCCATACCCGGCCGATGTGGGCCCTGTCCGGTGGCAAGGATCGCATGAGGCTTCAGGAGTCGGGGCTTCCGCCCGAGGCACAGAGAACGGTGCTCGAGGTCCTGACGAGCGACCCCCCTTCCAGCCGATATGCCGCAGGAGGGCTGTCTTTTGTACTGCTGCTCAAACAGGGTGGAGTTTGCGGGGCAGATGCCCCCCTTCGATGAATGGGGGTTGCGTCCAGTCGGCCTTGAAGAGCCCCACGAGAACGCTGTCTCCGTGGTCCCCCTCCTTGCTGCCAGCGCTGAACTTACCCCAAGAGTGGATGCAGGGGGGCAAGCGCCGCTGGAGGTCGGAGGCGCGGGTGCTGAGGCGTCGACACCACTTGAGGCTCCCGAGGTGCTATCCCCAGGAGCCCGTGACTCTTGCCTTGGGGTGACAGCTGAGGGGGCGACGCAATCCGCTGCTCCTGAAGCCGAAGCCCCCGAGGTCTCAACAGGTCATCATGAGGCGGAGCCCGAGGGCTCCCCTCAGCCCCGCACTCCCGAGGTCGGCTCCTCGGGTGCCTCACCAGCCGCGCCCTGCGCTGGTTGCCGCGTCCAATGCTTCGGCCGGCTCCATCTGGACTTCGATGCGCTCCGCAAGAGGAAAGGGTCTCCAAGCTGCAGAACTGATGCCTTCCGGCCGTTGAAGCAGAGGAAGTATATCGCCATAGACGAGTGAGTACCTTATCTTTATAATTTCTCGAGTGCTGCTTCCCCTCCTGACGGTGGCTCCTCAGGGCCCCTTCTGCTAAGGCCGCGAAGTCTCCCGGGAAGAAACCTCCTGCTGCCTCGAATCCCCCGTTGGCCTTGAGCGCCCCAGGCAAGCATGCCGCCCCCGGCGGGAGGTCGGCCGGAGAGGCAAACACGCTAGCATGGCGCCTCGAGCCCGTGCCTTTGTCGTCTCTCCTTCGTGGGCTCGCCTGGGGTGCGGCTACCCTGCCAAGGGCTCCTCCTCTGGTTATGGACGGCGGCTGGATGGCTTCGATCCTGGCTTCTTCTTTGAGCAACGAGCCTCAACCCATCCGGGCCCCTGCCGAAGCCCGGTCGGCGACCCAGGAGGCGCCAGCCCCCAGCCCCCTGCTGAAAGGGGGTGAGCTGTTTCGGATCCCGTTGGCAACCCCCGTTGCGGAGGACGGACCTGGTCACACACTTAAGTTTGCGCACGATCAGAGTGCCATCCACCACGAGCTCTTTCAGGAGGCAATGGGCGCGATGAGCTGGCTCGGCGGAGAACTCGTGGATGTTGACGCGCGCCTTGAAGCCGAGGGTCTTCGGCTGGTGGAGGAGTGGCATCAACAGAAGGTAGCTATCAACCTTGGGCGCCTTCAGCGTGAGCACGCCAATGCGAAGGCCGAGGCATCCCTGGCAAACTCACGCGAGGCTAGCGCATGAGCCTTGGAGGAGGCGAGGGAGGCGGACTGTCGTCGCGCGATCGCCGAGGAGCGCAGGCGGGAGCTCCTGGCCTTGAATGCCTCCTTGGAGCAGCAGGTGGAGGTGCGCAAAGCCACCTTAGCGTCGATGAAGGGCGCACCATCCGACGAGGATGCCATCGGTCCGCGCAAGGCCAAGGCTCGCGCGGTCCTTGTTGGCAAGTACAACCTGAAGCTGAAGCTCGCGGATGCCAAAGCTGTGGGCAGGACCACTGCCCTCAGGTCAGGGCTGGCCAAGGTGGAACAGCGCGAGAAGGCTGCCGCAGCCGCCCTGATCTCAGTGCAGGTTGAGCTGGCCTCCGCTCGTGCCGAGCTGCTTTCTCTTCAGCAACGGGTCGCCAACGCCGAGTCCTTGGCGTAGCAGAGCAGGGAGGAGGCACTTCACCGGTAGACACTACTGCGCGAGCACGCTCCCATGCTTCGGGACCTCAGGACAAAGTCCAACCAGGCACTTGGTACCATCTGCGATGAGCATGCCCCTCATCCCCACACCGAGAATTATGCCAACAATCTCCGCTTCTTCACAGATGTTGTGACGCACCTGGAGAGCCGTGCTGAGAGGGCTTGCGAGCTTGTGGACGAAAAGAGCCGAGGCCTTCTCGGGCGCGCATTCTCCCGCGTCTTCAGCCATCTCCTGAACACCAATACTAACTTCGATTTTGACGCCGCCATTGCCCCAGTGCCTGAGGTCATTCAGGACAACCTAGCCCGCTGGGTGGACAACAATGTCGATGCCCTCGTTAGGGCCTTTGCTTTTGATGATGACGCGATGGTGGTCGTAGCGGATGAGGGCGATGCGGTTGACAGCGGTGGAGATTACGACAACGACGGCGCCAGCAGCCTGTCCAGAAGCGATTCAGGAGATGAGGCGAGCGACATGTCCGACTGAGCCTGTGCTCCCATATTTTGAACCTGCACGCAAAAGCTTGGGTACGACCCCTCACGATGTAAGAGCATTTTGGGAAGGGGAAGCCCCTTATGTAAAATGGACTACCATTTTACTCCTTAGGCCAGGTTCAAAAACACGCTTTTGTGTGCTTGCGAGCCCCCTTGTGGGTTTGCCACCGTAAAAAGGATGGCAATTTTACCCATGGGTACGGGTAACCGCGGGTACCGTACCCGCGTGGGTAGGGTATGGGCACAATTTTATACCCACGGGTAGTACCCATACCGTACTCGTTAATTCATGGGTAGGGCACAGGTATAGCCTTTTACCCATGGATATACATACCCTACCCATTTAATACCGACATGTGAATCTTCCCCGTGATTCACTATCACAAGTGTACCCATGTTAAGTTCTTTTGTGAGCTTATGAACCTATGTTACAGTTTTTACCAATTGTCAATTTAAATTGAGATAATTTTTATGTACTCGGCTATTTTGTTATTGAGTTGAGATTAATTTTTTTTGTTGGGTACCCAATGGGTATGGGTACCCGTCGGGTATGTGTACGGGTAAAGTATCATACCCGTGGGTACGGGTATGGGTAGAATTTTGTACCCATTGACTACACGGGTATGGGGATGGTATTGCTCTACCCGCCCCATATCCTATCCATTGCCATCCTTACACCATAACTTACTGTCATGACTTACTTTGGTCCGGTCGGGCTTCAGGCTGACTCGGCAGTTGCAAACTTCTCCTGGGGGGAGTCCCCTTGAGAGCTCACAAAGTTTTAGTTTTCAAAGGGGTCCGCCAGCCAACCCGAGAGGGCCTTGCGAGGAACGAGCGCCCGATATGGCAAGGTGCGCGTGTAGCGTGCGTGCACCGCTACCATCCCCGCTCGCGAGGTGCTCGGACGGGGAAAGATAGCGGATGCAAATCCCAAACAAAACACGAATCCAGAAACTCACGAAATCAACACGAACGAGAAGGAATACCCTCCCCACGACTGCTAATGGAAACACGGATTCAAGTTCAAGATCAAAAGCTGAAAGTCCGAGCTACAGAAAAGGGAGCAAAAGCAAATGGCCGCGTCCGGTACCTATCTAGTCTTCTTGTCTTCCTACCAGCATGGAGCTAAGTGCTTTCACTGGCTGTGAGCATAGTCATTGGGGGATGCTACCTCTTGAGCATGCGTTGGTTTTCCCTTCAAGAGGAAAGGGTGATGCAGCAAAGTAACACAAGTATTTCCCTCAGTTTTGAGAACCAAGGTATCAATCCAGTAGGAGGTTACACGCAAGTCGCCTTATACCTGCACAAACAAATAAGAACCTTGCAACCAACACCATAAAGGGGTTATCAATCCCTTCACGGCCACTTGCAAAAGTGAGATCTGATAGAGATAATAAGGTAATTATTTTTGGTATTTTTATGATATAGATTGGAAAGTAAAGATTGCAAAATAAAATAGATCGGAAAATTATATGATGGAAAATAGACCCGGGGGCCATAGGTTTCACTAGTGGCTTCTCTCAAGATAGCATAATCTACGGTGGGTGAACAAATTACCGTCGAGCAATTGATAGAAAAGTGCATAGTTATGAGAATATCTAGGCATGATCATGTATATAGGCATCACGTCTGTGTCCGTGTTCTGGGAATGGGGGGTCCCCGGACTTGCCTGCCTGCGGCCCACGGTGTGGCTCCACAAGCGGGCCCGTATGGCCCGTCTTCAGCAGCGAGCACTTAAGACCCTTGCGAGGGGCCAAGCCTCACGAGGCGGATGATGCAAGACCTCCTCGGGAGCGGCCTCACCAGGCTGGCTCGTGAGGGGCGGAGAGATCAAGGCAGGGCAAACCTCGCGAGGTTCCAATGACGCAAGCCATGACGATCGAGACCAGGCAGGCGCCAGGCGGGCGCGAGCGCGCACAGTGTCCTTGTTTCCTCTTTGGTGCTAAGGAGGCAAGCGCAGGCGAGGAGTACCGAGGCGTCAAGCAAAGGTTTCCATATCGGTGCAACAAGACCAAGACCAGTAGGAAGGCAAGACAGAGGTCATCGTGGAGCCTAAGACGGCGTCACTACCAGAGCCTTTGGCAGGCGAAGACTACTTTTGTCAAGATACGTTGTACTAGTTGTTCCCCTTCAAACATGGCCATTGTGCGATCTCTTCCCGCTCAATATTTGGGAAGAGGACCTGGGCCACTATAAGTAGCCACCACCATAGGGAGAAGAGGGATCATTCAGACCATCCTCATCTCACAAGCTCACCAACCAGATGAACACCTCGCCTCAGGAGGCTGCTGTTCCCCTTGTACTGTTCATCCTCAGCCCAAGAGGCAATCCACCACCACCACACTAGAGTAGGGTATTACACCACAATGGTGGCCCAAACCAGTATAATTCTTGTGTCTCACGTGTTGTGAGTTCATCGTGCCTAGCCTAGAGATCGCGAAATGTGTGAGGGCGTGATCGGTGAGGGGGAGACCTTCGCGCGCACTCCAGTGTTCGAACCATAAGGGTTTTGCCGGAACCCGAAATCTGACATTTGGCGCGCCAGGTAGGGGTGCGCAGGAGCTTTTCTTCCGTCGATCCTCTCTCCACCATCTTCGCGCCTGCTCCCCATGGCTGGCGCCGCTCTTCCGGCTGGATCTGCAGCCGCCCACGGTGGCGCCTGGGGGCTCCCGACCCTTACTCCCGCCCTGTGGCGGGCGCAGTGGCCACCCATGTTCAAGTCAGAGATGCCGCCGCGTTACGACGGTGCGGCAGACCTATCAATTTTCCTGCTAGCGTACGAGGAAGCCATCCTCAAGGCCGGGGGCGACGACAAGGTCATGGCCAACTGGCTTCCCATGGCCCTGACTGCCGTGCCGCGCGCCTGGTTGCTCAACCTCCCCGGATCCACGGTGGCATCTTGGGAGGAGCTGCGGGATCTCTTCGTCGCGCGCCTCGCAGCACCGGCACCCCACATGGCCGCGGCCCTCCTCGGCGGCTCGCAAGCGCCACCTTCGGATCATCACGTCAAGCCATTCCTTCGCCAAATCGGTGCGGCTACCAGGCGGGCGGGGGCTCCTCGGGTTGGGTGGCGCCTGAGGCCGACCTCACCTTCGACTCAGGGGATCATCCCGTCTCCACCGCCGGCTCGGGTATGCTCCCAATGCTTTGCACGCCCACCATCTGCAACGTGTCCATCACCAAGACCCTCATCGACGGCGGTGCTGGCCTCAACTTGCACTCCGTGGAGGCCTTCAGCCTTCTTCACCTACCACCCGAGCGGCTCCGCCTCAGTAAGCCTTTCTTAGGAGTTGGCGGCGGCACCGCCCGCTCCCTGGGACAGATCCGCCTTCCTGTCACCTTCGGCACGCGCGACAACTACTGCACCGAGTTGATCGACTTCGACGTCGCCCACATCGGCCCCCCGTACAACGCCTTCCTCGGGGGGGGGGGGGTCCCTGGCTCAGTTCATGGCGGCGACCCATCCGTCCTACAACCTCATGAAGATGCCCGGGGGCAAGAGTGTCCTAACAGTAGTTGGGGGCACCAAGGAAGCCTTGATGACGCTCAAGCTTGCCCTCAAGTCCGCCACGACGGTGCAGCCCGCCGACGCGGACACCCCCAAGGCCAAGGGAGCCGCACCAACCAAGAAGAAGCAGTTGTTCACTCAAGACAAGGCAGAAACCAAGCAGGTGCCAGTCGATGAAGACGGGTCCTCAGGAGCCACCTTTACGATAGGTGCCAACCTTGACCCTGATCAAGAGGGAGCATTGGTGAAGTTCTTGCGCGCGAACAAGGAAATATTCGCATGGGAACCCAAATAGCTGGTAGGGGTCCCGAGAGAGGTGATTGAGCATCACTTAAAGGTGTGCCCCAACATACGCCCAGTGAAGCAGCGGGCGAGACGACAATCCGCGGAGAAGCAGGCCTTCATTGTCGAAGAAACCCGCAAGATGGAGGCGGTAGGTGCCATTCGCGAGGTTCGGTACCCCGAGTGGCTGGCGAACCCCATCGTTGTGCCGAAGAAAGGCGGGAAGGAGCGCATGTGTGTCGACTTCACCAACCTCAACAAGGCCTGCCCACAAGACCCGTTCCCGCTTCCACGCATCGACCAGATCATCGACTCCACCGCCGAGTGCGATTTGCTGTGCTTCCTAGATGCATTCTCAGGCTATGACCAGATCAAAATGGCGGTACAATATGTGGAGAAGACCGCCTTCCTGACCTCGTGCGGGGTGTACTGCTATACTTGCATGCCTTTCGGACTGCGCAACGCGGGAGCAACCTTCCAGCGGCTGATGCACATTGCTTTAGGGCGGTAGCTCGGGAGAAACACAGAGGCCTACTTCGATGACATTGTGGTGAAGTCTCGAGAGGCGAGAACTTTGATCCAAGACCTGGAAGAGACCTTCGCGAGCTTACACCAGGTGAACTTGCGGCTCAACCCGAAAAAGTGCGTGTTCGTGTCCCTTCAAGAAAGCTGTTGGGATTTCTCGTGTCCCACAGAGGGATCGGGGCTAACCCGGAAAAGGTCAAGGCCATCGAAGACATGAGTCCACCGCAGACCCTCAAGGAGATGCAGAAGCTTGCTGGTCGCGTGACTGTGTTAGGGAGCTTTATCTCCAAGTTGGGAGAGCGTGCCCTACCGTTCTTCAAGCTGATGAAGAAGAAAGGCCCATTCGAGTGGACTCTGGAGGCCGACCAAGCGTTTCAAGACCTCAAGAGATACCTGACCAGCCCGCCAGTGATGGTGGCGCTTTGACGCCTCGAACCCTTGGTGATCTACCTACCTGCCACACCCCACTCCGCCAGCGCAGCGCTGGTGGCTCTCCGAGAAGAGTTCCAGGTCAAGGGCCCGCCAAGTGAAGCCTCCAGGCCGGACGAGGCAGCGCGGCACCAAGGTCATGCCCCTAATGCAGCGACTGCTTCGGCAGGCCGCCCGGCTCCTGAAGACGAAGACTCAAAGAGACGCCTCAACCCACGGAAGCCAAGGACTCTGACAGCTCGCCCACCCTCATCGAGCACCCGGTGTACTTCGTCAGCACGGTGCTGTGGGATGCGAGGGCACGATACCCCATGCCTCAACAGATCCTACTTGCGCTCCTGGTGGCCGCACGCAAGGTGCACCACTACTTCCAGGGTTACCCCATCAAGGTCGTCTCGGCTTACCCTCTAGAAAGGGTGCTCAGGAGTCCCAATGTTGCCGGGCAAGTAGCTGAATGGAACATCCAGCTGCAAGCATTTGACCTGGAGTTTAGCACGACCAGGGTCATCAAAGGGGTTGCGCTCGCATACTTTATGGTGGAATGGACTGACGCCCTAGAGCTCGAAGCAGGCGAGAACCAATCCCTATCTACAAAGAGCGAAGCGCCGGACGGCTGGGTCATGTACTTTGACGACGCGTTCTCACGCCAAGGCGCGGGGGCTGGAGCAGTGCTCATCTCGCCCACCCAGGACAAGCTCTACTACACCATGCAGCTCTGCTTCCAGCAGGGCGAGAAGGTCTCCAGTAACATAGCAGAGTACGAGGGCCTCATAGCTGGCCTCAGGGCTACGGTGGCTCTGGGCGTGAGGCGTCTCACCATCAAGGGCGACTCGCAGCTCCTCGTCAACTTCTCCAACAAAGTATATGGGACAAAGGACGAGCACATGGAGGCATACCTCACGGAGGTGCGCAAGATAGAAAAGCAATTCTCGGGCCTGGAGTTGCAGCATGTACCCCGTGGCACCAACAAGGAAAGTCGATGACATCGCCAGAAGGGCATCCAAGCGGCTAACCCAAGAGCCCGGCATCTTTGAGAAGTGGCTCTTCAAACCATCAGCAACACCACCACTCTCAAGAATAGCGCGACCCCGGGAGGAGCTTCCTCAACCACCTGCCTCAGGAGCCCCAGCCTGCGGCCCGACCTCGGGAGCGCGCTTGCTCTTGGCGCTCGAACCTCAGGAGGGGTGCTGGATCAAGGAATTCAAGGAATACCCGACGAAAGGGATGCCGGAAGAGGAGGAGGACATGGAGCGTGTGGCCCGACAAGCCACGACATACTGCATTCGGGACGGTGAGTTATACAGGAAGCGGCAAAATGATGTTTCCTTGCATTGCATCTCCAGGGAGCAAGGAAGAGAGCTGCTGGCCAACATACACGGAGGGGACTGCGGGCACCACTCGTCGTCGCGAACCCTCGTCGGCAAGTTGTTCCGCAGCGGATTCTACTGGCCCACGGCACTCAACGACGCGACTGAGCTGGTGAGGTCCTGCGAGGCCTGCCAGTTCCACGCCAAGCAGATTCATCCGCCAGCTCAGGGCCTCCAAACCATCCCACTCGCATGGCCATTCGCGGTCTAGGGGCTGGATATCTTGGGCCTGTTCCCTCCAGCGCCTGGGGGATACCGATACCTCTACGTCGCCATTGAAATTCACCAAATGGGCGGAGGTAGAATCCGTCCGCACCATCCCAACTTGCTCTGCTGTCAAGTTCATCAGGGGTCTCGTAAGCCGGTTCAGGGTCCCCAACCGCATCATCACCGATAACGGCTCGCAGTTCACTAATAACCTCTTCAAGACATATTGTGCTAACATTGGAACGCAGATCTGCTACGCCTCGGTGGCGCACCCCAGGAGCAACAGCCAGGCCGAACGCGCCAACACAGAGGTCCTGAGGGGCCTCAAGACCAGGACCTTCAAGAAGAAGCTCGACGCCTGAGGCAAGGGGCTGGCACGACGAGCTCCAGTCCATGCTATGGTCCATCTGCACCACCGCCACCAAGCCAACGGGTGAGACCCCATTCTTCCTTGTCTACGGAGCAGAAGCGGTTGTCCCTCACGAGGTCAAACATCGCTCCGCGTGGGTCCTGGCGTTTGATGAGGCGCAACTGGACGCCATGCGGGGGATGGACCTCATGCTGGGGGAGGAACGCCGCCGTGAGGCCACGCTACAAGCGGAAAGATATCAGCACGCGCTGCGGCGGTACCACTACCGCAACATCCGCTCCAGGATGCTCGAGGTGGGTGACCTTGTCCTAAGGCAGGTGCTCTCTAGGGAAGGGTTAGATAAGCTCTCGCCCATGTGGGAGGGCCCGTTCAAGGTCGTCCACGTCTCCAGGCCTGGCGCCGCGTGCCTGGAGACGCAGGACAGGGTACCATCCAGAACGCCTGGAACATCCAGCACCTCCAGAAATTCTACCCCTGAAGAAAGGACCATCGCAGAAGAAGGCCCAAAGGCTCAAGGTCTCCGCCAGACACTCTCACGTACATATGAGGGGCTGTACACTCCCTGAGTCTCAGGAGTGCTGCCTCGGCCTGGGCCCGGCCCCACGCCCTAGTGGCAGCACATAGCTCCGCTGGTGAGAAGACAAGAAGACTAGACTAGGTGCCGGATGCGGATTTTCATTTTCTTTCCGTATTTGGCTCGCCCCTCTTTAATTTAAATTTGCTTTCTGGTGTTCTCTTGCTAGTCTCGCCTGCCGCTCGCTCGCTCTGCTTTCGGCTCTTCTCTCTCTCTCTCTCTCTCTCTCTCTCTCTCTCTCTCTCTCTCTCTCTCTCTCTCTCTCTCTCTCTGGCGCGCGCGCGCGTCCCTTGCGAGGGAGCTGGACAGATGCCCTCGTGAGCGTCTTGTTTTTCTTCGCGAAGCACCCTCGTTCGAGGCGCAAGCTGGTGCTCCTCCCCTAATCCTTGCCCCACGGGTACCGCGATGCGAGGCGCTGAGCCATGGCTGGTGGCGGCGCCGGCAATCAGGGCTTGGAATTCCCTAACTAATTTTTTTGCAGTTCCCAAAAGCCTGGCCAGGTACTGAGGAATGCGTGCCTCATAAGGCGAAGACTACTTCAAGCACGACAAGCTAAGTTACTCCTATGTACCTATATAAGACATTTATGCTGCGGCACGATACAGAAATGGTAAACATAGCATAACAACCGGGAAATCATAGTTCGTTGCACGCCCCTCTGGGGCCCCATACTGGTTTCTCTCTTAATACAGGAAGGGAAGGAAGAACGAAATAAAAGCGGCTTGTGCCCTCACAGTGGTCCGCGAGGACGGGCCCTTGGCGTCGGCTCAGCCAGACCCCTCCTCGCGCTTCACGGAGGCGCGGCGACGAGACGACCCGCTACCGCCTTCAAAGCGGGCCCGGCGGGCGTGATTTGGTCGTCGAATTCATCGCTGCTGGAGCTACGAGGAAGAACCGCCAGAGCCGGACGAGACGGGTCGGCACTAAGGGTGGGTTCACCTCATCCTCGTCATGACCATCGCCAAGGCCAAGCACCTCGTCATCATCATTCACCGGGCAGCACTCGCCGCACCATCTTTCCCAAACACCCTCACGAGAGGGTCGGTCACCGCCATACTTGAAATGGAGGGTGCACCACCGCCTGTGCCATACACACGGCGAACGCCCGCCACCGCGAGCCATGGCTATGTTGCTCGCGACGGAGACCTCAACCGCGACCTCAGAAGCCCGCTGCAGCATCCATCCGCTCAGCAGCCAGAGTCTGGCCGACTCAAGGCCGCAGCTCGTCGCTAAGAAATGCGGAGCTGAAGCTGCTGTTTGACGGGTTCTCCCACTGCATTTGCATTTAACTGCACCGACACCTCCAATGAGTAGAAGCGCGACCGGGGAGGCCGCGCGACCACGACGCGTCTCTCTTCACCGACAGAGCTGCCACGATCAGGCTTAATTTCACCGATGAAGCGCCGCCACTGGTTGCTGGGTGCCGCCGGGGTCGCGACGCAGTTTAAGTGGGACGGCCACGTCCGCGCTTGGGCAAAGGTGAGCCGGGCCTCTACAGACAGGCTTTCCCCTTCTCCACAGTGGAAAGCCTCTTCGGCGGCGCCATTGGTGTCGCTACTAGCAATGGAGAAAAGGGGAGAAGCGGGCGGAATGGGAAGAGATGGGCAATGGGGGCTTAGCCCCCCTCCCCATTTATAGCAGGAGAAGGCTAACCAGCACCCCCCATGATCACAGGTAATGATGGTTCTTCTTTGCATGCAGCAGGGACTCATTAAATCAGGCAGTTGCCGAGGCAGCGTGGGGAAGCGGAGATGCCCACGTCCAATCAACCGCCATGCATCGACCAAGGCCACATGCTATTGGGGCCGGCGGCGCTCAGCACTTGCCTTTTGGCTTTGCATTGAAGCCAAGCCCGAGCGCGCCTTGGGCCCGGTGGCTACTGTCGGCGTTTTGGGAATGGGGGTCCCCGGCGTTGCCTGCCTGCGGCCCATGGCGTGGTTCCACAAGCGGGCCCGTACAACCCGTCTTCAGCAGCAAGCACTTAAAACCCTCGCGAGGGGCCAAGCCTCGCGAGGTGGACCACGCAAGGCCTCCTCGGGAGCAGCCTCACCAGGCTGGCTCGCGAGGGGCGGAGAGATCAAGACAGTGCAAACCTCGCGAGGTTCCAATGACGCAAGCCATGACGATCGAGACCAGGCGAGCGCCAGGCGGGCGCCAGCGCGCATAGTGTCCTTGTTTTCTCTTTGGTGCTAAGGAGGCAAGCGCAGGCGAGGAGTACCGAGGCTTCAAGCAAAGGTTTCCATATCGGTGCAACGAGACCAAGACCAGCAGGAAGGCAAGACGGGGGTCATCGTGGAGCCCAAGACGGCGTCAGTACCCGAGCCTTTGGCAGGCGAAGACTACTTTTGTCATGATAAGCTGTGCTAGCTGTTCCCCTTCAAACTTGGCCGTTGTGGGATCCCTTCCCGCTCAATATTTGGGAAGAGGACCCGAGCCACTATAAATAGGACTATCCACCACCATTGGGAGAAGAGGGATCATTCAGACCATCCTCATCTCACAAGCTCACCAAGCACAAGAACACCTCACCTCAGGAGGCTGTTCTTCCTCTTGTACTATTCATCCTCAGCCCAAGAGGCAATCCACCACCACCACACTGGACTAGGTATTACACCACAACGATGGCCTGAACCAGTATAATTCTTGTGTCTCGCGTGTTGTGAGTTTGTCGTGCCTAGCCTAGAGATCGCGAAGTGTGTGAGGGCGTGATCGGTGAGGGGGAGACCTTTGCGTGGACCCCAGTGTTCGAACCTTAAGGGTTTTGCCAGAACCCGAAATCCGACAGTCTGCAACAAGTAGACCGGAACGATTCTGCATCTACTACTATTACTCCACACATCGACCACTATCCAGCATGCATCTAGAGTATTAAGTTCATAAGAACAGAGTAACGCATTAGGCAAGATGACATGATGTAGAGGGATAAACTCAAGCAATATGATATAAACCCCATATTTTTATCCTCGATGGAAACAATAAATTACGTGCCTTGCTGCCCCTGCTGTCACTGGCAAAGGGCACCACAAGATTGAACCCAAAGCTAAGCACTTCTCTCATTGCAAGAAAGATCAATCTAGTAGGCCAAACCAAACTGATAATTCAAAGAGACTTGCAAAGATATCAAATCATACATATAAGAATTCAGAGAGGAACCAAATATTGTTCATAGATAATCTTGGACATAAACCCACAATTCATCGGATCTCGACAAACACACTTCAAAAAGAATTACATCGAATAGATCTCCAAGAGAATCGAGGAGAACTTTGTATTGAGATCCAAAGAGAGAGAATAAGCCATCTAGCTAATAACTATGGACCTGAAGGTCTGTGGTAAACTACGCACACATCATCGGAGAGGCTATGGTGTTGATGTAGAAGCTCTCCGTGATCGATTGCCCCTCCGGCGGAGCGCCGGAAAAGGCCCCAAGATGGGATCTCACGAGTACAGACGGTTGCGGCGGTGGAAAAGCTGTTTCGTGGTGCTCTTGGATGTTTTCAGGGTATATGACTATATATAGGCGAAAGAAGTAGGTCGGTGGAGCCACGAGGGGCCTACGAGGGTGGGGGGCATGCCTACCCCCTAGGCACGCCTCCCTATCTCGTGGCCGCCTCGTTGCTTCCTTGACATCCACTCCAAGTCTCCTGGATTGCGTTTGTTCCAAAAATAACTCTCCCTAAGGTTTCATTCCGTTTGGATTCCGTTTGATATACCTTTTCTGCGAAACACTGAAATAGGCAAGAAAACAACAATTTGCACTGGGCCTTTGGTTAGTAGGTTAGTGCCAAAAATAATATAAAAGTGCATAATAAAGCCCATTAAACATCCAAAACAAATAATATAATAGCATTTAACAATCAAAAATTATAGATACGTTGGAGACGTATTAGGGGACATTGTCGACGGCCAGCGCAGAACATGGTACTTCCACTAGGACGTGGGCGGGAGCCCCCGAGGCCCGAGGGTGGCACTCCGGAGACTCCGAGGCGTGTACATCCCCAATCATTATTACGTGAGAGTGTCACGAGCGGGGACCTTCACTGGCGTGGGCCTTGTTTCATATCGCCAGACGAGGGCACCGCCTTGCGCCACCCTCGACCACCGTTGGGGGTGTCGGTGTAAAAACAGGCGGATCTCGGGTAGGGGGTCCCGAAATGTGCGTCTAGGATCGATGGTAACAGGAGACGGGGGACACGATGTTTACCCAGGTTCGGGCCCTCTCTATGGAGGTAATACCCTACTTCCTGCTTGATTGATCTTGATGAATATGAGTGTTACAAGAGTTGATCTACCACGAGATCGTACTGACTAAACCCTAGAAGTCTAGCATGTATGACTATGGTAATGAATGTGTCCTTTTCGGACTAACCCCTCCGGTTTATATAGACATCGGGGAGATCTAGGGTTTACATAGAGTCGGTTTCTTAAGAAGGAAACTTCATAATCGGTCGCCTAGCTTGCCTTCCACGCCAAGGAGAGTCCAATCCGGACACGGGTACAGTGTTCGGCCTTCATGTCTTCACAGCCCACCAGTCCGGTCTATGGATAACGGGCGGACGCCGAGACCCCTTAGTCCAGACTCCTCAAGAGCCCTCTAACCTGGCTTCAATGACGAGGAGTCCGGCAAGTAGATTGTCTTCGGCATTGCAAGGCGGGTTCCCCTTTCCGAACTCCAAGATAGTCTTCAGATGTAATGATTGTATCTGGACCTGTATACACAACTACAGAGGATATAATATTTTACGGGCTCAATCCGCGGATAATTTTTGGTAATATGACATTACGCCTGCTCGGCCATTATTTTCGAGCCATTAGCTGGCCCACCGTTCCACGTCTTGAGATGTGGTTTTATTGGCATGTCATATCCAAGCGGAGATCGTGTCTCCCCTTCTTTAGGGGATTCTTGCCAACCCAAACGTGGGTAATACAACTGTCGCTTGAGTACAACTACTTGGGAATAGGCAAGTTTCGAGGCCCAGGAGGAGAAGTTTGATATTCGCAGCCTTTATATAGGGGTACAGACCCGTCTTTTTCTTTCACGCTGGCTTCTTCCTCGACCCCTGCTACCCCGAGTTCCAACACCCGGGTTTCGGTTGCCTCAAGCCCCAATCATGTCTGGATCCAGTCATAGAGGCCGGTGGGTAGCTTCTTCTGTCACAGAGGGAGATATTGCCAAGCTTCGGTGGGCGAGGTGCCTGACCGCAGAAATCCATCATCGGCTTCCTGCCGAGGGGCAGGTTATTCCCACCCCCAGATCCGGCGAGAGGGTCGTGTTCGTATCCCACTTCCTTTGTGGTTTAGTGTTTGCACTTAACCCCTTCGTCCGTGGGCTCATGCTCTATTACGGGCTAGATTTTAACGATCTGGCCCCAGACTCTATTCGTCTTATCTTGGCGTTTATCATCACATGCGAAGCCTTCCTCCGAAATCCTCAGCACTTCGGTCTGTGGCTCAAGACTTTTGATGTGAAGCCGCAAATGATAGAAGGGGAGCAAGCGGAGTGCGGTGGCGCTACAGTGAGCAAGCTTGCTAGCGCTGTTTGGCTGAAAGGATACTTCGCAAAATCTTCCGATTTATGGCAGCATGCGTGGTTCTATATCACTGAGCCCCGTGTCTCCAAGTGGGCAGCTGCGCCAGCCTTTCGATCCAGCCCCCCAATTCAGCTTGCATCATGGATTAACAAGGGGCTGGACTGGGGATCAACGAATGATGTGTGAACTCTGCAAAGTCGCATCTGAAGCCTCATTGAGAGGGACATCGTTGCCCAAAGTCGTTCAAGTAATGCTAGTTCGCCGGACCCTGCCGTGCCAGCGACAGCCTCTCCACCTATGGGAGTTGAATCCAGAAGGGTCGCGGACTCTTCAGCACTTCTTCGGCACAACGCATGAAGGAATGTGGAGATTATTCTTCGGGAAACGAAGGCAATGGCCGGACACCACCAAAGATGTCGGCCTAGATTGTAACCATCCGGATACCCCGGTAAGTACCCGTTTACCGAATACCTTATAGTCAGATACCCAGTGGCAAGATACCAACAGTATCATCCTTTTTCAGGGCTGGATAAAGAAGGTGGAACGGATTAGGTGTCTGGCTCCCCTTCCTGAAGACTCAGCTACTCATGTGTTAACAAGGATGCTAGCCTTGGCGCCATACCAGGCACCAGCAGGGGAGGGTGAGAAGACCCAAGATGACCTTGGTTCCGGAGGTAAGTCGGATACTGGGTCCGGAGAAATCGACCTTTCCTTGCTCGAAGACGGAGGCGAAAAAGGACCCAGCATCTCTTCTCCAGGCAGGAGGAAAAGGGCCGCCTCCGAAGATTGGGAGGGGCGGTCTTCCAAGAAGAGCAAGGTGCCACCATCGAGCGGCTTGGGTTTGGAAAGCGACGCCGTTAAACAGCTCCAACAAGGGAATAAGCCCTGTGCCAAACCGTAAGTGAATCCGGAGTACTTTGATAGTGTCCCGCTCCATGGCTGTTACCGAAGATATACGTAACGCGTTCATGCCTTTTTACAGGTCGGCACAGAGTTTTTCTGGGCTATCCTCTTCTTCGGGAAGTCTCCTCCCAGAGATGATGGAGAGCGAAACGCCTCATCCAACCTCTTCGCCCAATAAGGTGGATGACTCTGAAGTGTCATCGCGGAGGGTCCCTTTAGACCAGGGGAAAAAAGAGGCAGTACCCGAAAGTGGACCTCCGACCATCCGGTACTTCGGGGCTGATGATAACAAAGGCCCCGGATTGTCTGGTTCACAGCCGATAGTGACTTTGGAGACGGGTGAACAGATTCCTTCGAAGGATGATTGTGCTTTTGGTGCAGCTTTCGGAGACCTGGAGACTCTGGATATATCGCGGGACATGTTGCGGAGAGCATCTGTCTCGGGGGAGCAGGGTACCTTGATGGGTACAGTGATTGAGAAAGTTTTGTCCGCGAAAAGTGGATTAAATGAAGCCTTCGTGAGCCTACTGAAGGGCTTTGAGGTTTGTGACATCATGTTTTTAGCTAAGTTTCATTTGTGAAGATGCGCCAGTGTATAGGTAGTAGCCCCTGAGACTCGGGTTGTCTTCCCTGAGGAAGCAAACGGAGGATCGAAAACGATTGCTTAAGGACTAACCTGATAAACTTTGAACATAGGCTGCTTCCCCCTTGGCCACTTCCCAGACTATGGAAATTGCCGAGCTGCAGCGGAAGATTGATGCGGCAGGGGATGACCTTGCATTAATCAATATGCGTCTTGACGAGTCGCAAGGTATGTATTCGGTGCAATCCGCATATATTTTTATGGTATAAGCATGACGCTAAAATCTGTATGCGTGGCTGCAGATGGTGCTGCCGCCGTTGAAGTTCTTCGAGCGAAGCTGGCCTAGGCCAAGGAGCAGGCCCGGCGTAGCAATGCTACTGTCGAAAAGGCATCAGCCGAGCTGAAAGTGAAACAAGCTGCACGGCGCCAGGACGACGAGAAGATATCCATGGTGGTGCTTGAACTGGAAAATGCCACTGGCCACTTTGAACTTCTGGAGAAGGAGAATAAAGCCTTAACGGCTGAACTGGACAAGGCCTCACAAGAGGCGAGGGAAGCGCGATCGGAATCCAGAGCAGTCCGTGAGGAGGTTCGGCAGGCTAGGGAGATTGCGGCTGGAAAGCCATTTCTGCTGCAAACTAAGTTCGGTGACCCGAACTATGCTCAGCTTAACCAAGTGTGGAGTTCTCCGGACGAGTTCTTGGACTTGCCGAAGAGTTCTTTCGATGCGGCGCAGTGTTGCCAAGCGCGAGATGGTTATGCAACGGAGAAGCTTTTTTGGTCGCAGTTTGGCGCGTCATAGCGCCCTTTGTTGCTTAATGAACAGCTGTCCCAATGGGCCGAACTTCATAGGATATCCGGCGTTGCTATGAAGGATGTCATAATCCGGTTGTGGCCAACCGAGCCTGTTCTGAATAGCTATTTTGGTTTGGTGCAGAGGCTTGTTGACGCGGTGCCACGTATCGACGCTGTGAAGCGGTCAACGTGCATTGAGGGTGCGCGGATGGCTTTTGCCCGAGTCATGACTTTGTGGGGGAAGATTAAGGCCATCGATGTTGCGATGAAGAGTCCACCCAAAGGCAAGGACTTCCCAGAATAGGAGCATTATTTTGAAGACGTCCTAGAGGCCACCCGCTTGATAGAGGGTCATTGCTCGAAAGACATAACGTTCGAGTGAGATGTATGGGAATTGTAAAAGAAAATTTCATAGTTAATCTATTTTTATGTTTTCCTCGAAAGCTTGAATTCCTCCTGTGCAGCCATTTTAATATAATCTGAAAGTTTTCCAGTCGTCGGCTTCAGCCCCCTTGTAGGAAGTACGGGGGTGTTCGGGAAAGCACTTAATCACTCTTTATCCAACGTCTTGGTCCATGAAGGAGGTGATAATCGCTAACCAGGCAATCGGACTATAGGGCGTTAACACTTTCACTTAGCCATAGGAGTTTTATGGTGGGACTACGACATAGCCCCTGGTATGTATGCGGCGTATGGTGCCTTACATATTTGATCTAAAAAAGATCCTTCGTGTGACACGGAGAATCGCTAAAGATTCCAAGAAGTCATCAAGTGGTTGACCAGCTCACGCCGCATCATGACAGTAAGTTTTCGGCTTTCTCTACTGAGGTGCTCGTCCGGTTTAGACCAGGGCACAATCGCACTAATTCTCCCTTTACTACTCTAGCCGATAGAGCGGAACGTAGGGTAGCAAGCACAGGAGCCGGGCAACCCAACTATTGACACAAGACAATGATTTTGTGTTGATGCATATAAGGCCAAACTTGCGACGCTGAAGTACACTTGAGAGCTGTTCAGGATTTTGTTGGCAACTCATTTGTTCCCATACCGAGCCCCGGGCAGTTTATGCCAAGGTATATCTGTGAAACAACCATGTGAGCCGTACTCAGTGGCAAGACAACACGAATGATTAGTTCGGATACTATTTACTGGGAACTGAGCAATATGCCAATGATTACCTATGATATATATAAAAGCCATCCTCCCGGCTATTTGACATGCTCGGGGTCGGAGGCGGAGGAACATGCATAGTACAGGCTCAAAAAATAGAAAGTGCGGTCTATAAAAGTTATTTTGGACCTCTTGTCGCACGTCTGCACCACCAGTCCTCGGTGGGGGGAATCCTTGATGGAAATAGCCCCTTAGGTGAGTGTAAGGATCCGGACACCGATAGAGCCAGTTTCAGATGTTTATCCTGTTCGTCACCTGTTTTTAAAGGATAATGAAGGAAGAAGGAAAAAAGAGAATAATAAAAAATGTTACTGGAATGCTTGTAGGCTTGTCCGTATAGTGCTTCCGCCAATGCCCTTGGTATCTTGAGTGTGTAATGATGTATGCGTGGTACAAATTTTGTGGGCGGGCGGCGGAAGCTGGGTTGCTATTTCCGCCCCGGGAATGGTCGATCCACGGGTGAGAATTGCTTCTGACCCCGGGTATTTTGTTGATGAACGCCTCCGTTATCCCTGTCGCCTAACGGCCTCCTCTCTTTGTGTTCGGCGGTGAGCTTGCTTGCCTGTTTAAAGACCCAGCAATTTCTGTTGGTATGATTAGCTGGTTTATCGGGGTGGCCATGAATCTGGCAGGGTCGGTCCAATATCCTGTCTAGGTTGGATGGTTCGTCTCGATTGTCCTTGAATGGCTTTTTCCGTTGACCGGGCTTGGGATTGCTGAATCCGGCGTTGACAGCTGTGTCACGTGATCTTTCATCATCGTTGCGACTATTGTATTTGCTTCGTCGTGGCTTGCCGTTGCCGTCTCGGATTTCGGAAGTGCCCAGGTCGCTGGCGCAGTTGCTTCTACGAGCGAGCCAGCTGTCTTCTCCTGCGCAAAAGCGGGTCATCAGAGCAGTGAGGGCTGTCATGGATTTAGGTCCTTCATTGCCGAGGTGGTGCGCAAGCCATTCATCCGGGACATTGTGTCTGAAAGCCGCTAGGGCTTCCGCGTCCGGACAGTCGACGATTTGGTTCTTTCTGACTAAGAACCGAGTCCAGAGCTTCCTGGCTGACTCTCTGGGCAGCTGGACAATGTGACTTAGGTCATCGGCATCAAGTGGCCAGGTTCCTCGGAAGTTATCGAGGAAGGCCTCTTCCAAGTCCTCCCAGCTGCCTATGGAATTTTCAGGTAGGCTGTTTAACAAGTGCCGAGCTGGCCCCTTCAGCTTTAGTGGGAGGTATTTAATGGCATGGAGGTCGGCCCCACGGGCCATATGGATGTGGAGGATGAAATCTTCTATCCATACCATGGGATCAGTTGTCCCGTCGTACGATTCAATATTGACGGGTTTGAATCCTTCGGGGAATTCATGATCCATTAGTTCATCAGTGAAGCAAAGCGGGTGTGCGGCGCCTCTATGTTGGGCCACACTGTGACGTAACTCCGAAGGAGTCCCTTTGCGGTTTTCGGCTCGGGCGTTGCGAGGTTTGATACATCCATATAGGTAGCCATCGTCGCGTGTCGAAGCATGCTTTCGTGATCCGTAGATCGGTCTTGCGTAGCCTGCTCTATTGACCGAGTCCCTCTGCAGGTCATCTGGGTAACCGTGACCTGCGTTGTTCCTGCCTTTACGGCGAGGTGGGGCGGTCTGGTGTTCGGCTTGAGTTGCATCTTTATCCGGACAGAGTTGTTAGTGACCTGCCGCATTGTGTGACGATGGTACAGGCTCCAATGCCCCGTCATCGGACTGGTATAGCGATCTGTGCTTTGGGTAGCTTTTTGTTAGGCCACTAAGGCCGTATTCTTCGGCGACCAGGACTTGGGTCCATCTGTCATTGAGTAGGTCTTGGTCAGCTTGAAGCTGCTGCTGCTTCTTTTTCAGGCTCCTTGCAGTAGCTATTAGCCTGCGCTTGAAGCACTCCTGCTCGAGGGGCTCTTTAGGTACGATGAAGTCTTCGTCACCGAGGCTTACCTCATCTTCGGAGAGCGGGAGGTAGTTGTCGTCCTCTAGATTGTCGCTGGGCAGGGGCTGTTCATCAGGGCTGGCTTGCCCGTTTTCCTGTTCCTCCTGTTCGGATCTTCCTCCAACAGGGTCTTCATTGATTTCGGCGTCGTCTGGAGTACTATTTTCTCCGGTGCCAGCATTACTGCGATGTGACTTGGAGCGGTGTTTTGGTCGCCGGTACTTAGACTGTGTCCCAGGAGGTTTACTCTCAACTGGATCTCCCTTGTCATCGTCGTGAGCTTTTTTAGGGGTATCAACCATGCACACGTTGTACGAATGTGGCACCCCGATCCGCATGGAGCAGGGGGCCTTCGCACGTCAGCCTAGGATAACACCTTACGCACGACAGGTCTATAATACATCATTCCAGGTACAAGAATATTCATCATATACATGTATATGAGAGTACATCATTGATGAATACAATTATCTGGCATAGCCCTAAGGCTATTAAATGACATCGGAAGTCTGATTGAATGGCGGCGGAAGTCTTGGTTTGGCAGCATAACAACTCTGGCTGGGCTCCACAACTTATAGGACTGGCAAGGTTACGGCCTAGCACGACGGATCAAGCGAACAATATGGGTACGACCTACAAAACTGGCATGACACGCCAGGTCAGTACATTGAATGTACTTGCAAGACAACCAAATACATAGCATCCAAACAAGCAGAAGACAAAGCAAGAACCAGGCATATGCAACAACCTACCTCATATCAATTACTAAACATGGCATGATATAGGTCAACTGAGTATGAACAAATATCATAGCATCTGCTAACATGGCAATGACATGGCATATCAGATCATGCTTTTAACATGGCAATGGCAAAGCATATATAGCATATTATCTCAATCATAGCATAATTTAACATGTCAATCAAAGCATGGCATGGCATCATGAAACTATGCTGAAAATAAACTACCGAATATATCTAATGCAGACATAACATGTTAACTATATGCAACCATCTTCCTTTCTGCCTTAGGTTTTTAAATGCAACCTATTACTCAAGCAATGCAACCAAACTTGTGCACCGAGCCCCTCAGACTCTCTTACCAACGGGTTGCCTCAAAACCGAACAGTGATCTTTCCAGCGATCACAACCATGACCAACACTTGGTCTCCAACACTTATCGAGACCTCGTCTCGTGATCATATCAAAACATCGTCGTGACTTCTCACGACTATCTCATAGTTCAAGTCACCATATTCTTGTTATCACATATTTATTTATCAACTTAATTATTTTAGGCTTATCCTCCATTTCGACCAAGACCTGATAGTGGGACCTACTACGAACTGTGTTGCTATCGATAGACTTTATATACACTATGCAGATGTAGCACACTGTACCCACAACACGGAACCCATGGCCTCGTCATCCCATTCGGGTGGACCAATGGCATTCTGACGAAACCGACCTACTGCCATGACACTCTCCCGGCCACTCCGACCCACTCCCAACTGGGCTAGTCCTAGGTGGCCCCGTGTCTACCAAAGACACAACGACCACCGTCGTGGCCAAAACGTCCCTCACGGGGACCAGTACCAAAAATTCTAACAAGGGGCACACAAGGTTATGTCCGCCTACCTGATGAGGGTAAGCATGCCCATAACCATCCCTAGTGGGAGGCACCAGCGAGAGGCACGACAATAGATCGCATTAAGGCCTTCCCACAAAGGCAAATGTGGCTGCACTGAAAAAGTTCAATTTGGTGGCACTATGACTCGATCCCATCGATGACAGAGGAAGTTTGTTGTTATTAAATCATTTTATTAACTTCTCCAACCTCATGAGCATATTTAACATGAATGCAACAATGAGCATGCAACATACAAATGCATGGCAAAATATCGAACTTCTCAAGTGCGCAACTACAGCATA
The DNA here is from genome assembly GCA_021605205.1 of Aegilops longissima. Classification (NCBI taxonomy): domain Eukaryota; kingdom Viridiplantae; phylum Streptophyta; class Magnoliopsida; order Poales; family Poaceae; genus Aegilops; species Aegilops longissima. Next base: position 698,204,532 of record CM038678.1, read on the forward strand.
AAGAACATGACAATACCAAGTAATTAGCATATCAACGGTGCATTACAATCCTCATAACATTTTATAACGATGACATGCACATAAAGTAGAGTAGTGATATGACATTATTAATGATAGCATTTTAATTAGCATGGCAAAAGATATCATAAAAACACAAGCATGCGTGACAGGCATAATGGAATAACTATAGACGAAAACGATATGAAACAGCTGCAACTACGCACACACAAGGTGCAAGCAAAGTCAACATGCAAGTTCGGGGCTCATGATAAGAGGTTGGCTTGCCTGTGGGTCGACAAATACTCCGGGAAAAGTGTGAAATGATCGCGGAAAGATTTGCCGTAAACAGTTCTCTCTCGGAGGGGGCTGTTTACGTGCAAAGGCAAAATGGTCATTTTCACTGTGTGAAAATATTATGAAAATGATATCAGCAGAACGGGCTCGATGAAACGAAGACGTGGGCTTTGGAATCACCTGATTTGGAGCTACGGGTAAAAAGACATCATTGTTTAACTACCAGGGGCCTATCTATAAAGAAAATCCTTACAAACTGGCTCCTGACAGAAAAACAGATCGTGTCTTTCTCAGAAATACGTTTTCCAGAGAGGAAAACGGCTTCTGGCCCGAAGAAGAGGAAGAATACGCTTTTGGTTGTAGAAAGCGTATTATCCATGAATATGCTTTCGCACGGGGAAAACGACTTCGCGGCGGAGGCGCCGCTACTTATCCACGCTGGCACTGGGCCAGGCCCTTCGGTCACTGACAGGTGGGGCCGCGTGAGGAGGGGCCCGCCTGTCCTGGCTTCTTCCGCCTCCCGCTGGACTTGCGCCTGGCCGAGGGGAGGCGCCAGCCCCGACGGCGCTCGCCGGCGCGTCTGGCCATGGCAGGCAACGGGCGACCTACCCACGGGTTCAGGAGGAGGAGGGGCACCCCCGGGTAGTCTTCGTTGCCGGCGACGAGCACAGGGGAGGGAGCCAGCCGGCCCGCGGCGGAGAGGGGCTTCGGCCTCCGGAGAAGATGGGGCTGTGGTGGGGGAACGGGAGGGCCGAGGCCACTCGGAGGTTCGCCGGAGCCTGAGGGTTGCAGATGTGGTGGAGGAACGGCGAGGGGAGGCTCTGGAGAACCGGAATCGGGCGAGACCCGAGGCGGCGGCTATGGCGATGGGGAGGGGGACAGAGAGGGGCTCCGGGAAGAATGAGCGCTTGGGGAGGCGCAGAAGAGGGCGGGGGGAGCTGCTGATGAGCTCGAACGAGGCGCAGATGGGCTATTTATAGCAGGCGAGGCACCAAGCCGGGCACCACCGAAGCGTCCGGCCAGCTCTGCCGTGCTCAGCGATCCGCGGGAGGCATGGGAAGGCGACGAGGGGGAAGTGGACGAGCGCCAGAGAGTCAAGGAGACGGGCATCGCTCGAAGACGAACGAAGGAAGATGACACCGGGGAGGAAGGCGACGATGCACAGGAGCGCACTGTTCCGGTCGTTGGCATGGCTCGCCGGAGAAGAAAACGAAGGGGGCCAGAGGTCCAGAGGGAAGAGGACGCCGAGGGGGAACTGTTGGGCATTAATGGCGAGGCCAGAGGCGGTCGGAGCAGCGCTGCCGACGAGAACAGTGGCTAGACCACCGTTTTGGCTGGCTGCCCTTGTAGTCACCACTGGCATGGCGCGCTCTTGGGTTTTCACTGATGTAAGTTCATGTCTACCGCGTAGTCCTTCCAGAGTGCAGTATTATCATGGTAAAGAAAAGGGCAGAGACAAAATGAGCTGAGTAAACCAAGCTCCACAAGTTTGTTGTTGCAAATTTGGCCACACTCTAGAGGTTAAACCAGAGAGGGTAAAAGGTAAATTTGATGTCTGGGAGGCTTAGGGTAGAAAGGACTACGGTCCTGGAAGTTTTGAGGTAATTTAGACAACTATTTACCATAGTTGCTATACAACCACCAAATCTGACCCAGAAACTGAATCATGATGAAGCACTCACTAGGAGTGATGGATTGAGCTAAATCTTGGCAAATATTGATGATTTGGACATACAATGATGCTGTAAAAATTGCATACCAAATGGACTCACCAAAATGGTACTTCCTTCACAGCTATCATTTCTGTCCAAAAACTTCAGAAACATCCTCAAGGCAATTGGCTAGATGAAATGAGCCCAACTATTGTTGAGCTAGGTTATATAAGTAGGAGAAGGCCTGGGAAAATTATCAGACATAATGGAGCAAGATAAAATACACTTTCTTCACAAACTGAAATTTTGGACATAAGACAAGAATTGCTCCTGTGCTCACATAGTTCAACTAAATGAACTGAATTTGGGTGGAGGCTAATGATTTGAGATACTTGAGAGGATGGAAAAGTTTCATCCCATTTGGAAATTCTATGAAGGTACTTCCTTCACAAAGTTGTATTATGGTCAGAAATTTTGAAAAAGTGCACAGAGAGCTAGGATAAATGGATTGAGCTTATCTTTGGTATCCATGGGTTATTTACCAATTTTAACCACCCTGCCAAATTGAAGCTCAATTGGAATTAGGAATAAAGCACTTCCTTTGCAAAATTTCAGAGAAGGCAGAAACTTGCATTGGATCATGTGCCAATTTTTTGAACTGAGGAACATGAGATTAGGAAGGAACTAGTGATTATATAGCAAGGAAAAGCTCCACAATTTATGTGGTAATTTTCTCTGCTATAAAATAGTAGTTCCTTTGCAAAATGACAGAAATGCAATATTGACATTAAATAGGAAAAGGCAATTTTCCTCATTTAATTATGGCCAATATACTTGCCAGAGCTTGGATTGGGCATAAGTATCAACTCCACCAATTCTCATGAATTTAGGAGATGGCTAGCTGTGCCTTTGGATTTTATTCCTCAGAAAGGCAAGAAAAGGAATAAATCATAATTCAAAAATATTGCATTGGACTTAGCAATATTTTTGCATATCCAAGGTTCAGAAGGATAGCATGATCTCTGGGAACAATTGGGAGGATAAACATATCAAAGAAAATGAGAGCTCCTTTGTATTCACAAAGGGCATATTCAAATTCCAAAAATTTGGAATTAGGGTTTGAAAGGATTTGAGCTGACGAAAATGAGGTCTTGCCCACTAAAAATGACACGAGCAAGGTTTTGAAAGGTAGGAAATGACAAAATTTCCCAGGGTCATCCAGCAAACTCAGGAGAAAATTTTGAAAATGAGTGCCAGGAGAGAATAACAACACAAAAATTGATAACCCAATTTTGGGGCTGTTACAACGAAGGGGTGGTCGTCCCACTTCCGGTGACTGGCGGGTCTTAACCTTGCTCCTCATCGGCATTGTCCTCTGTACCGTCAATATCTTCGGAGCTACAACCAGGCATGTCGGTTGAGTCCCCGACAGTGGCTATGAAGTGGGTGGTGGATGGGAAGTGAAATTCTCCATTGTCAGCCTCTAGCTCGAACCGACATAGTTCAGCCGCGAGTTCTCCGCTAGGGACAGGTTTTTCAATGAATTCAACACATCACCGAAGGGCGAGTGTTGGAAGATATCTGCGGTGCTGAACTCGAAGATTGATAACCGATCCAATTCGGTGACCGGGGGCGTGCGTGGTTTGGAACTTATAGCCGGAGACGAGTCCGAAATTCCGTTGACGCTGATATTGCCTGGTGTTGAGTCTGTGTGCGGCTCCAACGCCGCAGACTCTGTGGCTTCTGATGGTGCAATCTACTCCGGATCTAAGGCCGTAGCAGATATAGGAACCATCTCCTGAATCTGGTTCGATGACAGATTTTAGTCATGTTCATCGAAGCGAGGGGGAGCGATTGCTGCGGTCTCAAATCCGTTGAAGATCAAGTCTCCACGGATATCCGCAACATAATCAAGTTTCCTAATCTGACCTGGTGGCCGGGGCCGTAGCTATTGATCTGCTCCAGATGGCCAAGTGAGTTCGCCCGCAGTACGAAGCCGCCGAATATGAAAATCTGTCCGGGGAGGAAGGTTTTGTCCTTGGACAGCGTCGCTATCAATGATTGAAGGGGCCATCGAACCTTTCGTCGACGGCACAGTGCAACTCTCAATGAAATCACCAATGTCGGTGTAAAAACCGGCGGATCTCGGGTAGGGGGTCCCGAACTATGCGTCTAGGATCGATGGTAACAGGAGACGGGGGACACGATGTTTACCCACGTTCGGGCCCTCTCTATGGAGGTAATACCCTACTTCCTGCTTGATTGATCTTGATGAATATGAGTGTTACAAGAGTTGATGTATCACGAGATCATAATGACTAAACCCTGTCTAGCCCGTGTGAATGTGGTAATGAATTTGTCCTTTCCGGACTAGCCCCTCCGGTTTATATAGACATCGGGGGGATCTAGGGTTTACATAGAGTCGGTTTCATAAGAAGGAATCTTCATAATCGGTCGCTTAGCTTGCCTTCCACGCCAAGGAGAGTCCAATCCGGACAAGGGTACAGTCTTCGGCCTTCATGTCTTCACAGCCCACCAGTCCAGCCCATGGATAACGGGCCGGACGCCCGAGGACCCCTTAGTCCAGGAATCCCTCAGTAGCCCCTGAACCTGGCTTCAATGACGAGGAGTCCGGCAAGCAGATTGTCTTCGGCATTGCAAGGCGGGTTCCCCTTTCCAAATTCCAAGATAGTCTTCAGATGTAATGATTGTATTTGGACCTGTATACACAACTGTAGAGGATATAATATTTCAAGGGCTCAATCCACTGATAATTTTTGGTAATATGACATCACGCCTGCTCGGCCATTATTTTCGAGCCGTTAGTTGGCCCACCGTCCCACGTCTCGAGATGTGGTTTTATTGGCATGTCTTATCCAAGCGGAGATCGTGTCTCCCCTTCTTTAGGGGATTCTTGCCAACCTGGAGGTGGGTAATCCAACCGTCGCTTGAGTACAACTCCTTGGGAATAGGCAAGTTTCGAGGCCCAGGAGGAGACGTTTGATATTCGCAGCCTTTATATAGGGGTATAGACCCGTCTTTTTCTTTCACGCTGGCTTCTTCCTCGACCCCTGCTACCCCGATTTCCAACACCCGGGTTTCGGTTGCCTCAAGCCCCAATCATGTCCAGATCCAGGCGTCAAGGCCGGTTGGTAGCTTCTTCTGTCACAGAGGTATTGCCAAGCTTCGGTCGACGAGGTACCTGACCGCAGAAATCCATCATCGGCTTCCTGCCGAGGGGCAGGTTATTCCCACCCCCAGATCCGGCGAGAGGGTCATGTTCGTATCCCACTTCCTTCATGGTTTAGGTTTGCACTTAACCCCTTCGTCCGAGGGCTCATGTTCTATTACGGGCTAGATTTTCACGATCTGGCCCCGGACTCTATTCTTCTTATCTCGACGTTTATCGTCACGTGCGAAGCCTTCCTCTGAACTCCTCCGCACTTCGGTCCGTGGCTCAAGACTTTTGATGTGAAGTCGCAAGCGATAGAAGGGGAGCAAGCTGAGTGCGGTGGCGCTACAGTGAGCAAGCTTGCTAGCGCTGTTTGGCTGAAAGGATCCTTCGCCAAATCTTCGGATTTATGGCAGCAGGGGTGGTTCTATATCACTGAGCCCCGTGGCTCCAAGTGGGCAGCTGCGCCTGCAGACGGTGTCCTGGACTAGGAGGTACTCACCACGTCGTCTCCCGATCAGTTGGATTGGGCCAAGGACCACCATGGCCGTATACTCATGGGCCAGTCCGGACAGCTGCCGCATACAAGGAAGATTCCACAAGACTTGGCAATCAAGACAAGGACTCCTTCCCCATCGGCGTATTCGGCTAGGACTCTTGTTATCCTAGGCCTCTGGTGCATTATATAAACCGAGGCCAGGCTAGTCGATAGCGATCACAATTACAATCATACCATCATAGGCTAGCTTCTAGGGTTTAGCCTCTACGATCTCGTGGTAGATCTACTCTTGTACTACCCATATCTTCAATATTAATCAAGCAGGAAGTAGGGTTTTACCTCCATCGAGAGGGCCCGAACTTGGGTAAACATCCGTGTCCCTTGCTTCCTGTTACCATCAGCCTAAGACGCACAGATCGGGACCCCCTACCCGAGATCCGCCGGTTTTGACACCGACATTGGTGCTTTCATTGAGAGTTCCTCTGTGTCGTCGCTACAAGGCTCGATGGCTCCTTCATCCATCGTCAACAACACGGTCCCGGGTGAGACCTTTCTCCCCGGACAGATCTTCGTGTTCGGCGGCTTCGCCCTGCGGGCCAATTCACTTTGCCATCTGGAGCACATCGATAGCTACGCCCCTGGCCACCAGATCAGGATCGGAAACCTGAGCTACACGGCGGACATCCGCGGAGACTGGATCTTCGACGGATTTGGGCCTATGCCAGGAGCACCGGACAGTCACGACGAGCACGGCTTAGACCTGCTGTCGAACAAAGCTCGGGGTATCACCCCCGCAGTAGCCTCAGACCTAAATCCGGAGCAGGCTACGTTGCCTAAGGACGGAGGGCTGGACCCTACCATGGAGGCCGCACACTCATCGGCAATAGAGCCGAACACAGACTTCGCCTCCAATAAAGTCTGTGCCATCGGACCCACGGACTCGTCTCCGGCTATATGCTCCGAACCGCGCGCATCCGTGCCTATCGAATCTGATTGGGCACTGATTATGGAGTTCACCTCCACGGATATCTTTCAGCACTCGCCCTTGGGAGATGTGCTAAGTTTATTGAAATCTCGATCCCTGTCCGGAGACTCCCGTCCGACATCGGCATTGACCATGTCGTGACCTGCCTCAGCGGGGCCACACTATTGCTTCTTCAATCCGATGTCCATCATGCCGACCTACTTCGAGTCATCGGCTGACTTCGAGGCTTCGACATCTCGGCTGGACCGGGGGCTTCATCATCTCTTCAGAAACCTACCCCGGAGACTTCGGCGTCACTAGCCGACCAGCTTCGTCACGTTAGCTAGACCGGAGGCTTTGCCTCGGCGAGCCAACCTTTACCAGCATCGCCATGCTGTCGCTTCGCCGCCCATCAAGCAATGAGAATGCGGATCGAGTCCCAATTTTGGGAGTCACTTTTCTTTGGATCGCTACAACAAATAGAATAGGTGCTATTAATCCTAGTATTTTTTGCTTGTTTGGGTTTATTTTTTCGAGGAATCATTAATCCGGTTTGTCCATCATCTGTACACAGGTCTATCAAATGGTGGCCGCATTAACGACGATCGCATGGTGGTTCGGTCTGTTTCCGTACATAGTCCGGCGAACGCCTCATCTGGAACTCGGACCGACCTGAGAATTCAGGCATTGCCACGCCTTCACCGCGTCATGCCGTCGCCCTGCATCGACATTGACTTCGGCGCCAGGCCATATTTCTTTTATTACTCACTTTGCACAAATTATTTATTATGCATCAGTTTTTATTTTTTAATTTACCATTATTACCATTATCTCCGGTTTGCCCTATTTTTTGTGCACAGGAAAATGATCCAACCAGACTATATCCTTTGGCGTCACCTCGGGACCGGCTTGGGGGATGGAACCTTGTCCCGCATCAAGCTCGGACCGCGTCATCAATACCGAACACATTAACCAGCTAAGTTGCCTTCATGCTCAAAGTTTTAAATTTTTAACTTGTGTTCGGTTCGATCAAGCATTATACTTTTTTGGAAAAAAGTTGCTTGTAAAAAATTTCCTTGTCCAAACTTTGTTTGTGACACACAAATTCAAATACCCCGTTTACTTGGGGGCTCCCTTGCTGGAGCTTTCCCTCTTGCATATGATTATACTTGTACGGCTTCGTTCCTTGTTCATGTATTACGCCACAATATGCACCATATTGACCTAAGTGATTTGCAAGCTGGGTTGTCTTGCTCCTGTGTTTACCCCTACATTCCCGATTGTTCGGCTAGGTAGTAAAGGGAGCACCTCTGCGATTGTCACGATCGGGTCACCCGAGCCGGACCTCAGACTGGGTGAAGCCGAAAGCTAGCGCTCTTACTGTTTTCAATTATGGTCGGCACACAAGTCTCATATTAACAAAGAGCACCGAAGAAAGGTACCAGTGGGGGTACTATTTTCTTCGAAGATGCTTCTTACACTTTATCAGTAATATAGCATAAGTTCCCTGAGCGCGCTTTGTCTGTTCCAGCCTTATGACATGATTGCCTGGTTATCGGAAACACCGTCAATATTCTCGACAGGTGAAGTACATAACACTTTTCGGTCCTTGACCCAAGAGGGAGAAGCCTACAGTCGGTTAAGACGCTTTTAAAGTTCGGGTGAGCAAAGATATGATATTAGTACTTCGGTACATACAATCATTATACATAAAATTCTTTTACCCAAGTCACGTGGGGGCTCTTAAATTAGTATGAGCTGTTTTTCTTCTTGGTCGTTGCAAAGTCTTTTTTCTATCACTCCTTTCTCGATGCAAGTGTGTGGTCAATAGCCGGATAGCCTTGCTTCTCTGCTCGAGTGCAGTTTGCTAAACTAGCCTCGGAGAAGCACTCCGCCTTCGGGATAAGGAGGTTGAAGCCATAGGCTAATCCGCTTGAAGTCTTGAGATATGATGTGTCATGTTAAAGCACGACAGAAGCACCTTTTTTTGAAAGTCCAATTTTCGGATTGGCACCGAACACTTGATCTACTTCAGACATTAAACTTTTGAATAAGTTTTTTGGCTTTTCGAGCCTATGGCACTTCTAAACTATTTGTGCGTTTCCAGCATTAGTCTCACAGTGCAACGCCGGACACCTTTAGGGATTCGACAAAAACATTCTCGGATATTGCTTTATATGCATCGGTTTCAAATTGTGTCTTCAGTCAATAGTTGGGTTGCCCGGCTCCTGTGCTTACCTCCTACGTTCCGCATTGTTCGGCTAGGTGTGCAAAGCGAGAACCAGTGTGATTGTGCTTCCAGTTTGCATGGTCAAGCACCTCAGTGGAGAAAGCCGAAAACTGACTGTCACAATAGGCGTAAACTGGTCAGCGATCCGATGAATATGTTAAATGGCGGGCCGTTCATAACATTGGCCGAAGTGTTTACGGCTTGACCTCGACTGTCGCCGAACACTAACCGGGGGCTCATAGCTAGCTTCCCCAGTATAAAGCTCCTATGACTAAGCGAAAGTTATAAAGCCCGCATATCTGAATGCTTCATTTCTGCTAACACAACCGCCTCCGGGTACCGAGATGTCGGCTAAGGGTTGTTTTGTTAGTGCGGAAACACCCTGCATAGTATCTACCAAGGGGTAGAAGCCGACGATGGGCCACTTTCAACTGATAAACGGTCACAATGGAGTCAAAACAATGATGTAAAGTACTTGGATACATAGAATCATTACACATAATCTGTGATTTTACTCTGGATATCGATCCTTAATTCGGCCACCCGTGCCCACATTAAGGCTCGGGGGCTACTGGGATTTGCGCTCATTATTTACAAATATTAAAGGGGCACATCGATCCCCTGATCTGGTGTTGCCACCCGACCAGTGTCTCGGGGGCTATTGCATTGCCTATTCAATGCAGAAGAGTTCATCAAGTACCATTCCATCCTCTTAAGTTCATGTTCTAATCCTTCCATTTTCAGCAGCAGTGCCGCCTAAATCCTTCCAGTCTTATTCGTTTTCTTATCTCGTTCTAACCGGAGTGATTTCATAGTCTATCTGATTCAGTGAGCTTTCGATTCTCGTCATTCTCGTCATTCGTCTCTTCTTCTTGAGTGCTCTCGATTCTTTGCTTCTTCTATTGAGTTTTTGTTTCACCTCATCCCTTTTCCCTTCCGTCTCGGTGCTAAGATCTCGGGGCGAGATCTCTTGTTAGTGGAGGAGTGTTATAACGCCCGGATTCGATCGCCTGTGTCCGCGATTATTCGCCGTCGTTGCCATGTCATGTGCTTGCGTGTTGCACTTTGCCATGTCATCATCAGCATTTTATATCATGTCATCATGTGCATCGCATTGGCATACGTGTTCGTCTCATGCATCCGAGCATTTTCCCCGTTGTCCGTTTTGCAATCCGGCGCTTCTATGTCTCCCGGCGCCCCCTTTTGCCTCTTTTCGTGAGCGGGTGTTAAACAGTCTCGGAATGACCCGAGGTTTGTCAAGCGGCCTTGGTATACCACCGGTAGACCGCCTGTCAAGTTTCGTGCCATTTGGAGGTCGTTTGATACTCCAACGGTTAACCGGGTAACCGTAAAAGCCCCCTTCTCTTTGCAGCCCAACACCCCTTTCAAAGTGGCCCAAAACCCAGCAAACTCCCCTCCATGCTCTCAGTCGGTCGATCACGATCGTGTGGGCGAAAACCGTGCTCCATTTGGACTCTCCTAGCTCCCTCTATCTATAAATATGTGCCTCCCCTGAAATTTTCGCGGATGAAACCCTAGTGTTTCCCCTCTCGCCCGCCGGACATGTCCGTCCCAAGCCGGACGAAGTCGCCGCCGCCGCCAATCAACAGCGCCACGTGGCCCGTAGCCACCACCGCGCCTCCAGCAGCCCGATCCAGCGCCCTCCGCCCGCGCCTCGCGCCCGGCGCTGGCTCCGCCCGGCCGCCTCCGCCGCCGCTGGCTCCGCCCGGCCGCCTCCGCCGCCCGTCCGTCGGCGCGCCTCTCGCCGACCTCGCCTCTGCCGCCGCCTTCCCCGTCAACGCCCGCCGCCACGCGCCCCCCGCGTCCCGACTCTGGTCGCGGACCGCCCGCCACGCGTCGTCGGCCCCGCGGCGCCTTCGCCGGCGACAGATCCGGTGGGCCCCGACCTCCCCCGACCTCGCCGGTATCCTCCCCGTCCTCCTCTCCGACGAGCTCCGGTCGTCCTCGTCATCCGCGCCCGATCCAGATCCAGATCTGGATCTCGGAGGTGATTTTTCGCCTAAGTCCCCGAATCTGTTATTTTATCATCCCATGTTCATCGCATCATAACTTGCTGCATACTGCTGCGTTTCGTGCGTGTAATATGTCAAATTATTCGAATCGACGAGTGCATAATTTCGTTCCATTGCATCATGTTCATTTGAGTTCATCTTGATGCCTGAATCTCCGTTGCAAGAGTGCTATGTGATGTTAATCTGCTGGAACTGTTATAACTTGATGATTTGTCATTTTTGTTGCATTTGATGTGTGCATCTTATGAGCATGAGCTCTACATGTGTTTTGAACTATGCCATGCCATCTTTACAAGGGTGCTATCCATGTATTTTTGTGATTCCTGTAGTGAGTGCATCAAGCTTGTTAAGTAGGGTACTTGCTGTTACTGTTTTGCTTGTCTGACTGCTATATCATGATGCTATTTTAACCTGCTTCTACAAGTCATTCTATGCATAATCTGGAGATGTTCACTAAGGATGTTTTGTTCTACGTGTCATTCTCTATTCATCCATGCCCATGGTTGCATTTATAGCCTACTGTAACCTGTTGTTATCTTGCTTCAAAGTTGCTAAATAATGTTGCTGTCAGCCTGTTAACATTAAGTTCAGTTGTTGCCATGTCTTTTCCTAGTGATACATGCACTCTATGAACTTGCTCTTGCCATTATTAGCTTCATAAACATGTCTTCTTATTGTGAGTTGTCTTGCCAGGCCATGTATTGCTCTTTGGTGAGTGGTTCAAGCTCACCAACATGCCTACTTATTGTTGTTCCTGCCATGTATGAATCTGTAATATAACTTGCCATGTTTACATGGGTGCCATCATATTTTCTGTGCCCTTTTGGCTCATGGTCAGTAAGGGACTTTTGTTCTATGTATTTTGTAGATTCATGCGATGCCTTTGTTTGCCATGATAAGTTCCTGTAACATGTTGTTTGATAGCTCTAAACATTGCAACCTGATGTTATTTCTGCTAAAGTCTGAAACTGTTATTAATTGCAATCTTGCCATGTCTTTTTGAGTATGTTCTAGTGATTTCTGGAGATAGCTCAGTGTTCATGTTTTGTCATTCTTTACCTGTACATCATGCCCATGCCTTTTGTTTTCTTGTTGAGGTGCTGTAGCATAGTGTTTTGGTGCTTGCAATATGCCTAGTTGCTGTTTTGGACAGATTGTTGCTATAACTTGTATAGTGTGTGTATGTTGAACCGTTGCTCCATTTTGAGTGTGCTCTATATGAAACTTGCTTGTTTTTGCATGTAGTTTCATATTACCTTGTTGGATCCATGTCTTGAATGTGTTCTTTTGATGTTTGTATGCATTTTGCACCAATGCCATGTTTAACTTGTTTTGCTCATATCTTCTAGGCCGTAGCTCCGAATTAAATGAACTTTATATGTAACTTGACTAGAATTTCGTGTAGATCATCGTGGTGCATCTTAAATTGATGTTTAACAACCTGAACACAAGGTTATTCAGATCTGGACCAATTTCGAAATTTGCATATGAGGACTTACCGGAATTGTTATATGTCGTTTCCGGCCTCATTTAAACTTGCTTTGATGTGTTGTTCTTGTTTGCATCATCTCTTGCCATGAGTAGCTTAATCTAGCTTTGTCATGCATCATGCTTGTTGTGCATCATGTCTTGTTCAGATGAGGTGTGTTTACCTATGTTGTGTGCTTCTTCTTGTTAGTTCCTGTTTCGTTGCGATCGTGAGGATTCGTTCGTCTACGCTTGGTTCGTCTTCGTGGCTTCATATTCTTCATGGACTCGTTCTTCTTCCTAGCGGGATTTCAGGCAAGATGATCGCTACCCTGGATCTCACTACTATCATTGCTATGCTAGTTGCTTCGTTCTTTCGCTATGCTGCGCTACCTATCACTTGCTGCTCAAGCCTCCCAAATTTGCCATGTCAGCCTCTAGCCTTTTTCACCCTTCCTAGCAAACCGTTGTTTGGCTATGTTACCGCTTTGCTCAGCCCCTCTTATAGCGTTGCTAGTTGCACGTGAAGATGAAGATTGCTCCATGGTGGACAGGATTATGTTGGGATATCACAATATCTCTTATATTATTAATGCATCTATATACTTGGTAAAGGGTGGAAGGCTCGGCCTTATGCCTGGTGTCTTGTTCCACTCTTGCTGCCCTAGTTTCCGTCATATCGGTATTATGTTCCCGGATTTTGCGTCCCTAACGCGGTCGGGTGATTTATGGGACCCCCTTGACAGTTCGCTTTGAATAAGACTCCTCCAGCAAGGCCCAACATTGGTTTTCCATTTGCCTCACCACCACCTATTTTCCCTTGGGAGTAATTAACCCAAGGGTCATCTTTATTTAGCCCCCCCCCGGTCCAATGCTTGTCTCAGTGTTGGCCCGAACCGAGCCGCCTGCGGGGCCACCTTGGGGCAATTTGAGGGTTGGTTTTACTCGTAGCCTGTCTCATCCGGTGTTGCCACGAGAACGAGATATGAGCAGCTCCTATCGGGATTGTCGGCATCATCGGGCGGTCTTGCTGGTCTTGTTTTATTACGTCGAAATGTCTTGTAGCCGGATTCGAGACTGATCGGGTCTTCCGGGAGAATGAATATCCTTCGTTGATCGCGAGAGCTTATCATGGGCTAAGTTGGGACACCCTGCAGGGTATAAACTTTCAAAGCCGTGCCATGTTATGTGGCAGATGGGAATTTGTTAATATCCGGTTGTAGTAAACTTGAAGCAAACTCTTCTAAAATACACCAACCGTAGCGTAACGTGAGTGTCTCTTTTCGGGTTGATCGAGAGGAGAACACGGTTCGGGTTATGTCGGCGTAAGTAGGAGTTCAGGATCACTTCTTGATCATTACTAGTTGACGACCGTTCCTTTGTTTCTCTTCTCGCTCTTATTTGTGTATGTTAGCTACCATATATGCTTAGCATTCTGCTGCAACCTCACCACCTTACCCTTCCTTTCCCATTAAGCTTTGCTAGTCTTGATACCCATGGTAATGGGATTGCTGAGTCCTCGTGGCTCATAGTTTACTACACCACCATTCAGGTACAGGTTTGCGATGATCATGGCGTGAGAGCGATGTTTGCTTGTTTGGAGTTCTTCTTACGCTTCTTGATCGGGGATAGGTTCGGTCGGCAGCTGGGCTAGCAGGGTGGATATTGTTTGAGTTTCTGTTTATGTTTCATCCGTAGTCGGATGTTGATCTTATATGATGATGATGTATTGTTGTATTCGTGTCACATTGTATGTCTTGGTTGTATCCCTATGTATTATGTAATGTTGATGTAATGATATCCACCTTGCAGGTCTATCCTCGGTGGGACCGTCGAGTTCCTTTTGGATAGGGTCGCATATTGGGCGTGACAAGTTGGTATCAGAGCCTCGACCGACACGAGGAGCCCCCTTGATTGATCGTGTAGTTTGGCCGTTGTCGAGTCTAGAAGAAAACTGTTTTTGGAGTGTGACGCCCCCGATTCAATCATACACTAATCATGCACGCAAATGTGTACGATCAAGATCAGGGACTCACGGGAAGATATCACAACACAACTCTAAAACATAAATAAGTCATACAAGCATTATAATACAAGCCAGGGGCCTCGAGGGCTCGAATACAAGTGCTCGATCATAGACGAGTCAGCGGAAGCATCAATATCTGAGTACATACACAAGTTAAACAAGTTGCCATAAGATGGCTAGCACAAAGCGATCTGAGATCGAAGAGGCGCAGGCCTCCTGCACAGGATCCTCCTAAACTACTCACAGTGGTCGTCGTCGGGCTGCACGTAGTAGTAAGGCGCCTCCGGTGTAGTAGTCGCCATCGACGGTGGTGTCTGGCTCCTGGGCTCCATCGTCAGTTGCAGCAATCGAGTAGAGATAGGGGGAAAAGGGGGAACAAGGCAACCGTGAGTACTCATCCAAAGTACTCGCAAGCAAGGAGCTACACTACATATGCATGGATATATGTGTAAAGGGCCATATCAGTGGGCTGAACTGCAGAATGCCGAATAAGAGGGGATAGCTAGTCTTATCGAAGACTACGCTTCGGTCACCTTCGTCTTGCAACAGTAGAAGAGGGTAGGTTGAAGTCCTCCAAGTAACATCACATAGCAATAATCCTACAGCGCGATCCCTCCTCGTATCCACGAGAGAGCGACCACCGGTTGTATCCGCACTTGGAAGGGTGTGTTTTATTAAGTATCCGGTTCTAGTTGTCATAAGGTCAAGGTACAACTCCAAGTTGTCCTGTTACAAGATCACGGCTATTCAATAGATTAACTTCCACTAGGGTGCACCAACTTACCCAACACGCTTGATCCCATTTGGCGGACACACTTTCTCGGTCATGCCCGCCGCGGAAGGTCAACACGTCGCAGCCCCACCTAGGCTCAACAGAGAGGCCAGACGCGGTCTAAACCTAAGCGCCGCAGGGCAGGCCCATCGCCACGAGCACACACTGCACGTTCGCGTGACACGGCGGAAGCAGACCTAGCCTAGTGGCGTTCGGTCCAATCCGGCGCGCGCTCGATCGGCCGACGTCACGAAGTGCCGGCTGATACCACGACGCCGGATACCCATAACTACTCCCACGTAGATGGTTAGTGCGTATAGGCTCGTAGCCAACTCAGATCAAATACCAAGATCTCGTTAAGCGTGTTAAGTATCCATGAGCGCCGAGCAGGCCAGGCCCACCTCTCTCCTAGGCGGTCTCAACCTGCCCTGACGCTCCGCCACAAAGATCCACTCGCGGGTGCTCCACCAGCCGACCCGACTTTAGTCTCCACATGTATCATGTATAAAGTATATAGTATATACCCATGATCACCTCCCGAGTGATCACGGCCGAAAGTATAGCATAGCGCATTTGACAAGAATGTAGGGCCACAGATGAATATACTAGCATCCTATACTAAGCATATAGGATTGCGGTAAAGGTAACAACAAGAGTAACAAGGACAAAGCTATGCATCGGATAGGTATAAAATAAAGCAAGAACATGCTACACTACTCTAATGCAAGCAGATAGAGTAGAATAGGCGATATCTGGTGATCAAGGGGGGCTTTCTGGTTGCTCGCAAGAGAGAGGGTCGTCAACTCCGTGGTCGAATCGGGCAGCGAGATCGTTGGTCTCGTAGTCTATTGGAGAGAAGAGGGGGGGAAGAAACAATGAATACCATGTAAACAGATGCATATCGATGCAGGACAAGACAAGTAACTATGCTAGGCGTGCCCTAACGTGGTATGAGGTGGTACGGTTAAGAAACATCCGGAAAGTATTCCCTGTTTCGCGTTTTAGAGGAAGGGAGGGGAAAGTTGCGAGTTCGATAGGTTAGGGGGGGTGTGGCGGACGAACGGATTACGTATCCGGAATTGTCTCGTCGTTCTGAGCAACTTTCATGTTGAAAATATTTTAATCCGAAAGTTACGGTTAAAAGATATGATTTTCTAAAGATTCTATTAATTTCTCGAATTTAATTAATCATTTAATCCAACATTATCCGAATAGTAAATCTTGACGTCGGCATGACATCGAGTGATGTCAGCAGTCAACGTTGGCCATTGACTGGTCAACTTTGACGTGTGGGTCGATGGGACCCACCGTCATTCTCTTTAGTTTAATTACAGATTAGTTAATTTAATTAGTGATTAGGTTAATCTAATCAGATTAATTAACTTAATTAATTACTTAATTAATTAATTAATTAATATTTTAATTATTTTAGTTATTATTTATTTATTTATTTAATATATTTATTTTTTAATTCCTTTTTTAAAAGCGTTACAGGGTGGGCCCCAATTGTCATGGGGCCGGGGAGCTTATCTTGGCGTGCGATTCTGGCGCCACTGAGCGAGCACTCTCAGGCGGGACGAGGCTGGCCGGGCGCCAACGGCGCGAGCAACCGGGCCACGGGCGGGCGAGGCGAGGTGGCGCCGACGCTGGCTGTGGCCGGGCGGCGATGGCGCGGCCTTGGGAGGAGGAAGGGCGAGACGAGGCGCACCGAGGCACGGGCCATGGGGCGCCGTCCAGAGCGGGAGCGGGCGACGAGGATGGGTGCAGGGCCTGGCGCCGGGCGGACCCGGCGACGCAGCGGTGGCAGGCGCGTGGCGAGGCGGGGAGCACGGGCCGCGTCTCGGGAGAGAGGCAGGCCGGGTTGGGCGGCGACGACTGGGGAGAGGGCGCGCCACGAGCGCGAGGGCCTGATGGCCGACGAGCGCTGGGAAAGGAGGAGACGGGCGGACGGTCCGCGGTAGGGGGAAGAGGCCCTACTGTGGGCCATAGCCAGCCAGCGCGAGAGGGGGAACGCGGCGCCGCGTGCGGAACGAGGCCGCAATGGCGACACCGACGATTAGCGGCGGGCACGGCCGTCCGGGAGGGACCGCGACGGCGTGGTCGGAGCGCGGGCGTGACCGCGTGGAAAAAGGGAAGGAAGGGAGGCGCTCACGGGGGGGGCCAGGGCACGGGCAGTGGGCATGACGGCGGTCGGGAGGACCGCGAGGAGGAGGACGAGGAGGCGTTGGGGCGGCTTAGGCTGGCGGGCGGTGGTCTCTCTCGATCCCGATCCAATCGGGGAGAGGGGAGAGATATTTTGGAGGGGGTGTCGGTGGTGGGGAACGTGGGTTGGACGAGGGAAGTGGGGGTGGCTTATGGGGGTGCTGGGTGGGCAGGCTGGCCGCTTCTGGTGGCTAGTGGGCAGGTTATTGCCCAACGGGTGGGGTTTCTCTTCTCCCCTTTTTTTATAGTTTTAGGTTTTTAGTTTTTTTCTGTTTTGTTTTTAACTCATTTTAAATTACTTAGACATTTTATAAAAATGTGTTTACTTCACCATAATTACCGGTGCAATATTTGGCAACCCCCGAACATTTTGGTTTTAATTTTTGAAAACTTTTATTGCTGTCATAAATTTGAATTTGAATTTTGAAATAGTTTTGAATTAACCCGTGATTAACTACAGTGACAGAGGTGACGTGGCACCATCAACGTGAGATTACTGTAGCATGATTATCCGGGCGTTACAAATCTCCTCCACTACAAGAAATCTCGTCCCGAGATTTAGGAGGTAGAAGGAAACAGTGCGGGGTATTCATCACGAAGACGATCCTCGCGTTCCCAGGTGGCTTCGTCTTCAGAGTGATTCGACCACTGGACTTTGAGGAACTTGATCGCCTTCTGACGTGTGCGGCGTTCAGCTTGGTCGAGAATGCGGACCGGATGCTCTTTATAGGAGAGGTCCTGTTGCAATTCGAGCACTTCATGGTCCACTGCTCGGATTGGGTCCTGGAAGCAGGGTCGGAGTTGTGACACGTGGAACACATCGGGAACCTGAGAAAGGTTCGATGGAAGCTCCAGTTGATATGCCACTTTTCCACGCCTTTCCAGAATAGTGAATGGGCCAATATAGCGAGGAGCTAGCTTGCCCTTGATCCCGAAGCGGCGAGCACCCTTCATTGGTGTAATGCGAAGATAGGCCTTTTCGCCAAAGTTGATAGACCATGTCTTTATGATGACGATCATAATTACTCTTTGACGTGATCGAGCAGTCTTGAGATTCTCGCGAATAATGCGGACTTGTTCTTCGGCATGTTGGATAATATCCGGACCGAAGAGTGGACGTTCCCCAGTTTCTGACCAGTTCAGAGGGGTTCGGCACTTTCGTCCATATAACACTTCAAAGGGGGCCATCTTCAGACTAGCTTGATAGCTATTATTATAAGAGAACTCAGCATACGGGAGAGATTCCTCCCATTTCTTGCCGAAGGAAATAACACAAGCTCGAAGCATGTCTTGAGAACTTGGTTGACACGCTCAACTTGCCCTCGTGGATCGCGGATGAAACGCATCTTGAAAGATAAGTGAGTCCCCATAGCTTCTTGGAAACTTGCCCAGAATCTTGAAGTGAATAAGCTGCCACGGTCCGAACTGATAACCAGTGGAATACCGTGAAGTGAAACAATTCTGGACATATAGAGAGTTGCAAGCTGACTAGCAGTGATCGTTTCTTTGACCGCCAGAAAATGTGCAACTTTAGAAAGCCGGTCAATGACGACAAGAATAGCATCATTACCTTTCTGCGACTTGGGAAATCCGGTGATGAAGTCCATCTCAACATGGTCCCATTTCCATTCAGGAATAGAGATAGGTTGTAGAGTCCCAGCAGGCCTTTGATGTTCTCCTTTGATACGACGGCAAACGTCACATTCAGCAACATAACGAGCAATGTCTTGCTTCATATTAGACCACCAGAATATCTGACGAATGTCTTGGTACATCTTTGTACTACCAGGATGGATACATAGAGGCGTATCATGAGCTTCTTTCATAACCTCCTGAGTCATATTCAGGTTTTCCTTCTTACACGTCACCACGAGGCGGCCTTTAAAGTACAAGGCGCCATCATCAGCAATAGTGAAGAATGAGGGCTTTCCTTCTTTGAGGTCTCGCTTAATCTTGTAGACTTCAGAGTCATATCCCTGCATTGTCTTGATGGAGCTCACGAGATCGGGTTCGACAGCCAGGGTATAGAGGGAACCCTGAGAAACAACACGGAGATTCATCTTGCGGAACTCCCCAATATGGAGGTTCAGCTTTCTGAACTCTTCAACAAGTGAGGGCTGAACCTTGTGAATCTGGAGGTGGCTGCAGTAAGACTTGCGGCTTAAAGCATCAGCCATTACATTAGCCTTGCCTGGGGTATAGGAAATACCCAAATCAAAGTCTGCAACAGTCTCCATCCATCTCTGCTGACGGAGGTTCAGGTCTGGCTGAGTAAACAGATACTTCAGACTTTGGTGGTCAGTGAAGATCTCGCAACGATTACCGAGTAGGTAATGTCGCCACTGTTTTAGCGCATGAATGACAGCAGCAAGTTCGAGGTCGTGAACTGGGTAGTTCTCTTCGTGAGGGCGCAATTGCCGAGAGGCATAAGCAACCACTTTGCGCTCTTGCATTAGGACACAACCTAATCCTTGACGGGAAGCGTCGCAGTAAATGACGAAGTCCTTCTTAGTATCAGGAGGAGCTAGCATCAAGCGAAGTCAACTTGTCTTTGAGTGCCTGGAAACTTTCCTGACATTTATCTGTCCATTGGAACTTGACGCCCTTATGCAACAGGTTAGTCAGAGGCCTAGCAATCTTGGAGAAGTTCTCGACGAATCGACGGCAATAGCTGGCGAGACCGAGAAAACTTCTGACTTGCTTAACGTTCTTCGGAGGAGTCCAATCGAGAATAGCCTGAACTCTTTCAGGGTTGATGGCAATACCATCCTTAGAGATGACATGCCCAAGATAGGTTACTTCGGGAAGCCATAATTCACATTTGGAGAACTTGGCATAAAGTTGATGCTCTCGTAGCTTTTCCAGCACAAGACGAAGATGTTTAGCATGCTCTTCTTCATTCTTAGAAAATACCAGGATATCATCCAGATAAACCACGATGAACTTGTCGAGGTAATCCATGAATATATAGTTCATCAGGCGAGAGAAGGTGGCTGGAGCATTGGTTAAGCCGAAAGACATGACAGTGTACATGTATGAACCATAACGAGTCACAAAGGCGGTCTTTGGGATATCCTCCTCACGAACACGGATCTGGTGGTAACCCAACCTCAAGTCGAGTTTAGAGAACACTGATGAACCAGCCAGTTGATCATACAGATCATTGATCCGAGGAAGAGGATACTTATTCTGAATGGTAGCTTGGTTTATAGGACGGTAGTCTTGGACCAATCGGTTTGTCCCATCCTTCTTCTTGACAAAGAGAGAAGGTGCCCCCCAAGGAGAGCAACTTGGGCGAATGAAACCACTGCAAGAGACTTGTCGATTTCCTCCTTGAGCTCAAGGAGTTCATGCGCGGACATCTTGTAGGGTCGCTTGGCTATAGGAGTGGTGCTGGTTTCAAGTCGATGACGAATTCGACAGCTCTAGCAGGGGGAATCCCTGGAAGTTCTTCAGGAAAGACGTCCTGGAAGTCGCGAACGACAGAATGTTTTCAATGCCCTCGAGGGGTGCGGCGTTCAATGCATTCAATGCATAGAGCCTTGCCTCGACATTCTGAACAGCACGAGCATTGTAGCTTATTATTTCATCGAAGGGTGTAGCAGATGGACGGTCTTAGTGGCGCAAACGATTGAAGCGATATCGCTTTCAACCAATCCATCCCCAGAATGAGGTCGATGTTAGACGTCTTCAGTATAATGGGTGAGGCATAGAATTCCAGCCCTTCGATTTCCACGGGGACGTCGACGCCAACCATGGAGGTTTGACATTGTCCCAAGGGGTTTTTTACCACTACCGAAGAGTTCATCTCCTCACACTTAACGTCGTGCTTGTATGCAAAATCTTATGACATGAATGAATGCGATGCTCCTGAATCGAATAAAACAGATGCAGGTACTGAATTTACGAGGAGTGTACCCATCACAGTAGCAGGCTGGTCTTGAGCTTCGTTCAGATCAACGTGGTTGGCATGAACTCGACCATAAGGCTTGGCATTGTTGTTGCGGGGTTGGTTGCTTCCACGGCCAGTCGCTGGAAAGGCCAGCTGATTCTGGTTTTGGTTGCATTCTCTAGCATGGTGCCCTGGTTGTCCACACCTGAAGCACAAACCATTATTGGGGGTGGGAACATGAGCTTGGGGTGGTGGAGCTGGAAGCTTTGGCTGCCTAGTTGGAGTAGGCAGACGAGGTGCAGCATAGCTCTGCCTTGGGGCAGGTGCATTCGGCTGGTACATGCTGTTGGGAATCCATATCCTACGCTTCTGCGAGGACGGGCCCGAAGATGAGCCCGTGTCACGGTTCTTTGTTAGAGCTCTGTATTCCTGCAAACCAGTTTCGACATTGATAGCTTTGTTCACCAAGGTGGCGAAATCAGCAAAGTCGTGCACTAGAAGTGCGAGCTTGATGTCAGCTTTAAGGCCGTCACGGAACTTCTCCTGTCTGCGTGCATCGCTTGCAATGTCCTCTTCACATAGCGAGACAAGTCCGAAACACTTTCGATAAGCTTCAACAGTCTTGTTGCCTTGGGTGAGGTTGCGGAACTCACGCTTCTTCCGGTCCATGACCCCTTGAGGGATGAAGCGGGCACAGAAAGCAGCTTGGAAGTCTGGCCAGGTGATGATTGTTCCAGCTGGCTGAGTACGCCGGTGGCTGTCCCACCATTGAGCTGCGGGTCCCTTCAGGAAGAAGGAAGCAAAAGTGACATAGCCGGTAGGGGCTACACCAGCAGACTCCATCTCATAGGTGATGTCACGGAGCCAGTCATCAGCATCCAGGGGCTGGGTTGAGCTGCGGTACACACTTGGGTTGAGGCGCATGAAATCCTGCAGAGTTACTGTGTTTGGCTGCTGGTCCATATTGGGGCGAGGAAACTGAGCCATCATGTTCTACATGAACTGGCGATTCATCTCAAGCTGTTGGATCATACCAGCCATGTACTCAGGCGGTGGTGGGAAGTTGCCACCACGACCACGACCAGCTGGTCTAACCATCCTGCTAATACATAACAGGGGTAGTTCAGCATTCGAGAAATTTGCAAAGGACAAGAATCACTCATGATCAAACATGCATAATGAAAGCAGCACGATAGAAACTACTTAGCAGTCGGCATATCTTACAAAAGGGATCATGCATAGAGTTCGGTACACAGAGTTCAGTACATAGACTAAGACATCATAGGCGGCACGCAGGCTCGCGACGAATGCATCTAACACTAACAAGCAAGCCTACATCAGTCCCACGCGATGCTGCGGAGGTAGCTGTAGCTGAAAGCTGGTAGTGTGGCAGCGGATAGTCCTCCACGTCGGTGACACAGGGGCCGCGGATACTCAGTGCAGAACCCGACGCCCAAGTGGCGAAGAGGACCAAGTGCGGGAGAGTAGCCTCCACCTCCGCCAACCGACACCCCAGGGCATCACGGTCTGGCTGGGTAGATCGCAGAACACGGCAGCTCTGGATCGGACAAAGGGTGCAACAGCGTCGAGCACGGTAAAGGTCTTGACGGGTGGTGTACAACTCGTGGCGAAGAGCTCGGTTAGCTCGATCCAGCCCATCGACATGCGTAACAAAGTTACGATGGTAGAAGGGCTCTCTGGTGACGATGGAGTAGGCAGCGGTGTAGTAACCCTCCTTACCAACATCGACGTGATAGCAATGTGCACGAAGGGGAGGTGTCCAACTCGATACTCTCCACGGCGTGCGAGCAGCATAAGCAGCATCGTGGACTGCCATATCGATAGTCACCCCAACACCATGTGCGGTGTGCAGCACAAGAGTGGAGTCATACTCCGGAGAGTAGAGGTGGGCGATGGCTCGGTATCTGCTCTGGTTAAAGTCCCGGTACTCCTCAAAGGCGGTGTACTCGGGGTGCCAGCGATAACCCGAATAGGTCATCATCTCTGCTAGCACCGCAGTGATCCCGAGGCACCAATGGCCGTCGTGTGGCGCCACGACCTGCCTCGTGGGTTCCAACTGAAAACAAAGATGTTTCAAAGGAGTCAAATTACAGTGTGGAAATTGATCATAATACAATTCCAAGGAATAACTATGGCTTTATCCATCTTTGGGGTGAATGTGGTCACGGGATCCTAGTGTTACTTAGCAAATTTGTTTAACCCGAGTAGAAGAGAGTTCAGAGTCCCAGAGTAAAGGTCGAGGAGTAAAAGATCCAAGTACCACCCGATGGCGACGTGGGCCCGTAAGGCACACAGCCATGTTAGTAAAAGTTTTTGTAATGTCTAGACTCGACTTCGGCCAAGGAGTGTGGAAGGGGGATTCCACAGCAATCGGCTCGATACCAACTTGTGACGCCCCGATTCAATCGTACACTAATCATGCACACAAATGTATACGATCAAGATCGAGGACTCACGGAAGATATCACAACACAACTCTAAAACATAAATAAGTCATACAAGCATCATAATACAAGCCGGGGCCCTCGAGGGCTCGAATACAAGTGCTCGATCATAGATGAGTCAGCGGAAGCAACAATATCTGAGTACGACATAAGTTAAACAAGTTGCCATAAGATGGCTAGCACAAACCGAGATCTGATCGAAGAGGCGCAGGCCTCCTGCTCGGGATCCTCCTAAACTACTCCTGGTCGCCGTCGGCCGGCTGCACGTAGTAGTCGGCGCCTCCGGTGTAGTAGTCGTCATCGGCGGTGGTGTCAGCTCCTGGCTCCATCATCAGTTGCAGCAATCGAGTAGAGATAGGGAAACGGGGAACAAGGCAACCGTGAGTACTCATCCAAAGTACTGCAAGCAAGGAGCTACACTACATATGCATGGATATATGTGTAAAGGGCCATATCGAAGGACCGAATCTGCAGAATGCCGTAATAAGAGGGGATAGCTAGTCTTATCGAAGACTACGCTTCGGTCACCTTCGTCTTGCAACAGGTAGAAGAGGGTTGGTTGAAGTCCTCCAAGTAACATCACATAGCAATAATCCTACCCGGCGATCCCCTCCTCGTATCCCTGAGAGAGAGCGACCACCGGTTGTACCTGGCACTTGGAAGGGTGTGTTTTATTAAGTATCCGGTTCTAGTTGTCATAAGGTCAAGGTACAACTCCAAGTCGTCCTATTACCGAAGATCACGGCTATTCGAATAGATTAACTTCCCTGCAGGGGTGCACCAACTTACCCAACACGCTTGATCCGATTTGGCCGGACACACTTTCCTGGGTCATGCCCGGCCGCGGAAGATCAACACGTCGCAACCCCACCTAGGCTCAACAGAGAGGACAACACGCCGGTCTAAACCTAAGCGCGCAGGGTGCAGGTCCATCGCCTCGAGCACACACTGCGTTATGTCTGTGGCGCCGCCGAAGCAGACCTAGCCTAGTGGCGTTCCAGTCCAATCCGGCGCGCGTCGCTCAGTCGCTGATGTCACGAAGTGCTTCGGCTGATACCACGACGTCGGGATACCCATAAGTACTCCCACGTAGATGGTTAGTGGGTATAGGCTCGTAGGCAACTCAGATCAAATACCAAGATGTCGTTAAGCGTGTTAAGTATCCACGAACACCGAACAGGGCCAGGCCCACCTCTCTCCTAGGCGGTCTCAACCTGCCCTGACGCTCCGCCACAAAGATCCACTCATGGTGCTCCACCAAATTAACCCGACTTTAGTCTCCACATGTATCATGTATAAAGTATATAGTATATACCCGTGGTCACCTCCCGAGTGATCACGGCCCGAAAGTATAGCACAGCAGATTTGAAAAGAATGTAGGGCCACAGATGAATATACTAGCATCCTATACTAAGCATATAGGATTGCGTAAAGGTAACAACAGAGTAACAAGGACAAAGCTATGCATCGGGATAGGTATAACGAAGCGAGAACATGCTACACTACTCTAATGCAAGCAGTATAGAGTAGAATAGGCGATATCTGGTGATCAAGGGGGGGGGCTTGCCTGGTTGCTCTGGCAAGAGAGAGGGGTCGTCAACTCCGTAGTCGAACTGGGCAGCAGCATCGTCGGTCTCGTAGTCTATCGGAGAGAAGAGGGGGGGAAGAAACAATGAATACCATGTAAACAGATGCATATCGATGCATGACAAGACAAGTAACGATGCTAGGCGTGCCCTAACGTGGTATGAGGTGGTACCGGTTAAGGGGGGAAACATCCGGGAAAGTATTCCCGGTGTTTCGCGTTTTTGGGCAGAGGAAGCGGAGGGGGAAAGTTGCGAGTTCGATAGGTTAGGGGGGGTGTGGCGGACGAACGGATTACTTATCCGGAATCGTCTCGTCGTTCTGAGCAACTTTCATGTTGAAAATATTTTAATCCGAGTTACGGATTAAAAGATATGATTTTCTAAAGATTTTATTAATTTCTGGAATTTAATTAATCATTTAATCCAACATTATCCAGAATAGTAAATGCTGACATCAGCATGACATCAGGGTGATGTCAGCAGTCAACGTTGACCATTGACCTGGTCAACTCGACGTGTGGGTCGATGGGACCCACTGTCATTCTCTGCTTAGTTTAATTACGATTAGTTAATTTAATTAGTGATTAGGTTAATCTAATCAGATTAATTAACTTAATTAATTAATTAATTAATATTTTAATTATTTTAGTTATTATTTATTTAATATATTTATTTATTTTTTAAATTCCTTTTTTTAAAAGCGTTACGGGTGGGCCCCAATTGTCATGGGGCTGAGGCCTATCTTGAGGCGTCTGATTCTGGGCGCCACCCGAACGAGCACTCGTCACGCATAAGCGGAGACGAGGCCAGCCGGGCACCAACGGCGCGGCGCCGCGGCCTTGACCAACCGGGCCACGGCGGGCGGAGGCGAGGTGGCGCCGACGCTGGGCACAGGCGTCTGGCGGCGAGCGATAAGCGCGGCATGGAGGAGGAAGGGCGAGACGAGGCGACCGAGGCACGGGCCATGGGGCGCCGACCGGAGCGGGAGCGGCGACGGCAGGATGGGCGCAGGGCGCTGGGTGCCGCTGGGCGGACCAGCGACGGCGGTGGCCGGGCGCGGGCCGAGGCGGGGAGCACGGGCCAACGTCGCCGAGGGAGAGGAGGCCGGGTTGGAGGCGAGGCGACACAGGGAGAGAAGCGCGCCCCGCGCGCGAGGGCCACGGAGCGCGACGAGCGCGGGAAAGGAGGAGACGGGGCGAGACGGTTCGGCGCGCAGGGGGGAAGAGGCCCGGCCGTGGCCATAGCCAGCCAGCGCGAGGAGGAGGCACGCGGGCGTGGCCGTGCAGAACGAGGCAGCAATGGCGACGCCGACGATTAGCGGCGGCACGGCCGTCTGGGGAGGGACCGCGACGGCGTGGTCGGAGCGGGCGGTGATGCGGGGAAAAAAAGGGAAGGAAGGGAGGCGCTCACGGGGGGGGGGGGCTGTAGGGCATGGGCAGCCAGGCGTGGATGGCGGTCGGGGAGGACCGCGAGGAGGAGGACGAGGAGGCGTTGGTGGCGATTAGCTGGCGGCGGGCGGTGGTCTCCTCCCTCGATCCCGATCCAATCGGGGGAGAGGGGGAGAGATATTTTAGGAAGGGGGGAAGTGTCGGTGGTGGGGAACATGGGTTGGACCGAGGGAAGTGGCGGGTGGCTTATGGGGGTGCGGGTGGGCGGCTGGCCTGCTGGGTGGCCAGGGCAGTTGGCCCAACGGGTGGGGGTTTCTCTTCTCCCTTTTTTTTATAGTTTTAGGTTTTTAGTATTTTTTCTGTTTTGTTTTTAACTCATTTGAAATTACTTTGACATTTTATAAAAATGTGTTTACTTCACCATAATTACCGGTGCAATATTTGGCAATCCCCGAACATTTTAGTTTTAATTTTTGAAAACTTTTAATGCTGTCATAGATTTGAATTTGAATTTCGAAACAATTTTGAATTAACCCGTGATTAACTACAGTGACAGAGGTGACGTGGCACCATCAACGTGAGATTACTGTAGCATGATTATCCGGGCGTTACATGGAGTCTAGTTATATCGGAGAGTAGGAATTCTTTTTACTCCTCAGCCCCTTCGTCGCTCTGGTAAGGAATCTTGACGTAGGTGTTTTGAATTACTCCTCTTCCCCTTCAAAATTTTTCTTTAGGGTCACGCGGTTGGTTTTCCGATCGTTGGTTCTCATCTCTTTTCATCCGGTGCATTTCTCGTCAAGTTGACTCGAGCCTCTTCATCTTTGAGTTCAATCCTCTGTTGTTTTCTTTTCCCACCCGCCCAGCATTTTTCATCTCGGAACCGGAGTCCGTAATCGAGTATCCATCCTACTCGTGCGAAGTCTTTGCCTTTTTTCCTCAATAATTTCAACCGGTGTTTTCTCTTCAAGATTTTCGTCAGTGTCCCCTTCCAAGTTGCCTTTGTTTTTCCCGCCCTCCCACCCTCTTATTCCCCGAGCCTGAGTCTGTTTCGAGCATCAATTTCATTCGTGCGGAGCCTCTTCAGTCTTTCCTCAATTATTTCAACCGGTGAATTCTCATCTCGTTCGTCATTCTTCATCCCTTTCTTTTTCCTGTGCACTCAATTCAAGTTCTTTTTCTCGGGTTGATCACATTCTTTTCCTTGGATCAAGTGTTTCCCTGCTCGTTCGTCTCTCGCCAGTTTATCCTTCCGGAGTGCTCAAGACATATCAGGAGATTCGTCTATGTTTGAATTAATTCGAGGTTATCACCTCATTCTAATATTTCAGTTATTCCGGTGCATCATCTACCTCTTCAACAATCCTTTTTCAACGGTGTTTTTCTTTTAGTGGGCCCTAACCCACAGGTCTTTTCCCAGGATCTTACCTGACTCTTCTAATTTCCCGGAGTTATTCTCATTCTTTTCAAGTGTGATGTAAGAATAAATTTCATCAGTCAGATGCCTTTTCAAGATCGATTTCAAACCATTTCATTGTTGACTCAACCTATTCGCTTTTCATTCTCCCGGAGTACCTCAATAATTTTGGTGGTGTTCCTCGTCGTCATTTCAAGATAGAAGAAGAGATTTTCCTCTAAATCTTGTCCGTTCTACCGGAGATTCGCGGTGCTGGCTCGATGTTATCCTCTCGAATTGTTTTCAATCATGCAAATTGTTTTCATCCATCCGGAGTATTTCAGGAGTTGCTTTTCTGTTCCGATTATCCGGAGGCCTCCATTTCAGAAGATTTCCTCATCCCAAGTTTTCAGCTTCGTTCTCTCGATTATTCTATATATGTGCCCTTTCGTTCGCCTCAATATTATCCCGACGCTTCGTTCAAGTGTTCTTTAATTAGCTCATGATCTCTTTGTTCTTTTGCATCTAAATCCCCTCTAGCATACTTGTTCTTCTAATTCTTCCCGGTGATTCATTCTCTTTCATCAGTCATTTTCGAATTCTTACGGTGGTTCATTCAGATTCTTTTTCCTTTGTTATCGTATCAATCCATTCCTTCTTTCAATCCTACCGGTGGTTCATGAAGACCTTCTCAAGTTTGCGATATGTCACTTCTCAATTCTTTTTCAAGAAGAATAAGTAGTATGCAAAATCCATTGCTTGTCATCAATTTAATTTGATGAAGGATAAGCATACAATAAATCTTATTCTTATTTCCTCGGAGTGAGTAATCCCTTCCTTCGGAGTTTGTTCTTGATGAATAAATTCTAGTTCCCAGTGTTTTTCATCTTTTCTTTTCCGGAGTTCAATTTCCTCGACCATCTCGTCGGAACCTCCGTCTAAATCATCGCAAGGCTCATCTTATTCTTTATTCCTTCATTCTATCTCATCATCCTTTTTTGTTACCGGAGTTCTTCACGGTGGTTCTTCATGATTTAATTCATTTTTTCAAAAGTTCATCAAGTACCATTCCATCCTCTTAAGTTCATGTTCTAATCCTTCCATTTTCAGGAGCAGTGCTGCCTAAATCCTT
The DNA here is from genome assembly GCA_021605205.1 of Aegilops longissima. Taxonomy (NCBI): domain Eukaryota; kingdom Viridiplantae; phylum Streptophyta; class Magnoliopsida; order Poales; family Poaceae; genus Aegilops; species Aegilops longissima. The sequence goes on from CM038678.1 coordinate 698,233,702, forward strand.
CCAGTCTTATTCGTTTTCTTATCTCGTTCTAACCGGAGTGATTTCATAGTCTATCTGATTCAGTGAGCTTTCGATTCTCGTCATTCGTCTCTTCTTCTTGAGTGCTCTCGATTCTTTGCTTCTTCTATTGAGTTTTTGTTTCACCTCATCCCTTTCCCTTCCGTCTCGGTCCTAAGATCTCGGGACGAGATCTCTTGTTAGTGGAGGAGTGTTGTAACGCCCCGGATTCAATGCGCCAGGTGTCTGCCAGTTATTCGACGTCGTTGCCATGTCATTTGCTTGCGTGTTGCACTTTGCCATGTCATCATCTGCATTTTATATCATGTCATCATGTGCATCGCATTGGCATACGTGTTCGTCTCATGCATCCGAGCATTTTCCCCGTTGTCCGTTTTGCAATCCGGCGCTTCTATGTCTCCCGGCGCCCCCTTTTGCCTCTTTTCATGAGCGGGTGTTAAACGGTCTCGGAATGACCCGAGGTTTGTCAAGCGGCCTTGATATACCACCGGTAGACCGCCTGTCAAGTTTCGTGCCATTTGGAGGTCGTTTGATACTCCAACGGTTAACCGGGTAACCGTAAAAGCCCCCTTCTCTTTGCAGCCAAACACCCCTTTCAAAGTGGCCCAAAACCCAGAAAACTACCCTCCATGCTCTTGGTCGTTCGATCACGATCGTGCGGGCGAAAACCGTGCTCCATTTGGACTCTCCTAGCTCCATCTATCTATAAATATGTGCCTCCCCCGAAATTTTCGCGGATGAAACCCTAGTTTTTCCCCTCTCGCCCGCCGGACATGTCCGTCCCGAGCCGGACGAAGTCGCCGCCGCCGCCAGCCAATCACAAGAGCGCCACGTGGCCCAGCCACGCGCGCCGCCAGCGGCCCGCCAGCCCGCCCCGCCCGGCCCCATGGTGAGTCCTCGCGCCGCCCGCCACGCCTCGCGCCGGCGCTTCTCGCCCGGCCGCCTCCGCCGCCATCCGCGGCGCGCCTCTGCGCCGACCTGCGCCTCGAACGCCGCCTTACGCCGTCAACGCCGCCGCCGCCACGCCACCCAGCGTCCGCAGCTCGGTCGCGGGACCCGCCCCGCCTCACGTCGCCGGCCCCGCAGCGCCTTCGCCGGTGATAGATCCGGTGGGCCCCGACCTCCCCCGACCTCGCCGGTATCCTCCCCATCCTCCTCTCCGACGAGCTCTGGTCGTCCTCGTCATCTCCGCCCGATCCAGATCCAGATCCGGATCTCGGAGGTGATTTTTCGCCTAAGTCCCCGAATCTGTGATTTTATCATCCTATGTTCATCGCATCATACCTTGCTTCATACTGCTCCGTTTCGTGCGTGTTATATGTCGAATTGTTCGTCCCGACGAGTACATCATTTCGTTCCATTGCATCATGTTCATTTTTGTTCATCTTGATGCCTGAATCTTCGTTGCAAGAGTGCTATGTGATGTTAATCTGCTGGAACTGTTATAACTTGATGATTTGTCATTTTTGTTGCATTTGATGTGTGCATCTTATGAGCATGAGCTCTACATGTGTATTGAACTATGCCATGCCATATTTACGAGGGTGCTATCCATGTATTTTTGTGATTCCTGTAGTGAGTGCATCAAGCTTGTTAAGTAGGGTGCTTGCTGTTACTGTTTTGCTTGTCTGAATCTGCTATATCATGATGCTATTTTAACCTGCTTCTACAAGTCATTTTATGCATAATCTGGAGATGTTCACTAAGGATATTTTGTTCTACATGTCATGATCTATCCATCCATGCCCATGGTTGCATTTATAGCCTACTGTAACCCGTTGTTATCTTACTTCAAAGTTGCCAAATAATGTTGCTGTCAGCCTGTTAACATTAAGTTCAGTTGTTGCCATGTCTTTTCCTAGTGATCCATGCACTCTATGAACTTGCTCTTGCCATTCTTAGCTTCATAAACATGTCTTCTTATTGTGAGTTGTCTTTCCATGCCATGTATTGCTCTGTGGTGAGTGGTTCAAGCTCACCAACATGCCTACTTCTTGTTGTTCCTGCCATGTATGAATCTGTAATATAACTTGCCATGTTTACATGGGCACCATCATATTTTCTGTGCCCTTTTGGCTCATGGTCAGTAAGGGACTTTTATTCTATGTATTTAGTAGATTCATGCGATGCCTTTGTTTGCCATGATAAGTTTCTGTAACATGTTGTTTGATAGCTCTAAACATTGCAACCTGATGTTATTTCTGCTAAAGTCTGAAACTGTTATTAATTGCAATCTTGCCATGTCTTTTTGAGCATGTTCTAGTGATTTCTGGAGATAGCTCAGTGTTCATGTTTTGTCATTATTTACCTGTACATCATGCCCATGCCTTTTGTTTTCTTGTTGAGGTGATGTAGCATAGTGTTTTGGTGCTTGCAATATGCCTAGTTGCTGTTTTGGACAGATTGTTGCTATAACTTGTATAGTGTGTGTATGTTGAACCGTTGCTCCGTTTTGAGTGTGCTCTATGTGAAACTTGCTTGTTTTTGCATGTAGTTTCATATTACCTTGTTGGATCCATGTCTTGAATGTGTTTGTTTGATGTTTGTATGCATTTTGCACCAATGCCATGTTTAACTTGTTTTGCTCATATCTTCTAGGCCGTAGCTCCGAATTAAATGAACTTTATATGTAACTTGACTAGAATTTCGTGTAGATCATCGTGGTGCATCTTAACTTGCTGTTTAACAACTTGAACATAAGGTTATTCAGATCTGGACCAATTTCGAAATTTGCATATGAGGACTTACCGGAATTGTTATATGTCGTTTCCGGACTCATTTAAACTTGCTTTGATGTGTTGTTCTTGTTTGCATCATCTCTTGCCATGAGTAGCTTCATCTAGCTTTGTCATGCATCATGCTTGTTGTGCATCATGTCTTGTTCAGATGAGGTGTGTTTACCTATGTTGTCTGCTTCTTCTTGTTAGTTCCTGTTTCGTTGCGATCGTGAGGATTCGTTCGTCTACGCTTGGTTCGTCTTCGTGGCTTCATCTTCTTCATGGACTCGTTCTTCTTCCTAGCGGGATTTCAGGCAAGATGACCACTACCCTGGATCTCACTACTATCGTTGCTATGCTAGTTGCTTCGTTCCTTCGCTATGCTGCGCTACCTATCACTTGCTGCTCAAGCCTCCCAAATTTGCCAGGTCAGCCTCTAACCTTTTTCACCCTTCCTAGCAAACCGTTGTTTGGCTATGTTACCGCTTTGCTCAGCCCCTCTTATAGCGTTGCTAGTTGCAGGTGAAGATGAAGATTGCTCCATGGTGGACAGGATTATGTTGGGATATCACAATATCTCTTATATTATTAATGTATCTATATACTTGGTAAAGGGTGGAAGGCCCGGCCTTATGCCTGGTGTTTTGTTCCACTCTTGCCGCCCTAGTTTCCGTCATATCGGTATTATGTTCCCGGATTTTGCGTCCCTAACGCGGTCGGGTGATTTATGGGACCCCCTTTACAGTTCGCTTTGAATAAGACTCCTCCAGCAAAACCCAACATTGGTTTTCCATTTGCCTCACCACCACCTATTTTCCCTTGGGAGTAATTAACCCAAGGGTCATCTTTATTTAGCCCCCCCCCCCCCGGGCCAATGCTTGTCTAAGTGTTGGCCTGAACCGAAACCTTCTCAAGGGCCACCTTAGGGCAATTTGAGGGTTGGTTTTACTCGTGCTTTGTCTCATCCGGTGTTGCCACGAGAACGAGATATGAGCAGCTCCTATCGGGATTGTCGGCGCATCGGGCGGTCTTGCTGGTCTTGTTTTATTACTGTCGAAATGTCTTGTAGCCGGGATTCCGAGACTGATCGGGTCTTCCCGGGGAGAAGGAATATCCTTCGTTGATCGCGAGAGCTTATCATGGGCTAAGTTGGGACACCCCTGCAGGGTATAAACTTTCGAAAGACGTGCCCGCGGTTATGTGGCAGATGGGAATTTGTTAATATCCGATTGTAGTAAACTTGAAGCAAACTCTTCTAAAATACACCAACCGTGTGCGTAACCGTGAGTGTCTCTTTTCGGGGTTGATCGAGAGGAGAACACGGTTTCGGGTTATGTCGGCGTACGTAGGAGTTCAGGATCACTTCTTGATCATTACTAGTTGACGACCGTTCCTTTGTTTCTCTTCTCGCTCTTATTTGCGTATGTTAGCCACCATATATGCTTAGCCGCTGCTGCAGCCTCACCACCTTACCCCTTCCTTTCCCATTAAGCTTTGCTAGTCTTGATACCCATGGTAATGGGATTGCTGAGTCCTCGTGGCTCACAGTTTACTACACCACCAGTTGCAGGTACAGGTTTGCGATGATCATGACGTGAGAGCGATGTTTGCTTGTTTGGAGTTCTTCTTCTGCTTCTTCGATCAGGGGATAGGTTCCAGGTCGGCAGCCTGGGCTAGCAGGGTGGATATTGTTTGAGTTTCTGTTTATGTTTCATCCGTAGTCGGATATTGATCTTATATGATGATGATGTATTGTTGTATTCGTGTGACATTGTATGTCTTGGTTGTATCCCTATGTATTATGTAATGTTGATGTAATGATATCCACCTTGCAAAAGCGTTTCAATATGCGGGTCTATCCTTGGTGGGACCGTCGAGTTCCTTTTGGATAGGGTCGCATATTGGGCGTGACAAAACCGAGGTGTGGCATAAAAATAACAAGGCATTGATAAAGGCCGGAAACTTAAAGGGGCTCCTCGGATACCCAACATGTAAACTCTTTGGATGCACTTCGGCGATCCTCAAGATCGAAGATGAGAAGATTTGTTGAACCAGTTTTCAAGATCGACGACCGAAGATGAAGAACAGTTCGGAAGAATCGAGGAGCGTCCCTAACTTGAAGACCGGTTCGGGGGGCTACTGACGGTGTCCTGGACTAGGGGGTACTCACCACGTTGTCTCCCTATCAGTTGGATTGAGCCGAGGACCCCCATGGCCGTATACTCATGGGCCAGTCCGGAGAGCTGCTGCATACAAGGAAGATTCCACAAGACTTGGCGATCAAGTCGAGGACTCCTCCTCCACGCACGAAGGACTGTGGAGATTATTCTTCGGGAAACGAAGGCAATGGCTGGACACCACCAAAGATGTCAGCCTAGACTATAACCATCCGGATACCACGGTAAGTACCCTTGTACCGAGTAACTTATAGTCAGATACCCAGTGGCAAGATACCAACAATATAATCCTTTTTCAGGGCTGGATAAAGAAGGTGGAACGAATTAGGTGTCCGGCTCCCCTTCCCGAAGACTCAGCTACTCATGTGTTAACAAGGATGCTGGCCTCGGCGCCATACCAGGCACCAGCAGGGGAGGGCGAGAAGACCCAAGATGACCTTGGTTCCGGAGGTAAGTTAGATACTGGGTCCGGAGAAATCAACCTTTCCTCGCCCGAAGACGGAGGCGGAAAAGGACCCAGCATCCCTTCTCCCAGCAGGAGGAAAAGGGCCGCCTCCGAAGATTGGGAGGGGCGGTCTTCCAAGAAGAGCAAGGTGCCACTATCGAGCGGCTTGGGTTTGGAAAGCGATATCGTTAAACAACTCCAACAAGGGAATAAGCCCTCTGCTAAACCATAAGTGAATCCGGAGTACTTTGATAGCGTCCCGCTCCGTGGCTGTTACCGAAGATATACGTAACGCATTCATGCCTTTTTACAGGTCGGCATAGAGTTTTTCTAGGCGATCCTCTTCTTCGGGAAGTCTCCTCCCAGAGATGATGGAGAGCGGAACGCCTCATCCAACCTCTTCGCCCAATAAGGCGGATGACTCTAAAGTGTCATCGCGGAGGGTCCCTTTAGAATAGGGGAAAAAGAGGCAGTACTCGTAGGTGGACCACCGACCATCCGGGACTCTGGCGTTGATGATAACAAAGGCCCCGGATCGTCATGGTTGTGCTTTTGGATCAGCTTCTGGAAACCTGGAGACTCCGGATATATTGCGGGACATGTTGCGGAGAGCATCTGTCTCGGGGGAGCATCGTACCTTGATGGGTACAGTGATTGAGAAGGTTTTGTCCGTGAAAAGCGGATTAAATGAAGCTTTCGTGAGCCTACTGAAGGGCTTTGAGGTTTGTGACATAATTTTTTCAGCTATGTTCATTTGTGAAGATGCGCCAGTGTATAGGTAGTAGCCCCTGAGACTCGGATTTTCTTCCCTGAGGAAGCAAACGGAGGATAAAAAACGATCGCTTAAGGACTAACCTGATAAACTTTGAACACAGGCTGCTTCCCCGTTGGCCACTTCCTAGACTATGGAAATTGTCGAGCTGCAGCGGAAGATTGATGCGGTAGGGGATGACCTTGCATTAATCAATATGCGTCTTGACGAGTCGCAAGGTATATATTCGGTGCAATCTGCATATATTTTTATGGTATAAGCATGACGCTAAAATCTGTATGCGTGGCTCCAGATGGTGCTGCCGCCGTTGAAGTTCTTCGAGCGAAGCTGGCCTAGGCCAAGGAGCAGGCCTGGCGTAGCAATGCTGCTATCAAAAAGGCATCGGCCGAGCTGAAAGTGGAACAAGCTGCACGGCACCAGGACGGCGAGAAGATATCCATGGTGGCACTTGAACTGGAAAATGCCACTGGCCGCTGTGAACTTCTGGAAAAGGAGAATAAAGACTTAACGGCTGAACTGGACAAGGCCTCACAAGAGGTGAGGGAAGCGCGATCGGAATCCAGAGCAGTCCGTGAGGAGGTTCGGCAGGCTAGGGATATTGCGGCTGGAAAGCCATTTCTGCTGCAAACTAAGTTCGGTGACCCGAACTATGCTCAGCTTAACCAAGTGTGGAGTTCTCCGGACGAGTTCTTGGACTTGCCGAAGAGTTCTTCCGATGCGGTGTGGTGTTACCAAGCGCGAGATGGGTATGCAACGGAGAAGTTTTTTTGGTCGCAGTTTGGCGCGTCAAAGCGCCCTCTGTTTCTCAATGAACAGCTGTCCCAATGGGCCGAACTTCATAGGACATCCGGCGCTGCCATGAAGGATGTCATAATCTGGTTGTGGCCAACCGAGCCTGTTCTGAATAGCTATTTCGGTTTGGTGCAGAGGCTTGTTGATGCGGTGCCGCGTATCGACACTGTGAAGCGGTCAACATGCATTGAGGGTGCATGGATGGCTTTTGCCTGAGTGAAGACTTTCTCGGGGAAGATGAAGGCCATCGATGTTGCGACGAAGAGTCCACCCAAATGCAAGGACTGCCCAGAACCGGAGCATTATTTTGAAGACGTCCTAGAGGTCGCACGCTTGATAGAGGTTCATTGCTCGAAAGACATAATGTTCGAGTGAGATGTATGGGAATTGTAAAAGACAATTTTATAGTTAATCTATTTTTATGTTTTGCTTGAAAGCTTGAATTCCTCCTGTGCGGCCATTTTAATATAATCTGAAAGTTTTCCAGTCGTCGGCTTCAGCCCCCTTATAGGAAGTACAGGGGTGTTCGCGAAAGCATTTAATCACTCTTTATCCAACGTCTTGGTCCATGAAGGAGGTGATAATGCGGCGAACCAGGGAATCGGACTATAGGGCGTTAACACTTTCATTTAACCATAGGAGTTTTATGGTGGGACTACGACATAGCCCCTGGTGTGTATGCGGCGTATGGTGCCTTACATATTTGATCTAAAAAAGATCCTTCGTGTGATACGGAGAATTGCTAAAGATTCCAAGAATTCATCAAGTGGTTGACCAGCTCACGCCACATCATGACAGTCAGTTTTCGGCTTTCTCTACTGAGGTGCTCGTCCGGTTTAGACCAGGGCACAATCGTAGTAGTTCTCCCTTTACTACTTTAGCCGATAGAGCGGAACGTAGGGTAGCAAGAACAGGAGCCGGGCAACCCAACTATTGACCCAAGACAATGATTCGGAGCTGATGCATATAAGGCCAAACTTGCGACGCCGAAGTACGCTATAGAGATGTTCGGGCTTTTGCTGGAAACTCATTTGTTCCCATACCGAGCCCCTGGCAGTTTATGCCAAGGTATATCTGTGAAACAACCATGTGAGCCGTACTCAGTGGAAGACAACACGAATAATTAGTTCGGATACTGTTTACTGGGAAATGAGCAATATGCCAATGATTACTTATGATATATATTAAAGCCATCCTCCCGGCTATTTGACATGCTCGGGGTCGGAGGTGGAGGAACATGCATAGTACAGGCTCAAAAAATAGAAAGTGCGGTCTACAAAAGTTATTTTGGACCTCCTGTCGCACGTCTGCGCCACCAGTCCTCGGTGGGGGGAATCCTTGATGGAAATAGCCCCTTAGGTGAGTGTACGGATCCAGACTCTGATAGAGCCAGTTTCAGATGTTTATCCTGTTCGTCACCTGTTTTTAAAGGATAATGAAGGAAGAAGGAAAAAAGAGAATAATAAAAAATGTTACTGGAATGCTTGTAGGCTTGTCCGTATTGTGCTTCCACCAATGCCCATGGTATCTTGAGTGCGTAATGATGTATGCGCGGTACAAATTTTGCGGGTGGGCGGCGGAAGCCGGGTTGCTATTTCCGCTCCGGGAGTGGTCGATCCACGGGTGAGAATTGCTTCTGACCCCCGGTATTTTGTTGATGAACGCCTCCGTTATCCCTGTCGCCTGACGGCCTCCTCACTTTGTGTTCGGCGGTGAGCTTGCCGGCTTGTTTAAAGACCCAGCAGTTTCTGTTGGTATGATTAGCTGGTTTGTCGGGGTGGCCATGAATCTGGCAGGGTCGGTCTAATATCCTGTCTAGGTTGGATGGTTCGTCTCGATTGTCCTTGAATGGCTTTTTTCATTGAATGGGCTTGGGATTGCTGAATCCGGCGTTGACCGTTGTGTCGCGTGATCTTTCATCATCGTTGCGACTATTGTAATTGCTTCGTCGTGGCTTGCCGTTGCCGTCTCGGATTTCGGAAGTGCCCGGGTCGCTGTCGCAGTTGCTTCTACGAGCGAGTCAGCTATCTTCTCCTGCGCAAAAGCGGGTCATCAGATTAGTGAGGGTTGTCACGGATTTAGGTCCTTCTTGGCCGAGGTGGTGCGCAAGCCATTCCTCCCGGACATTGTGTCTGAAAGCCGCCAGGGCTTGCACGTCCGGACAGTCGATGATTTGGTTCTTTCTGCCTAAGAACCGAGTCCAGAGCTTCCTGGTTGACTCTCCGGGCTGCTGGACAATGTGACTTAGGTCATCGGCATCAAGTGGCCGGACATAGGTTCCTCAGAAGTTATCGAGGAAGGCCTCTTCCAAGTCCTCCCAGCTGCCTATGAAATTTTCAGGCAGGCTGTTTAACCAGTGCCGTGCTGGCCCCTTCAGCTTTAGTGGGAGGTATGTAACGGCGTGGAGGTCGTCCCCACGGGCCATATGGATGTGGAGGATGAAATCTTCTATCCATACCGCGGGATCGGTTGTCTCGTCGTATGATACAATATTGACGGGTTTGAATCCTTCGGGGAATTCATGATCCATTACTTCATCAGTGAAGCAAAGCGGGTGTGCGGGGCCTCTATGTTGGACCACACTCTGACGTAACTCCGAAGGTGTCCCTTTGAGGTTTTCGGCTCGGGCGTGGCGAGGTTTGATACGTCCGAATAGGTAGCCATCATCACGTGTCGAAGCATGCTTTCGTGATCCGTAGATCGGTATTACGTAGCCTGCTCTATTGTCCGAGTCCCTCTGCAGGTCGTCTGGGTAACCGTGACCTGCGCTGTTCCTACCTTTACGGCAAGGTGGGGCGGTCTGGTGTTCGGCTTGAGTTGCATCTTTATCCGGACAGAGTTGTCGGTGACCTGCCGCATTGTGTGACGATGGTACGGGCTCCAACGCCCCGTCCTCGGACTAGTATAGTGATCTGTGCTTTGGGTAGCTTTTGGCTAGGCCACTAAGGCCATATTCTTCGGTGACCAGGACTTCAGTACATCTGTCGTTGAGTAGGTCTTGGTCAGCTTGAAGCTGCTGCTGCTTCTTTTTCAGGCTCCTTGCAGTAGCTATTAGCCTGCGCTTGAAGCGCTCCTGCTCGAGGGGCTCTTCGGGTACGATGAAGTCTTCGTCACCGAGGCTTACCTCATCTTCGGAGAGCGGGAGGTAGTTATCGTCCTCCGAATTGTTGCTGGGCAGGGGCTGTTCATCGGGGCTGGCTTGCCCGTTTTCCTGTTCCTCCTATTCGGATCTTCCTCCAACAGGGTCTTCATTGATTTCGGCGTCATCCGGAGTTCTATTTTCTCCGGTGCCAGCGTTGCTGCGATGTGACTTGGAGCGGTGTTTAGGGCGCCGGTACTTAAACTGTGTCCCAAGAGGTTTATTCTCAACTGGATCTCCCTTGTCATCGCCGTGAGCTTTTTTAGGTGTATCAACCATGCACACGTTGTATGAAGGGGTGGTCGTCCCATTTCCGGTGACTGGCGGGTCTTGACCTTGCTCTTTGTCGACATTGTCGTCTATACCGTCAATGTCTTCGGAGCCGTAACCAGGCATGTCGGTTGAGTCCTCGAGAGTGGATATGAAGTGGGTGGTGGGTGGGAAGCGAAATTCTCCATTGTCAGCCTCTAGCTCGAACCGAACATAGTTCGGCCGCGAGTTCTCCGCTAGGGACAGGTTTTTCAATGAATTCAGCACATCACCGAAGGGCGAGTTTTGGAAGATATCTGCGGTGCTGAACTCGAAGATTGATAACCGATCCAACTCGGTGACTAGGGGCATGCATGGTTCGGAACTTATAGACGGAGACGAGTCCGGAATTCCGTTGACGCTGATATTGCTTGGTGTTGAGTCTGTGTGCGGCTCCAACACCGCGGAGTCTGTGGCCTCGGATTGTGCAATCTGCTCTGGATCTAAGGCCGTAGCAGTTATAGGAACCATCTCCTGAATCTGGTCCGATGACAAATTTAAGTCATGTTCATCAAAGCGAGGGGAGCGATCGCTGCGGTCTCAAATCCGTTGAAGATCAAGTCTCCACGGATATCCGCAACATAGTTCAAGTTTCCAAATATGACTTGGTGGCTTGGGGTGTAGCTATCGATCTGCTCCAGATGGCCAAGTGAGTTGGCCCGCGGTACGAAGCCGCCGAATATGAAAATTTGTCTGGGGAGGAAGGTTTTGTCCTTGGACAGCGTCGCTATCAATGATAGAAGGGGCCATCAAACCTTTCATCGATGGCACAGTGGAACTCTCAATGAAAGCACCAATGTCGCTGTCAAAACCGGCGGATCTCGGGTAGGGGGTCCCGAACTGTGCGTCTAGGATCGATGGTAACAGGAGACGGGGGACACGATGTTTATCCAGGTTCGGGCCCTATCTATGGAGGTAATACCCTACTTCCTTCTTGATTGATCTTGATGAATATGAGTGTTACAAGAGTTGATCTACCACGAGATCGTAATGACTAAACCCTAGAAGTCTAGCCTGTATGACTGTGGTAATGAATGTGTCTTTTACGGACTAACCCCTCCGGTTTATATAGATACCGGGGGGATCTAGGGTTTACATAGAGTCGGTTTCATAAGAAGGAATCTTCATAATCGGTCGCCTAGCTTGCCTTCCACGCCAAGGAGTGTCCAATCTGGACACGGGTACAGTCTTCGGCCTTCATGTCTTCACAGCCCACCAGTCCGGCCAATGGATAACGGGCTGGACACCCGAGGACCCCTTAGTCCAGGACTCCCTCATGGGGCGTCCGAAAACCAGGACGACGCCAAGGGGCAAAGGGGATGCTAGCGGCGCCCTCGACGACCACGGGCCCTCTGCCGGGGGGAAGGCTCGCCAACGTCTACCCGACAGAGGGCCTACCTCCGGGCGACGCCTTGCTCCGTGCGATGCGGGGAGGGGCCTTGCTCCCGGGTCCTCCCACGCAGCCCCTAGTGTGCTTCCCCTGGTGGAAGGGGGGCTGTCGTGCTGGGGCCGTCGTCCACCGCTGTGACCTGATTCACTTGCGACCCATGGTTAGCGTAAGCCTGCTTCTAAAAGATTAGTGGTACCTTGTAGTTGTTGTCGCCAGCATGGTCGGCGGGGCCCCCGGGTGGCTCCTGGAAGGCCTCAACTTCCAGTGTCTCCTCTGCCCAACCCGGTTCGAGGAACGAGCCAGGGTCATCTTCCGGCGTATACTCCTGGTCCATCATGCGAGGCACATAGGCCTCCGGAGCCGTCGCCCCGGAAACCTCGCTGAAGTGCCCCGCGCTCAATGCCTCCCGGCCCGCCGTACTGCTCTAAGGATGGTAGGGTGGAATCCTATCGGGACCATGGGTGCGAACGCTCACGCCTGCGCCCATCGGGGAAGGCACAGGTGCAGTTGGGTGGCCGGCGCCGCTGGCTGCGCCGATACCGATGAAACCTTCTGGTGTGCCTGGGGGCGCGCGGGCGCGTCGAGGCCCACCGTGCAATCCGACCGCAACCTGAGGTGTAAGCAAGGAGCAGTAAGGCGGCGTACCCCTGGCTGCGGCGTCCAATAGGTCGGCAACGCGCTCCAGCAATGCATCTCGGCCGCTCTCCATCAGTCGGCACCGCAGCAGCTCTCACGCCACTGTGAGCGCGGCCCTCATATTCGCTTGTTCCCGTCGGGTGTGAGGCGCCGTTGCCGCGGCGTAGCTTGAGGCCCTTTCGGCGGCCCGCGCATGCCGCGTGGTATGGGTGGACGGCGTCGGACCGCACCGCCCGCGCCCCACAGCGTTTGGCGGTGCGCGTGTCGCCTGAAGTGCGGAGTTGAGGTCTTCTTGGGCGATCGACGCCACCCGGGCTGTCCAAGCTGCCCAGTGGTCGGCATCAGCCCTCAAGTCACCGGACATCAGCGTCGCAAAGCGCTGGCGGGTCTAGTGATGGAAGAGAGGCTTCAGCGCACCCCTAACTGGCATGCCAAATGTCAGATTTCTGGTTCCGGCAAAACCCTTAAGGTTCGAACACTGGGGTGCGCACGAAGATCTCTCCTCCCCCTAACTCATGCCCTCATCGCGATCTCAAAGCTCAGTGCGTCGAACTCACAAAACAAGAGACACAAGGTTTATACTGGTTCGGGCCACCGATGTGGTGTAATACCCTACTCCAGTTTGGTGTGGTGGATTGCCTCTCGGGCTGAGGATGAACAGTTACAAGGGAAGAACAGCCTCCTAAGGAGAGGTGCTCTTTTGCTTGGTGAGCTTGTGTGGATGGGGATGGAATGGATCCGATCCTGGATCAGTTGCATCCTACTATGGTGGCTAGTCCTATTTATAAATGCCCTACTCCTCTTCCCAAATATTGAGCGGGAAGGGATGCCACAACAGCCAAATTTGAAGGGAGGCAACTAGTACAAGTTATCCTGACTAAAGGTGGTCTTCGCCTGGCAAAGGCTCTCGTGGTGTCGCCGTCTTGGGCTCCACGGTGACCTCCGTCCTGCCGTCCTGCTGGTCTTGGTCTCGTTGCACCGATATGGAAACATTTGCCTGATGCCTCGGGACTCCTCGCCTGCGCTTGCCTCTTTACGACCAAAGAGGAAACGAGGACACTGTGCGCGCTGGTGCCCTCGACACTGTGCACGTCACAAGAACCTCGCAATGTGCCCCTTGCCTTGATCTCTCCGCCCCTTGCGAGCCAGCCTGGTGAGGCTGCCCCTGAGGAGGCCTTGCATCGTCCGCCTCGTGAGGCTTGGCCCCTCGCGAGGGTCTTGAGTGTTTGTTGGTGAAGATGGGCTGTACAGAGCCGCTGGAGGAGCCACGCCGTGGATCGCAGGCAGGCAAGTCTGGGGACCCCCGTTCCCAGGACACTGACATATTGTGCTTGCGAGGATCTGGACGCTTAACTAGCTCCCATACATTGTTCAGCTTGAATTGTTGAAGCTCTTCTTGCATAGCTTGAATCCATTCATGTTCCATGAATGCTTCATCAACTTTCTTGGGTTCAGATATAGAGACAAATGCAAAGTGCCCACGGAAATTTGCTAGCTGTGTTGCTCTTGAACGATTGAGTGGACCAGGTGCATTGATGCTATCAATTATCTTCTCAATCTGCAACACCAGGATGAACTAGACGAAGATTTTGCCCTTGCTGATCATTGTCTTCATCTTCAGCATTGGCTTCAGGCTGAGAAGTGTCTTTGGGTTGATTAGGTGCAGAAATGATGATTTCCTGTTCAGCCTGTGCCTCTAAAGGTATGATTTCTCCTGTACCCGTAAGCTTGATAGATTCACTTGGTGATGCTTCATCTAGCACATTTGGCAGGTGCTCTCTTTGTGAGACGTTCGTCTCATCGAACCGCACATCCACAGTTTCAACCACTTTATAGTGAAAGAGGTTGAAGACTCTGTAGGAGTGCGAATTCTTTCCGTAGCCAAGCATAAAACCTTCATGTGCTTTTGGTGCAAATTTTGAAGTGTGATGCGGATCCTTGATCCAGCACCTAGCACCAAATAGTCTGAAGTAGCTGACGTTTGGCTCCTTACCAGTTAGGAGCTCATATGATGTCTTCTTTATAAGGTTGTGAAGATAAACACGGTGAATGACGTGGCATGCAGTATCGATGGCTTCAGGCTAGAACTTCCTTGGATTCTTGTACTCGTCAACCATCGTCCGTGCCATCTCAATGAGGGTTCTTTTCTTGCGCTCCATGATGCCATTCTGCTGAGGTGTGCATGGAGCTGAGAACTCTGTGT
>CM038678.1:702402201-702542104 GCA_021605205.1 Aegilops longissima
CTCAATTAGTGCGAGGCAGGTGAGCGCCAACTTCTTGGCAATGACTTGATCACGAAGCAGAAGAAATGTGCCAAGTCATTACGTGAGAATCTCAAAGCAGCATAATCGCGCGAGAAGAGCTATTATGATGATAAGCACCGTGATGTGACTTTTGAAATCGGAGATCATGTATACCTCCGCGTCTCTCAATGAAAGGCACTCGTCGCCCGGTATCAAGGAAGCTTGCCCCTAGATCGTGGGTCCTTTCAAGATCATTGGGAAAAAGGCGATCTAGCCTATCAACGAGCTTCCATCCAACTTTGCAAGCGTGCGATGTGTTTCACGTGTCACAACCCATAAGTGCTTCAAGACTCTGAGCGCACTATCAACCGAAGAGATTGACCTTCAAGAAGATCTCTCTTATCATGAGCACCCGTTGCCATTCTTGAAGAAACCGGCGCAAGACTGCAACAAGTCAATCAAATTCCTGAAAGTGAAATGGTCACACCATTCCGACCGAGAAGCTACACAGGAGCGAGGATCACCTCCGTTCGAGTATCCGGAGTTCTTTCGGTCCTAGATCTCGGGGCGAGATCCTCTTGTAGTGGTGGAGTGTTGTAACACCCGGAGTAACTTTCCATAATTGTAACTCCGACTCTTGCCATTTTCGGCATTGATATATGATATTCCCTCCGTGGTTGGGTTTTCTCCTTTTGCATTTTGTCCAGTGTCATGCATTTTATATTATGTCATCATGTGCATCGCATTTGCATACGTGTTAGTCTCATGATTCGAGCATTTTTCCGTTGTCCGTTTTGCAATCAAACACTCCTATCTCCCGGCGGTCCCTTTTCGTTTTCCGTGTGCGGGTATTAAACCGTCTCGAAATGGACCGAGGTTTGTCTAGTGGCCTTGGTATAACACCGGAGACCACGGTCAAGTTTGGTCATTTGGAGCTCGTTTGGTACTCAGCAGTTAACCGCACCTTGAAGGCCTCTTTTAAGTTGCAGCCCAACACCCCTCAAAACAGCCCAATAACCCATTTAAGTCACTTCCATGCTCTCCGTCGTTCGATCACGATCGTGTGGTAGCTTCACCTCATTTGGACTCTCCTAGCTCCCTCTACCTATATATATGTGCTCCTCGAAAAATTCGCAGTCAAACCCTAGTCTAGCTCCTCCGAAGCCACGGAGCGTCCGCACCGCCGGACGTGTCCGGCCGCCGCCACGTCGCTCCGGCGAATCGGCGCGCCACGTCACCCGCCGCCGCCCAGCCAGTCCGCGCCGCCACCTCACGCCTCCTCTCTCCTCCGCGCCGCCTTCGCGGCCATCAAGAACCCTCGACCCGCCGCCGCCGCCTTGTCGCCGCCCGTCGCCCAGTCGCCCTTCGCCGCCGCCGCGAGGCCGGGCCAGCGCCCCTCGGCGCCCCCCTCGCCCGCGCCTCCCCTCGCCCGGCGGGCGCCCGCCGCTCCCTCGCCTTGCCGCGCCTCACGCCCTGGCTGCCCCTCCTCGCCCGGCCAACCTTCCCCGCGTCGTGGCCTCTCCGCCCGGCCACCGGTCGCCGCCCCTCGCGGCCGCCTCCTCTCCCCTCGGCGTCCTCGCCCGGCCAGCTCGGCCGCGGCGCGCAATCACCGCCGCCCGGCCCGATCCGCCCGATCCGGCCTCGTAATCCGCCGTTGACCTCTTCTCCCTCTTCTTTTCCACTAAGTCATAAATCTTTGTAATTTTGTGCAATATTCAACATGCTATATCTTAGCATCCGTAGATCCATTTTTCGCGTATAATATGTCAAAATGTTCGTCTCGAAGAGTAGATCATTTCATTCCATTGCATCATTTTCATTTGAGCTCATCTTGATGCCCGAAATGCTGTTGGAAGAGTGCAAGGTGCTGATAGTTTCTGATTTTTATCAGGAGTTGCACTTTTGTTATTTTTGCTATGATTAATATGTGCATCCTATGAAGTTGATTCCTACATGAGTTTTGTAAAATGCCATGTCATCTTTCCAGTGGTTTATGCCATGTATTTTTGTGATCTATGTGGTGACTAGCACAAGCATGCAAAGTAGGTGTCCTAATGTTGCTGATTTCAGCCCTGTTTTAACTGATTTTGATGCCATGTTTGCTTGATGATACCGAGAGATCCATGCATATTTTGAGATACTTCAGTAAGGGTGTTTTGTAAAGCATGACTTGCTCTATCCATCCATGCCTTTGTTTGCAATTATGGGATGCCATAGCTTGAGTCAATCGAGCTCTACTTTTGCTACCAAATGTTTCCTGGCAGATTGTATACGTGTTATTCAATTTTGCCTAGGATGTTGTGGTTGACCCGTATAGGCTATGTTAGTGTTCTTGCCATGGATGTCTTCTATATCATGTCTTCTTGATGTATGTATGCTTAGTTTATCATTTGAGGCTCTGTAGTGAGTGCATTGAGCTTGTTAACATGCCATCTCGTTACCAGTTTTTGACATGTCAAGTTGCTGAATCTGTTAACAAGACTTTCAATTTTGACATGAGTGTTACTATAATTTTCTAGTCCTTTTTGGCTTATGGTCAGTAAGGGACTTTTGAAATATGCTCTGAGTAGATTCATGCCATGCCATGTTTTGCTATTTTAAGTTCCTGTAGCATGTAGTTTTGATGCTCTGAACATTGCAACCTGTTACTGTTTTTGCCATGTCCAGCCTGTTACTTTGAGCACTTTTGCCATGCTTGTTTGAATCTGTTATGATGTGAACTAGCCGTAGCTCAGTGCTCATCTTTTGTCGAGCATCATGTGTAGATCACTGCCATGTGCTTTGTTGTTACGTTTGGGTGCAGTAGCTTAATTATTTGTTGCTTGCAAAGTGGCATCATGCTGTTAATGGCAGATTTGCGCCATTCTTGTTTTGATTGCCATTTGCAAACCGTGCATCGATTCGGTGATCTTTATATCGATTTCAACGAAATCATCTCATCTTTCAGTGGCATGCTTGGTTTGCCAAGTTGATGCCTGGTTCATCATTACCTTCGGGCGCACATAAGCTTTGCATATCGCATCATGCATATCATGTCATGTTTTGCATCATGTGGATTGTGCTTTGCACCGTGATTTATTGTGGTTCCTTTGTTTGTGTTGTTGCTTTGGGTAGAGTCGGAGGCGAGTGCGTGAGCGAGGAGCCTGTTGAGAACGTTTCGAGGATCAAGCTTTCGACAACTACGAGAACATTGCGAGCAAGATGACCATACCCTCGAAATCACTTCTATCTTTGCTATGCTAGTTGCTCGCTCTTTTGCTATGCCTATGCTGCGATGCCTACCACTTGCTATATCATGCCACCCATATTGCCATGTCAGCCTCTAACCATCCTTTCCTAGCAAACCGTTGAATGGCTATGTTCTTTGCTTTGCTCAGCCCTCTTATAAGCGTTGCTAGTTGCGGTGAAGTGAAGTTTGTTCCTTGTTGGAACATGGAGATGTTGTTCCTTGTTGGAACATGTTTACTTGTTGGGGATATCACAATATATATCTGCTATAATTAATACATCTATATACTTGGTAAAGGGTGGAAGGCTCGGCCTTATGCAGTGTTTTGTTCCTCTCTGCCACCCTAGTTTCCGTCATACCGGTGTTATGTTCCTTGACTTTGCGTTCCTTACGGTTGGGTGATTTATGGGACCCCCTTGACAGTTCGCTTTGAATAAGACTCGTCCAGCAAGCCCAACATTGGTTTTACCATTTGCCACCTAAGCCTTTTTCCCTCGGGTTTTCGCGAGCCGGGTCATCTTTATTTTAACCCCGGACGGTGCTCCTTGAGTGCTGGCCCGAACAAACTACCTGCTTGGGGCCTGCAGGGAAACTTCGAGGCTTGGTTTTACTCGTAGCTAGTCTCATCCGGATGTGCCACGAGCGAGATATGTGCAGCTCCTATCGGGTTGTCGGCACAATCGGGTGGCTTTGCTGGTCTTGTTTTATTCTTTGTCGAAATGTCTTGTAGTCGGGATTCGAGATTGATCGGGTCTTCCGGTAGAAGAATATCGCCGTTGACCGTGAGAGCTTATAATGGGCTAAGTTGGGACACCCTGCGGGTAATATCTTTGAAAGCCGTGCCCATGGTTATGAGGCAGATGGGAATTTGTTAATGTCGGTTGTAGATAACCCAAAGTTTACCTCAATAAAATACACCTTAACGCGTGTGTAACCGTGATGGTCTCTTCTCGGTGAGTCCGGAAGTGAACACTGATGTTGGAGTTATGTCGGCGTAAGTAGTTCAGGATCACTTCTTGATCGCTATTAGTTTCACGACCGCTTTGCTTCTCTCCTCGCTCTCTTTTGCGAGTAGCCACCATATATGCTGGCCGCTTGCTGCAGCTCCACTTTACTACCATGTCCTTCCTATTAGCTTAAATAGTCTTGATCTCGCGGGTGTGAGATTGCTGAGTCCCGTGACTCACGAGATACTTCAAACAGTTGCAGGTTCCGATGAGGCCGGTGCAGATGGTTCCACCGAGCTCAAGTGGGAGTTCGACGAGGAGCGTGGTCGTTACTATGTGTCGTTTCGGATGATCAGTAGTGGTGCCCAGTTGGGACGATTCGGGGGTCTGTGTTAGCAGTTGGGGTATCTTCTTCATTTTGGTTCCGTAGTCGGACCTTGAGTGTACTCTGAATGATGAATGTTTATTTTTGTACTGTGTGAAGTGGCGACTGTAAGCCAACTATGTATCTTTCCCTTAATTATTACATGGGTTGTGTGAAGATTACCTCATTTGCGACATTGCTTTCAATGCGGTTATGCCTCTAAGTCGTGCCTCGACACGTGGAATATATAGCGCATCGAGGCGTTCAAAGGGTCCGACCATGTCAAGCCCAGGACCGTGAAGGGCCGGTGATGGGTATTGTTTTTAAGGCGGTGGGTGGCATGTGGCTTTGATTAGCAAAGAGCTGGCATCCGACGCATCGTTGGACTAAGTTCGAGCATCTGCCGGGCCGTCGACCAATAAAATCCTCACGGAAGGCCTTGCCTACAAGGGCCGGGCTGCGGCGTGGTGCCCGCCGAGTCCGGCATGAATTTCAGCCAGAAGATTCCCCTTCCTCTTGAAGATACACCTTTGAAGGACTTGGTTGTGCTTTTCTTATAAAGCTCTCCTCGTGGACTTTATAGGCTTTAGATCGCCGCACTCATAGCGGGCCTCGTTTTGGTCCTCGGGAAGTTCACCTGCCTGGTTAGGTAGGCTAGGAATGGATTTCTGTCCACGGGCAATGACTGCCATTATTACATGGGCTGAGGTGTTATTTCGTTGGTAGAACCACCAAGCTGTGTCGAGAATGTTGGTGTGGGGCGATGCGGTTGGGTCCGGGTTGTTATTTCCAGACTCTCCATCCCATAATACGGATGGCTTGAACAGCCTCTCTAGGAAGATGTTGGGGGGGGGGGACAGCATCGTGCTTTGCGCCGATGCGTGCCGACACGTCTGCTGCCTGGTTGTTATCCCGGGTTATATGGTGAAATTCGAGCCCCTCGAATCGAGCTGACATTTTTAGAACGGCATTGCGATAGGCTGCCATTTTCGGATCCTTGGCATCAAAGTCTCCATTTATTTGGGATATCGCGAGGTTGAATCGCGCACCTCTAGGCGTTGAATGCCCATGGAGCGCCATCCGGAGACCATGTAGAATGGCCTCGTATTCGGCTGCATTGTTGGAGTCCGTATACATTATCTGAGTACGTATTGAGCTGTATCTCCGGTTGGGGTCGTCGAGCAGCGCGGCTCCCGAACCAGCCAACATTTGGAGCCCTCGAAGTGCATTATCCGGTTGGAATATCGCCGTACTCTTTAGGGAGTTGACGGTCCATCGGCGACGAAGTCGGCCAAAACTTGCGACTTAATAGCTCTCCATGGCTTATAGGTTATGTCGAACGGGAGGAGCTCAATGGCCCATTTGGCAATCCGGCCCGTCGCGTTGCGGTTGTTTATAATGTTGTTAAGGGGTACTTCGGAGGCTACTGTTATTGAACACTCTTGAAAGTAGTGTCGCAGCTTCCGGGATGCCATAAACACTGCGTACGCTATCTTTTGATAATGCGGGTACCGTGACTTGCATGGACTTAGGACAGTGGAAACGTAGTAAACTAGTTTTTGAAGGGGGAACTTGTGTCCATCCGTTTCTCGTTCGACAACGAGCACCGCGCTTACAACTTGATGAGTTGCCGCGATGTATAATAGCATTGGTTCGCCCATGTTGGGCGCGGCCAGGACCGGGTTTGTTGCCAATATGGCTTTTATTTCTTCGAGTCCGGCCGTGGCGGCATCCGTCCACTCGAAGTGTTCGGTGCGTCGGAGGAGGCGATAAAGGGGTAATGCCTTTTCTCCCAAACGGGAGATAAAGCGGCTTAGAGCCGCCACACATCCAGTCAATTTTTGTATTTGTTTGAGGTCTTTTGGGATATCCAATTGTGACAGAGCTCGGATCTTGGCTGGGTTTGCTTCAATTCCTCTACGGATCTGATGAAGCCCAAGAGCTTTCCGGCTGATGCGCAGCGCATTTTTCGGGTTGAGCTTGATGTCATATGTTCCGAGATTATCAAATGTGAGCCTCAAGTTGTCTACTAGAGTTTCGACATGCTTGCTTTTGACGACCACGTCGTCTCGTATGCCTCCACTGTTTTGCCGATCTGGTTTGCGGACATATACGAATCATGCGCTGATATATTGCGCGGCGTTTTTGAGCCCAAAGGGCATTGTGTTGAAGCGAGAATGGGCGTATGGAGTGATGAATGCCGTTGCGGCTTGGTCGAGCTCTGCCATCTTAATTTGGTGGTAGCCGGAGTATCGTCGAGAAACATAATGAATCGTGTCCTGCGGTAGCGTCGATGATTTGATCGATCGGGGGGAGGAAGGATCCTTCGGCACGCCTTGTTGAGGTCCTTGAAATCGGCGCATAGGCGCCGAGATTTGTCCTTCTTTGGTACCATCACCAGGTTTGCTAGCCAGTCCGGATGTTTTATATCTCGATGAATCCGGCCTCCAATAGTTTGGCTAGCTCCTCTCCATGGCCTTTGTCTCTTGGGTTCGGAAGCTTGAAGAACTGTTTGGTAGCTTGAATCCTTTTGGATATTTAGGCTGTGCTCGGCCAGGCCCGGCGTGGGATTCGAGCATGTCGAAGGGTGCGAGCAAAAATGTCCCAATTTTGCGTAGGAATTCTCTTAGTCTTGGCGTCTACATCGAGTTTAATTGTGCCCGATGGAGGCCATTTTGTAGGGTCCGTTGGATGGACTTGGAATTTGACTATTTCGTTCGCTGGTTTGAAGGAAGTGGACTTGGATCTCTTATCGAGTATCACATCATCCCAATTCACCGTGGGGCGCAGCGAAGTGAGTTCCTCGGCCGCTAGGGCTTGGATAGTGCCTCAAGGGCGGTCACGGCTGTCTTATTTTGGTAGCGAGTGCCATGTCGGATCACTAGCAAGAGTGATGATTCCGTTGGGCCGGGCATTTTGAGCTTCATGTACCCATAATGGGGTATAGCTTGAAAAATTGTGAATGCCTCTCGCCCTAATAGGCGTGGTATCCGCTGCTGAGCAGGGCCACTTGGGCGTGACTTCCTCGGACTGTGATTATCCGCGTGCGAACACCACATCGGTATGATTTTCCTGTACCGTGCTTCCCGGTAGGGATTATTCCTCTAGAGGTTGTGCTGCTTCGCTCAATCGGCTCCAGTCTATTTCCATTTTGAAGGGTTTCCTCGTAAATGAGGTTCAATCCCTGCCGTCGATCCATGAGTACCTTGGCAAGAAAGCAAATCCACTATCGGTTGAGGACCAATGCGGTGGTTCTCGGGCTGTTCGGAAGTGGGTTAAATCACCGGCATTAAAGGTAATAGCCGTGTCCTCCATGGATTTATTGTTGCTACTTGGTACACTTGACAAGGCTACTGGTGTTCGTTTCCATATTATTTGATCACGAAGTCTCGAAGACTTTTAATACCGTCTTGGTATCCCTGGGCTGGTGCTCTAGAGCTAGAAGCTCTTCGCCACTTTGGCCACCTGCCATAATATCCAACATGCTCTAAGGCTATGAGTTGGAGTGGCGCCCTCTATACTATGAATTTCTGAGGGTCCATTGAGCCATCCCTCGATCTGGTTCCATGCCCTATAGAGGTTTTTGCTTTTGGTGTTTAACCGGTGCTGGCGATGGTGCACCCTTTTAATTCGGACTGGGGTTGTATTCAAGGCCGGATTGTCCCAAAATCTTGCTTCGGTTTTCCAGGCGCTTTCCATCACACAGTACTTTCGTACTATGGACGCCAAGTCGGCAAAGCGTGTGATGTCACGGCGACTTATAGCGTTAAGGATCCTGTTGTCCGTGCAATTATTGCAGAAGAATGAGATTGCGTCCTCCTCGCGGTAGTCCTTTATCCTGTCCATAACCAGGAGGAATCTGGGCGATAATGGTGTCTTTGTTTCTGCGGGCTCTTGCCGAATTTGAGATAGGTCGCTTATGTTTGGGTGGGCGGGTGGAATTAAATCCGGAACCGCGCCCAATCTGAAGCTTAAGGGCCAAGGAGCTTCCGAATTTGGAAGCTTGGATTCTTGGATGTTGTCCAATGAATCTAGCCCGCTGCCTGACTTTAGGTTCAGGGCTTGCGTGACGTCCTCTCCTCCGCGGGAATCCGGCATGGAGGGATCGGGAATCCGGACGTAGCTAGTCCTTAAGATAGAAGAAGGGTCGCCGTATTGTTCCTCTACCACAACAACGTGGTGGGTAACCTGGGGAGAGTTAATCTCTCTCAGATCGGGTTTAGGCCCAATCTGATCATAGTCTGTAGCGACTCCCAGGGCAGCGATGCGATCCAAGAGCTCGTTTAAGGAAGAGAGCTCCATTGGATCTAACGCTTTCGGCGACTCGAGTTAACGTGAAGATTGCTTTCGATGACACGAGAAGTCATCGTCGTCGCGGGCGACGAGCAAGCGGTCATAAGAAAACCGCCTATTTGGAGAGTTTGGCGAGAGCCAAAGCTTCTTTAGCAATGGTGCCGTCTTTAAAGGCGGGATGAGGCATCCTTCCCGGCGGCGACGCACACGGAGGAACTCTCAATGAAAGCACCAATGTCGATTGTCAAAACCGGCGGATCTCGTGTAGGGGTCCCGAAGCTGTGCGTCTAGGCGGATGGTAACAGGAGACAAGGGACATGATGTTTTTACCCAGGTTCGGGCCCTCTCGATGGAGGTAAAACCCTACTCCTGCTTGATTAATATTGATAATATGGGTAGTACAAGAGTAGATCTACCACGAGATCGGAGAGGCTAAACCTAGAAGCTAGCCTATGGTATGATTGTTGTTAGTCCCACGGACTAAAACCCTCCGGTTTATATAGGCACCGAATAGGGCTAGGGTTACACAGAGTCGGTTACAATGGTAGGAGATCTACATATCCGTATCGCCAAGCTTGCCTTCCACGCCAAGGAAAGTCCCATCCGGACACGGGACGAAGTCTTCAATCTTGTATCTTCATAGTCCAGGAGTCCGTCCAAAGGCTATAGTCCGGCTATCCGGACACCCCCTAATCCAGGACTCACTCAGCCGCGATCTCGTACTCGCCTAAGTTACCAAACTACTCCGAGTGAAGAGCAACCCTCTCACTCGGAGGCTCGGCCACGCACCTTGAGCTGCGCCACAAGTACAATGTCTGGTTGCGCTCGGAGCTGCACCACAAGTACAACGTCTAGCTGCACTCGGAGTTGCACCACAAGTACAACGTCTGGTTGCACTTTGATACGTCTCTAATGTATCTACTTTTTCTAACGCTTTTGCTCTTGTTTTGGACTCTAATTTGCATGATTTGAATGAAACTAACCCCGGACTAACGTTGTTTTCAGCAAAACTGCCATGGTGTTGTTTTTGTGCAGAAATAAAAGTTCTCGGAATGGAACGAAACTTTTTGAGGACTTTTTATATCAAAAAAGAGAATTTCTGGAGCCAAGACCTGCCGGAGAGGGGCACCTGGGTGGGCACAAATCAACAGGGCGCGGCCCCCTTTCCTGGCGCGCCCAGGTGGGTTGTACCCACCTGGTGGCCCCGCTGACGACCCCCCTGATACTATAAATTCACGTATTTCTAGAAAAAAAATCAGGGAGAGAATTATCACGATCCACGAGACGGAGCCACCGCCAGGCCCTGTTCTTCCTCGGGAGGGCAGATCTGGAGTCCGTTTGGGGCTGAGGGGATCTTCGATCTTCGTCATCACCAACCTATCTCCATCTCCAATTCCATGATGCTACCCACCGGGAGTGAGTAATTCCTTTGTTGGCTCGCTGGTTGGTGAGGAGTTGGATGAGATTCATCATGTAATCGAGTTACTCTTGTTAGGGCTTGATCCCTAGTGACGGTGTCCTGGACTAGGTGGTACTCAGCACGTAGTCCCCCGATCAGTTAGATTGGGCCGAGGACCCCCGGGGCCGCATACTCATGGGCCAGTCCGGACAGTTGCCGTATACAAGGAAGATTCCACAAGACTTGGCGATCAAGACAAGGACTCCTCCCCCACCGGCGTATTAGGCTAGGACTCTTGTTATCCAAGGCCTCTGGTGCATTATATAAACCGAGGCCAGGCTAGTCGATAGACAATCTCATATACAACAATCATACCATAGGCTAGCTTCTAGGGTTTAGCCTCTCTGATCTCGTGGTAGATCTACTCTTGTACTACCCATATCATCAATATTAATCAAGCAGGAGTTGGGTATTACCTCCATCGAGAGGGCCCGAATCTGGGTAAAAACATCGTGTCCCTTGTCTCCTGTTACCATCCGCCTAGACGCACAGTTCGGGACCCCCTACCCGAGATCCGCCGGTTTTGACACCGATATTGGTGCTTTCATTGAGAGTTCCTCTGTGTGTCCGGCAAGGTCGATGGCTCGCCCGCAGATCAACTGCGACTTCGGCATATTCGTCACCAGCTCATTGGTCACCTTGGTTCGACCAAGGACTGCGCCCTATCTCCGATCGTCATGTTCGGATGAGGCCTTCATCAACATCAGCTCCGATCTCTATCAAGATCATGGAGGAATCATCCGATGAGCTCGGGGGCTCAACGTCAACAATTCCCTCGGCGACCATGCTGTTTTCTGGACAGCGAACTTGTATCCGCCGTCACCGCCTCCTCGGCGTCGGTTCAACGATTCTTCGGTGAAATAGTGCGAATTGAGTCTACAACAACCCTGGAAAATTTCGTCCGAGTTCGATGGAGGAATCTCGGCAATCTCCGATATACCGGAGCCGCATTAAATCTGGACGAGAATCCAGGCGAGTTTAGGCGTGGTGTCAGCTTCTAGCTCGGACTTCCTTTGGAAGGTCAAGCGTTGATCGGCTGCGGAATTCCTATATCTACTATCCTCAAAATTTCAGCTCGATCCGACCGTCCAAACTCCGGGAACCTTCCAATTAGTGCAGCACTTTTGGATCTGTTTTCTGCGCGAAAACGAATCCGACACGAGTTCGTCTTTTTTATGAACGGGATTTCGGACATCCTTTTTGAAGGTAGTTTTGTGTGGTGTATTGTGTTTCGTTTCCGAACATATCCCACTAACTTTAAAATCTTTTGAACATGATCTTCAATATCATGCTGGTGTCAAACCAGTCTGGCAATATTGCTCCACGGCTGCCGACCCACGCTACACGTCGTCACTTTGTTGAGCTGAGCTCAACTTCTTCAGATCATCATCTCGGCAAGCTGAACAAGAGTCCGGCATCGCGAAGGATAAATCATCACCAACATCGCCGCCCCACGGATTGCACGGAGCGGGCACACCTGCATCACCGCACGGTCACTTCATCAAGCCGGCATCGACCACGTCACGACCTGCATCGGCAGGGCCGCACTGTTGCTTTTTCAAGCTGGTGTCCATCACGCCGACCTACTTTGACTCATCGGCTGACACCGAGGCTTCATCGGCTGACACCGAGGCTGGACCGGGGGCTTCATCATCTCTTCATCAACCTACTCCGGACACTTCGGCATCACTAGCCGACCAGCTCCGTCACGTTAGCTGGGCCGAGGGCTTTGCCTCGGCGAGCCAACCTTTCCAGCATTACCATGCCTTCGTTTTATTGCCCATCAGGCAATGGGTGCGCGGATCGACTCCTGATTTTGGGAATCACCTTTCTTCAGATTGCTACAACAAATAAACCAGGTGATATTAATCCTAGTATTTTTGCTTATGCGGGTTCATTTTTCCAGCAATTATTACTCTGGTTCGTCCATCATATGTACGCAGGTCTATCAAATGGTGGCCGCATTAACGACGGTTGCATGGTGGTTTGGTCAGTTTCCGTACATAGTCCGGCGAACACCGCATCCGGAACTCAAACCGACCTGTGAATTCAGGCCTTGCCACGCCTTTACCGCATCACGCCGCCGCCCTGCATCGACATTGACTTAGGCGCCAGGCCATATTTCTTTTATTACTTACTTTGCATAAATTATTTATTATGCAACATTTTTTTTATTACTATTATCTCTGGTTTGCACTATTTTTTGTGCACAGGAAAATGATCAACGGACTATATCCTTTAGCGTCACCTCGGCTGGGCGGGGCTTCGTCAACACTTCATTACCCCATGCCAGGGACTTCGGCATCACTCTGCCGTCCTGCATTGACCGTGCTATGTCACCACTTCGGAGTGCCGAGCTCTTTGCTTCGCCACCTCGGGACCGGCTTGGGGGATAGAACCTTGCCCCGCATCAAGCTCGGACCGCGTCGTTAATACCGAACACATTAACCAGCTAAGTTGCCTTCATGCTCAAAGTTTTAAATTTCTAACTTGTGTTCGGTTCGACCAAGCATTATACTTTTTTGGAAAAAAAGTTGCTTGTAAAAAATTTCCTTGTCCAAACTTTGTTCACACATACTTGACGCGCTACCCGCGCTCATTATACCTGGGGGCTTATTTAACAGAAGCTTATTAATATAGGCTTTATGCCCAACACATGTGTCACACTTCCGCATGTACCTTTTATTCACCATTATATGCATCGATATGACTTAAGTTTTGGCCAAGCTGGGTTGCCTGGCTCCTGTGCTTACCCCTCGTTCCCGATTGTTCGGCTAGGTGGTAAAGGAGCACCTCTGCGATTATTCTTGCCGGGTCAGCGGATGTGTACCTCAGGTAGGTGAAGCGAAAGCTAAGCGTTCTTAAGGGAATACTCGGTCGGTGAACTAAAAGATGATTTCTTACCTATTTATTTACCTGCCCCAGATGTTTTTCTGCTCTTTTACTTGATCCGTACATGCACTTTAGGGTATGCCTCCAAGGAAAGGAACCCCTAACGGAACTATTCTCCTGGAAGATGTTTCTTACTAACCATGTAATATAACATAACTAGTTGGGCACTTGTGCGATAAAGCACTAATGACCCCTACGCCTGGTCTCCACGCATGCCTCGGTTTTTATAACGCGAGGTATTCGACACACTCGGACTCATTGTGTCCGAGAGGTTGAAGCGAAAAGGTCCGCTATGACAAGCGATCTACAATCCGGCTAGAAGGCATTCTACATGTCACCTTACATTTTATAGTCAACTTTTACCCAAGTCACTTGGGGGCTCTTATGTTTGTTTGAGCCGTTTCATACTAAGTGTTTTTCTTCTTAGTCGTTGCAAAGTTAAAGCACGCGAAGCAGTTTTTTTTCTAAAGTCCAATTTTCGGATTGGCACGAACACTTGATCTTGTTGAGCGTCATGTTTTTCTTGGCGTTTTTGGTTTCAAGCTTTTGGCACTTTTAACTATTTGTCATTTTCAGCACAAGTCTCATGAGGCAACGCGGACACCTTTAGAGATTCGGCAAAAACATTCTCGGATATTGCTATATATGCATCAGTTTGAATTGTGTCTTGGTCAATAGTTGGGTTGCGGCTCCCGCTTGCCTCCTACGTTCCGCTTTGTTGGCTAGGTGTGCAAAGGAGAACCACTGCGATTGTGCTTCCAGCTCGGATGGTCAAGCACCTCGGTGGAAAAGCGAAAGCGGCTGTCACAATAGGTGTAAACTGGTCAGCGATCCGATGACTATATTAAATGGCGGGCCATTCATAAAATTGGCCGAAGAGTTTCCGGCTTGACCTCGACTGTCGCCGAACACTACAGGGGGCTATTAACTGGCCTCCCAAACTAAATCTTCGATATTTTGCTCTTACATTGGAGCTGAGGTTTCATGATCATGCTTAGCATGACAACCAAAGAAAGGAACCAATAGCGGGACTATTTTCTTTGGAAGACATTTCTTCTATTAAACAGTAATATAACATGTCTCTCCGCGTACCTTTGTTTATAAAACCGTATGGCCAGATTGTTTGGTTTGTTGTAAATCTTTGCCCTCATAAAGGCTTTATAAAGTAGGACAACACTCCTCGGCTATTGGCCGAGGAGGTGGAAGCTGATGGTCGGTCAACAAAGTTTTGTACAATACGGATTCGAGCATTAATGACGTAAAGTACTTGGATACATAGAGTCATTACACATAATTTGTGATTTTACTATGGATATCGATCCTTAATTGGCCTCCGTGCCTGCATTAAGGCTCGGGGCTCTTGGGCTTCGGGCTTATTATTTACAAATATTAAAGGGCACATCGATCCCCGATCGGTATTGCCACCCGACCCGGTGTCTTGGGGGCTCTGCATTGCTGTCCAATGCGAGAAAAATTTAATGTGTATCTGAGTCTCGAGGAGATTTTGATCCTTGGGTTGGTCGGCCGCACCCAACCTGAGTCTTGAGGACTGAGCACGCCGCTTTTGTGTCGAAGTATTCTGCGAGCTAGGACTTGATCCTCGGACCAATTTTGCAAATCAACTTTGAGTCTCGGCAGCTACGGGGATCAGCGGTCTTATGTCATCCTTCATGGGCATCTCGGGTTTTAGACCGATACACACCTTGAGGGCTACTGGCCATGTATCTCGGCAGAGAATAAATTGCATCAATCAAAAATATTGACAAAAATCGGCCCACATTTGGGGTGGTGCACCACCTCGGAAGCAGTCCGGCATAAAGCTCGGGCGCTAGTGGCTGGCTCCATAGAGGGCATTTCTGGCATTAAGCTCGGCTAAACTCCTTCAAACTTCTTTGAACCAAGGTGATTTACGACACCTCGGATACAGTCCGCCTTTGGAGCTCGGATACATAGTCCGGCGTTGGAGCTCGGATACTGTCCGGCGTTAGAGCTGGGAAGCAGTCCGGCATTGGTGCTCGGCTGCAAGAGATACCTTGAATGCAGTCCGGTGTTAGAGCTCGGACGCAGAAGAGGACACTGCCTCCGGGAACAATTTGAACCCGAGGTGTGGCATAAAAATAACAAGGCATTGATAAAGGCGGAAACTTAAAGGGCTCCTCGGATACCCGGCGTGTAAACTCGTCGAATGCATTTGGCGATCCTCAAGATCGAAGATGAGAAGATTTGTTGAACCAGTTTTGAAGAAGCGGCAGCGAAGATGAAGAACAGTTCGGAAGAATCGAGGCGTCCCTAACGAAGACCGGTTCGGGGGCTATTGGCGGTGTCCTAGACTAGGGGTACTCACCATGTCGTCCCCGATCGATTAGATTGGGCGAGGACCCCGGGCCGCATACTCATGGGCGATCCGGACGGTTGCCGTATACAAGATTCCACAAGACTTGGCGATCAAGACAAGGACTCCTCCCCCACCGGTGTATTCGGCTAGGACTCTTGTTATCCAAGGCCTCTGGTGCATTATATAAACCGAGGCCAGGCTAGTTGATAGACAATCTCATATACAACAATCATACCATAGACTAGCTTCTAGGGTTTAGCCTCTCTGATCTCGTGGTAGATCTACTCTTGTACTACCCATATCATCAATATTAATCAAGAAGGAGTAGGGTATTACCTCCATCGAGAGGGCCCGAACCTGGGTAAAAACATCGTGTCCCTTGTCTCCTGTTACCATCCGCCTAGACGCACAGTTCGGGACCCCCTACCCGAGATCCGCCGGTTTTGACACCGACACCTAGTATCCACTATGTTCTTAGATTGATGTTGATATGACTTTGCCATGCTTAATGCTTGTCACTTTGGGCCTGGGTGCCATGATTTCAGATCTGAACCGTTTATGAATTCATCATTATATTCATGTTTTAGATCCAATCTTGCAAGTTATAGTCACCTACTACGGTTATGATCCGGCAACCCCGGAGTGACAACAACCGGGCCCACTCCCGGTGATGACCGTAGTTTGAGGAGTTCATGTATTCACTATGTGTTAATGCTTTGTTCCAGTTCTCTATTAAAAGGAGGCCTTAATATCCCTTAGTTTCCAATATGGACCCCGCTGCCACGGGAGGGTAGGACAAAAGATGTCATGCAAGTTCTTTTAATAAAGCACGTATTACTATTTACGGAATACATGCCTACATTATATCAATGAACTGGAGCTAGTGCCGTATTACCCTAGGTTATAACTGTCACATGATGAATATCATCCAACAAGTCACTGATCCAATGCCTATGAATTTATCTTATATTGTTTATGCTAAGTTACTACTGCTATCATCACTGTTACACTTGCCACAAACTACTGCTATCACTGTTACTGTTACCGTTGTTGCTGTCACTACTATCAAAACTATCATATTATTGTGCTACTGGTTACTTGTTGCAGATAATTAATCTCCAGGTGTGGTTGAATTGACAACTCAGCTGCTAATACCTTCAAATATTCTTTGGCTCCCCTTGTGTCGAATCTATAAATTTGGGTTGAATACTCTACCCTCAAAAACTGTTGCGATCCCCTATACTTGTGGGTTATCACACTCGGAGTTGCACCACAAGTACAATGTCTGGATGCACTTGGAGCTGCGCCACAAGTAAAACGTCTGGTTGCACTCGGAGCTACGCCACAAGTACAATGTCTACTCCGAGTGAAGAACGACCCTCTCAGTCGAAGATTCAGCTATAATTCCCAATTTGCTCAAGTCAAAAATCTGAAGATGATAAAGACAAAGCAACCACATTCAAAAGAAAAACCAAGTTCAGATAAATCCACGAAGGTTCAAAACCACCGGCAGAAGTACTCGAGCGTCAAGCCCGAAAGAGTTTTAATGATTACAGGATCCCTAACGATTCCGAGGCAAATAAAATCAAGTTATCAAGTTTTCACTCGGCAGGAGTAGGACTTGCTGGCTCGACGGAGCTGTCAAGGTTGATGCCGTCTGCAATACGAGTAGCAGCATCGATGAAGGTCTCCATGAAGGATTGGAATTGAAGCTTCTTGGTGTTGGCAAACTTGAGGGCCGCCAGCTTCTCTTCTCTGACTTCCTTGCAATGAACACGGACCAGGGATAGAGCTACATCAGCACCACAACGTGCAGACGACTTCTTCCACGCCTGCACTCAGCCAGAAATGTCATTAAGTTGAGTCATCAGAGACCCGAGATCATTCTGGAATGTCACACCTGGCCAGAGCTCCGTGTTGATCTGCGACCTGCCGATTCGATCGGGCAAGGTGATGCGAGACAACGGCAAGGCAGTTCGATCATAACACGTTCATGGCAGCTTCATCTTAGCGGGAGAATTGATGGGGTCCAAGCTTGTCTCGATCCATGATTTCTTCCTCAAAGTTACGACGAATTCTGCACAAACAAAAGATGTTGAAATAGCGGAGACTCAACGGAAAAGTTCTTTGCGCTCAGTCGGATAAAGAAAGGTACCTTCAAGCATAAGGAACATCTTCTTGGCAAGACCTCCCAGATAAGTTTCCAGTTTGTCCCTCTTTCGAGTGAGATCGCCGACTCTGTCTGTCAAGGCCACCTTCTCCTCCTTCAGCTGCACGACTTCCTTCTTGGCTTCATCGATAGCGGTTTTCAACTTGGCGTTCTCTTCTTCTAACTTGCCGACTGAAGCCAACTTTTTGTCGGCGAGTCCAGTCTTCTCCCGCGCCGTCTTTTATGCTGCTGCGAGGTCAAGATCCTTCTGCTCCAGTGTCTGCTTCATTTTGTCTAAAGAAATAATATTCTTCAGACGAGCTTGGAGTTGATGGTTTTCACTATGCACATCTGTTCGAGTGGAGTCACTTGGG
This sequence comes from Aegilops longissima, assembly GCA_021605205.1. NCBI lineage: Eukaryota > Viridiplantae > Streptophyta > Magnoliopsida > Poales > Poaceae > Aegilops > Aegilops longissima. The sequence goes on from CM038678.1 coordinate 702,420,244, forward strand.
TTAAAGGTTGAAAAGAAAAGATGGCAAGACTAATGGTCGACAAAGTTGTTACCTCCCATAATGGCTGCTTCGTCTTGGGCCTTCTTCAAATTCTCCGTGGCCAGCTCCAGCTCTAGATCGAGGTTGAGTTGAATTTGTTTCCTCTCCAATTCAGCAAACTGGGCCCCAAGCTCACAAGATTTCTGCAGTCAACAAACAAGGCACGTCAGTCGATAGAAACAAAGATCGGTTGCTTCTGAGCAATAAGATAAAAGTCCAAGTTGTTACGACAAAAAGAGTTCTAAGACTACTGCCGAATCAAACATTCAACAACAGTCTCGGGGACTACACCCAGTGGGTGCACTTGGCGGGGCCCCACTAGTTCGATTTCCCACTCGCCATGGCCCGTCCAGCCCGAGTGGAAGGAGTAAAACAACAACAACAACAACATTTGTTCTCAGACCACCCCCGACTACCCTTAGTCGACTGCGGTCTCGGGGACTGCACCCAGTGGGTGCACTTAGCGTGCCCCCACTGGCTCGGCGACACGATTTGTCTAAGACCGAGTAAATGTAGTAAAAACAAACAAGTTCTAAGGCTCCTTTGGTGAAATAACACTTTGGAAAGACCCCCGCCGAATCAAACATTCGACGGCGGTCTCGGGGACTACACCCAGTGGGTGCACTCAGCGTGCCCCCACTGGTTCAAGAGTTCACTCGACACAACCTGGACGATTCGACTGAAAAAGCTACGAAGCAAAAGAGGACACTTGTCGGTGTCAAAACCGGCGGATCTCGGGTAGGGGGTCCCGAACTGTGCGTCTAGGCGGATGGTAATAGGAGACAAGGGACACGATGTTTTTACCCAGGTTCGGGCCCTCTCGATGGAGGTAATACCCTACTCCTGCTTGATTAATATTGATGATATGGGTAGTACAAGAGTAGATCTACCACGAGATCAAGGAGGCTAAACCCTAAAAGCTAGCCTATGGTATGATTGTCGTTCGTCCTACGGACTAAAAACCCTCCGGTTTATATAGACACCGGATAGGTTAGGGTTACACAGAGTCGGTTACAATGGTAGGAGATCTACATATCCGTATCGCCAAGCTTGCCTTCCACGCCAAGGAAAGTCCCATCCGGACACGGGACGAAGTCTTCAATCTTGTATCTTCATAGTCTTGGAGTCCGGCCGTGATGATAGTTCGGCTATCCGGACACCCCCTAGTCCAGGACTCCCTCAGTAGCCCCTGAACCAGGCTTCAATGACGACGAGTCCGGCGCGCATATTGTCTTCGGCATTGCAAGGCGGGTTCCTCCTCCGAATACTTCATAGAAGATTTTGAACACCAGGATAGTGTCCGGCTCTGCAAAACAAGTTCCACATACCACGGTAGAGAGAATAACTTTTGCACAGATCTGCTTTGGCGTATTCAGCGTGACATCACACCACGGCCAGGCCTTTATATGAATCATTTTTTACTGTTCCACCTCAGCGTGTTTAGCGAGGCGGTTTCCTTGGCACGTCTTATCAAAGCATAGATCGTGCCCCCTTATTCTGGGATTCCCATCAATACGGACGTGGCTAACCCAACCGTGCCCGTCGGCACGCCTTCTCTATCAAAGGCGAGTCCTAATCGACCACGGGGTGGGCTCTTGGTATTCAACCTCTTTATAATGAGACCAAGGCACTCTTCTTTTACACCCTCCATCGAGTTAGCCTTGCGCTCGAGTTCTAACACCCAAAGCTTGGATTTAGGCGCCGGACCTTCGACGATGTCGGCTCCGGCCAGCACGGCCGATGGATGTCTTCCTCCGTCACGAGAAGAAGATGTGCTAAAGCTGCGAGACACGGTATCTAACGGCGAGATCTCGCATAGGCTGCCTCTGCAGGGCAGGTCATTCCCACTCCCGAGCCCGGCGAGCGTGGTGTTCGTGTCTCACTTCCTTGGGTTTAGGCTTCCAGCGGATCCTTTGTCTCGAGGGCTCATGTTTTATTATGGGCTGGATTTCCATGACTTGAATCAGTCCATCCTCCATATCTCGTCATTCATTGTAGTATGTGAGGCCTTCCTCCATATTACCCCCCACTTTGGATTGTGGCTCAAGACCTTTAAGGTGGAGCCAAAGATGATCGGGGGGCAACAAGAAGAGTGTGGAGGGGCGGTCATAAGCAAATGTGCTGATGCTCCGTGGCCCGAGGGCTCTTTTCAAGAGGAGCTTGGTTTGTGGCAACGGGAGTGGTTTTATATTACCGCTCCCAGGGGCACCAAATGGCTGGCGCTCCCCGCCTTCCGCTTAGGTCCACCATAGCGGCTGGCGTCATGGGTCAACAAGGGGCTCGACTGGGGGTCGTCCAAGGATGTTCCTTTGTTGCAGGGCCGTATTCGAGACCTCCAAGAAAGAGAGATCAATATGGTTGCAGTGGCGCAGGTTATGTTGATTCGGCGCCTTCTGCCCTGCAAACGTCACCCCCTCCACCTATGGGAATTTAATCCGGAGGGACCACGAGCTCTCCAAAATTTTATGGGCACGACGCCCATGGAGATGTATAAACTGTTCTTCGGATCACAAGAGAAGTGTCCGGACTTGACCGAGGCCGCAGGACTAAGCTGCAATCGCCTGAGATACTCAAGTAAGTAGTCCTGTAACGGACAAGCTGTTCATTCATTTATCATATATATATATATATGCCCTTTAAAAGAGCCATTTATTGAACAGAGTGGATAGCCAAGGCAAAGTTAATAAGGTGTCGGCTCCCTCCGGAGACCATGCGGATCCCATGCTAACCAAGATGTTGAAGGCCGTGCCTTTTGAAGAAGGCGAAGGGGGGGCGGGAAGCAACTGCCTCTCTGAAGGAGGCTATCAAGGAAGGAGGATTAGAAGTCCCATCTTTCGAGGAGAAGAGGACCTCTTGGAAGATCCGGAGGTCAAGGCCTCAAAGAGGGAAATGAATCTTCGTCGAGAGAGTCCGCGCTGGGAAGTAACCCAGCCGCACTATTTCCCCAAGGGATCAGCCCTCAATGAGCCGTAAGTAAAAATAAGGGTCTTGTAAATAAGGAACATCCTACATATATTTATGAAGATAACCGAAATTGTACCTTGTAGTTCGGACCTCAGCCCTTCTCGTGAGCTCGTCTTGAGGATCTTCTTCCGGAGATGATGGAGGCCAACGCCTCCACCTGTCGCACCCTCATGCGAGGCGGACGACCCGGAGGTGTCGTCGCGGCAGGTTCCCCCAAGTCCGGCGGGGCCGGAAGGTCCGGCGCCAAGTGGTGTGCGGTCGGAGGAGCTGAAGGATCTGCTCGGTCGAGCGGCTATCTCAGAAGATCACCGTGCTCTAATGGGTGCGGTGATTAAAAGAATTGCAACCGCGGAGAGCGGATTGCATGAAGCCATCAGAAGCTTACTGACGGGGTTTGAGGTACGCAAAAATGATGTACCTTCTGACAGTTATGCATATAGAATGCGCCCTGTATAGATAGTAGCCCCTGAGACTCGGTGTGTTGTCAAAATTGACAGCGTGCGAGGATCAAAATCTCGATTATAACATATCGCCGTTCCTACACGGTGGCGGGCGTCCGTGGCCAGCGGACTGATGAATATGCGAAATAAAGCGGCAACTTGATGAGGCGGATCACGGACATCGCGCTGGTCAATAAGCGGTTTGACGAGTCACAAGGTATCGACTTCTCTGCGAACACCTGGTAAGGAGCTTGACTCCCATATCTTACTATTTGTATGCTTAATGCAGATGGTGCCGCTGCTTGTTGAGGAGCTGGCGGAACTTCCAAGCGAAAGAGCAAGCCAGAAATAATGTCTGCGGCGCTTTAAAGGCGGCGAAGAGCTAAAGCCGAACGGGCTGCTCACTGCCGAAGCAAAGAGGAAATGGCCGATATGGCCAGAAAGTTGAAGAATAGTACCAACCGCTGCAAGGTTCTTGAAAAAGAACGTCAAGCGGAGCAAGAGGGCCTGAAAAAGGCCACCGCCGAATCCAAGGATGCCCGTTCCGCTTTGAGAGCTGCCAAGGAGGAGCTGAGTCAGGTCGGGGCTATTGCGGCTGGAAAACCGTTTCTGTTGCGGAGGAAATATACGGATCCGAAATATGCTCATTTGGACAAGTTGTGGAGTTCGGAGGATGCTTATCTGGACTTAGCGGCGAGCGCTGCGGACGCGATTGAGCACTTCCGAGGCCAGAAGGGGCACAGAAGGGAAGAGCTATATTGGTCGCAATTCCATAGTCCGAAGTGTCTTCTTCCGTTGACCGATCGGTTGGCCGAATGGGCCGAGCTGAATCGACTATCCGGACTTGCCATGAAGCATGTCATGACTCATTTGTGGCCGGGCGGACCCCAGCCGAAGAGTTATTTTGGTTTAGTGCAGCAATTCCTTGGTGCGGTACCGCGTATCGACACAATGAAGCAGTCGGCGTGTATTGAGGGAGCGCGGATGGCTCTGGCCCGTGTCAAGACATACTGGGCAGAGATGAAGGCCACCGATGTTGCATCCCAAGATTCGGACAGAAGCCGAGTACCTGCCGAGCACTACTTTGAGGAAGTCCAGCGAGCGCTTCGTTTAATAGAGACGCAGTGCTCGAAGGATATTATGTTTAAATGACATGGATGATTTGTGAAAACAATGTTTCAATATAATATAAGAGCTTTTTATACTTGTGCGTTCAAGTAGCAAACTACTCCCTGTGCGGCCGTGTATGTATATGTATATATAACCTGAAAGATGGCAGTCCTTGGCTTCAGCCCCCATGCACATATTGCGGGGGTGTTTGCAAAGAAGGAGTGTCGGTGTCAAAACCGGCAGATCTCGGGTAGGGGGTCCCGAACTGTGTGTCTAGGCGGATGGTAACAGGAGACGAGGGACACGATGTTTTACCCAGGTTCGGGCCCTCTTGATGGAGGTAAAACCCTACGTCCTGCTTGATTGATATTGATATTGTGGATGTTTACAAGAGTGGATCTACCACGAGATCAAGGAGGCTAAGCCCTAGAAGCTAGCCTATGGTATGATTGTAAGGGTTGTTGTTACGTCCTCTGAACTAGAGCCATCTGGTTTATATAGACACGGAGAGGGCTAGGGTTACATAGAGTCGGTTACAATGGTAGGAGATCTACATATCCGTATCGCCAAGCTTGCCTTCCACGCCAAGGAAAGTCCCATCCGGACACGGGGCGAAGTCTTCAATCTTGTATCTTCATAGTCTTGGAGTCCGGTCGATGACGATAGTCCGGCTGATGATAGTTCGGCTGATGATGGTAGTCCGGCTATCCGGACACCCCCTAATCCGGGACTCCCTCAGTAGCCCCTGAACCAGGCTTCAATGACGATAAGTCCGGCGCGTATATTGCTTGGCATTGCAAGGCGGGTTCCTCCTCCGAATGATAGAAGATTGTGAACACTAGGATAGTGTCCGGCTCTGCACAAAAAATTCCACATTCCATCGTAGAGAGAATAATATATACACAAGTTCAATCTGCTGACGTTTTTTGTGGCATGACGTCACACCACTACCAAGCCATTACTTGAATTGTTTTTTACTTTTGCATCTCAGCGCATTTAGCGAAGCGGTTTCCTTGGCACGTCTTGTCGAAGCAGAGATCGTGTTTCCCCTTAATCCGGGATTCTCATCAATACGGACGTGGGTAACCCAACCGCGCCATTGATGGTGACGCTTGGGAGATAAGCGAGTTTTACCAGGCCTGTGGGGGAAGCGTAGACTTCGCCTGCCCATATAAGGGATAAGGATTCACCTTCCCACCTACGCCTTCTTCCTTCTTTGCTTATCCATCTCTGCGCACTCGAGCTCCAGCGCCCAAGTTCGCGCATCTCGTCTCAACCTTCTCCGACCATGTCCGGAGCGGGAGGTAAATGGTTGGCCTCCACCGTTAAGGAGGAGCACATCGCCAAACTTCTGTGGCGCGGATACCTCTCCGGCGACATCGCATACCGGCTGCCCGACGAGGGCAGCTCATCCCACCCAGGCCCCATGAGAGGTCGTTTTCCTTCCCCACTTCATCCATGGACTGGGCTTTCCACTTCACCCCTTTGTCCGGGGCTCATGTTCTACTACGGCCTGGATTTCCATGATCTGGCGCGAACTTCATCCTCAACATCTCGGCGTTTATCGTGGGTGTGCGAAACCTTCCTCTGCATCAGCCCTACTTGACTTGGCTCAAGACCTTCAATGTCAAGCGAAGGTAGTGAAGGGCACTCAAGCGGAGTGGAGTCTTGGGGCGCCATGTTGGGCAAGATGCCCAATGTCCTTTAGTTGAAGGGCCTTCGTGGAATCCGTCAAGGGGTGGCAATCGGGGTGGTTCTATATCACCGAGCAGCGTGACCCTACATGGCGGCGGCCCCGAGTTCAGATCTGGTATCCCCACGCAGCTCACCTCCGGAAAAGAAGGGCTTGCTGTGGGGTAGTTCGAGGAGCTGCGGGACTCCAAGCTGTATCGAAGCTGGTGAAGAAGCTCGGGCTGGTTAACGTGGTCCAAGTCATGCTCGTCCGCGGATTCTCCCATGCCAAGGCGGGCATTCAATCTGTGGGAGTTCGATCCGGAACAGTACCAGCGCTGGCGGGCTCTTGACACGCGTCTGAAAGGCGCTTGGAGGTGTTGTTCAAGGGCGCTGAAGCCCCGCATCCATGGCGAAGACCCATGATTTCGCTTCAGCGCCAAGCCAACGAGGTAAGTGATTCTACCCCTTACGGGACACTTGCTTTTCATAGTTTGACTCTATCACGGGTTTTAATTTCCCTTTTCCTTTGACAAGACTGGATGAGGAAGGCGGAGCAGATTATCTGCCCGGCTCCTATGCCAGAAAATCCGATGAGCGCCCGTCTAAGCGAAGCTGCTGGTTCGGCACCGCCGCGTGGTGCGGAGAAAGAAAACCAAGAAGGAGGCCACGGGTGCTCAAAGAGTTCCCGTTTTCAGGTATCCGGCGACTCCGGCGGACTCCTCCCAGCGAGGAGGAGAAGAGGACTCTCTCGAGAAGAGGAGAGAGGAAGAGAGGCTTCCTCAGCAGGGGGGAGGCGAAGGGTCCAAGAGGGGAAGGACTATTCCCGGACAGCTCCGCCAATGTCAGCGTTGGCGAGGAAGAATGGCCTTCAAGGGCCAGGCCTCCAGCGAGATCGTAAGTATCCGGTTCTGAATGATTTATAATTTCTTTTTCTGCGTCACATAGTGTCATTCTGATGCCGCATGCTGCCTGTAGTCCGGCCATTGATGATCTCCCCGCTTCATCGAGCGGGTCGTTGGCTCCGTTGGATGTAGACTCCATCCCGACCGCCTCCACCCCTCGCGACACCGAGGTGGGATCCCAAGAAGGGACCCATCAGGGGGAGGCTCCGGAGGCGCCACAAGGCGTCCTCCCGGACTTTGCGCGGACTCCAAATCAGAACCCGCAGTGGTTCCGAGTCGGCGGCCCTTCGAATGAAGGAAAGACCATGACGCCGGGCGGCTTCCGTCCAACCGGGCGCCGGACAATTTGTTGAGGCGCTGCAGAGCGCTTCCATCGAGGAGAACACCGCACTATTATGAGTGCGGTGATTGAAGGTGCAGCTTCGCCAAGAGCGGGCTGACCGAAGCTTCGCATAGCCTTCTATCGGGCTTTGAGGTAAGAATTTAAAATATGCAATGTAATACCGCATAGACAGTAGCCCCCGATGCTCGGTTCGGTGTTGGGAAGAAAAGCGGTGAGGATCTGAAAAAAAAGATATCTGTGAGGTTGCTAAAAATTATGTCAATATGGGTTGCAGGCTGCGCTGACTGACTTCTGCCAAGACTGATTGTGGAGGTCGGTGCTTTGAAGCAGGAGCTCGGCGGTCGAGCAAGAGCTCGGCCGCAGAAGCATCTCGGGACAAAGAAGGTGAGTAACACCACTTTGAACTTGTACCTTCTGAGAAAAGGATTTAGGTTGCAACAAAAATAACAAGGATAACATGGGTGCTGCGGGGGCCACGAGCGAGGTGGCGACCACGAAGGAGGCCGTGTCATGGCCGAACTCAAAGACACGGAGGCAGGCAGAGCGAGAAAAGCAAGAGGCGGGTGGCGGTGGTTCAGCAAGAGCTCCAGGCTCTCATGGAAAAGCATGAGAGTTTGGAGCGTGACTCAAAGACTCGAGAGTCCGAGCTTGCCTCGGCTCTCGAAAGTGCCAAAACTGCCAAGGCCGATGCCCATAAGTCCCTTCAGGAGATTGAGTTGATGAGGAAGATAGCGGCGGGTAAGGCATTTTTCATGCAAAGCAAGCATGTGAATGTAAATTACGTGTTACTTACCCGAATTCGGAGCTCTCCAGGGGCATTTGCAGATCTGCCTCGAAGTGTGTCTGATGCCGCCAAATTCTACCGGGCCGAGGAGGGGAGCTCAACGGAGAAGGTCTTCTGGTCTTAGTATCTTTGAGGCCGGCCATCCAGTGCCCCTAGCGACCAGCTGAAGTAGCTGGTCGAGCTCCACAAGGTGGCGAGCAGGCCATGAAGGGCCTCATAGTCCGGGTGTGGCTGGAGAGGCCATGCACAGGAGCTACTTGGCCTCGTCTGACGGTTGGTGGATCGTGCCCCTGGGTGGAGGTTATCAAGCGCTCCGCTTGTATTGAAGGTGCTCGTCGGGCCCTTGCCCGCAAAGGTGCATTGGGGCAAGCTGGATGCGAGAAGCTAATCAGCAGCGCCACCGGCGGGCAAGGAATATCGTCGCCGAAATGTACTATAAGGTTGTCTGAAGGGTGCCCGCAAGATTGCGGATGAGTGCCCCAGGATGTAATTATTGAGTAAATTCGCAATGTGTTATCACATGCGCTGAAAACTTTGTTCATATCGCTAAGCAACGCTTGTTAATTTAAAATATTACCTTCATGCGGCCGTTTATTAAATCGAGAGATGGCAAGTCGTCGGCTTCAGCCCCCATGCCACGAAAGTGCTGGGGTGTTGGGATAAACTTGAGCACTCTAGTTCCCATTTTGGGTCCATCGAGGCGCTCAACACAATGAACAAGGCAACCGGACTTATAGTGCTTGAACACTCTCACTTAGCCATAGAATTCTATAATTTTAAATTTCGGCGAAGCCCCTAGTATTCGGAGGACCGAATTAGGGGCGCTATCCACGCCTTCGTCGGACATTATCCGGAACTTCGCTCGAAGCGGCGTAGGTCTTTAAGGACCCGAAAGGACCTCTCGAACAGCGACCAGTCTCTCGCCTTATCATGACAGTCAGTTTTAGCTTTCTCCACTGAGGCGTTAACCCGGCTCAACCAGGGCGCAATCGCAGTGGTTCTCCCAGTGCTACCTTAGCCGATAGAGCGGGCGTAAGGTGCCAAACATGGGAGCAGGCAAACCCAACTATTGACCCAAGACATGATTGAGCCGATTCATATAATGCTATAAGTTCGGGTGCCGCACTTGTGAAAGTGTTAGGACTTTATCACACCATAATGCGGAGAACATAAGCCCACAGTGTATTTGGCCGTACCAAAATGTCTGGGTGCAACATGTCGTAAATGAACATATATATATATAAGGTAATGCAATTATGGGCAAAAAGTGCTGCATTTTATTCGAGAAGATATGCTATGAGTGCGGAATGATACAAATAGTGTGGAAAGCAAGGGATTGGGCGAATTAAAGGCGTCTCCCTCGAGGGTAGGCAGCGGAATGTTGTATTTAACAAATTTAATGCTTGTGATGGAGACCACTGAGTGTTAAATCGCGGCCTTTGTCCTTCCTGGCTGTTGCATCATGAGTTCGGCAGGTTCGCGCGGACAGAGTTCTGTATAAAAAGAGAAATAAAATAAAAAAGAGCACACACTTGGGAGCCCTGGTGTGGTCAAACCGCCTCTGGGTCTATTGTGGTTGTGCCTTTCCCCTATGCCCATGGTATCTCAGGCGTAATTATGTCTGTGGAGAGTTTGTCTTACAATTTTGCGAGGGCTGGGGTTGAGGCCGCATTGCTCGCGTGCTTGGAGCGTGCAGGTGGTCTTGGTTGATGTTGCTCCGGCGCGTTTGGCCGTGTCCGGTCGTTAACGGCCGGACTCGAAAATTGCCTTAAAAGGCTGCTCTGTACTTCGCCGCGAGCATTGTATGTTCCTCCGTTCGGAGGGGCGTTCGTGTTTCCATTGACCGTGATGACTCCACGAGGGCTGGCATCTTGAGCTTAAGGTATGCATAATGCGGCACCGCGTTGAATTTTGCGACAGCGGTTCGTCCGAGCGAGCGTGATAGCCGCTGCGGGCAGGACTATGTCGAAGATTAACTCCTCGCTGGAAATTATCCGGGATCGAAGACCACTTCGATGTAAGCGAGCCTGTACAATTGGCCTCGACACCTGGTATGGCGCCTTGAAGGTTGTCTTTGTAGGTTTAATCCTCGAAGGGTCTATGCCCATCTTGCGCCTTTGTATCACGATAAAGCAGGTTCAGGCTCTGCTGCCGTCCATCGGGACTCTCGTGAGGTGAAATCCATCGGCGATTGGGTCTAAAACCAATGCGGCGAATCCGCCATGGCGGATACTGGTCGGATGGTCTCTTGATCGAAAGTGATCGGGCAAGAGGACCATGGGTTGAATTTTAGGCGGCTGGCTCCATCGCGTATCGTCCCTTAGTGCATGCTTCCGCTCCCTCTTGGGAATATCGTTGCGTATATCATGTTTACCGTCCGAACTTGAGGGGGAATCCTTTTGTCCTCTGTTGTTCGGGCGGCGGGTCTCTTCCTCGTCATCGCTGTGTAGCCCCTTGTCCTTGTTTTCGACGATTAATTTGCTGCTGCTTGAATACCCAACAATCTCTGTTGGTGTGGTTAGCTGGCTTTTCGGGGTTCCATGTATTTGACAGGGCGGTTGAGTATTCGGTCCAAATTGGGCCGGCCCGGAGTGGTTCTTTTGAATGGCTTCTTCCGTTGACCGGGCTTGGAGCCTCGGAATCCGGCGTTGACTACCGTATCCTCATTCTGTCGCCGTTAACGCGGCGTTTGTTTTTATTCGGCGCAACCTGCCATTGCGATCCTTGGTATCCGGACTGCCGGCATTTTTGCTGAGGTTGTTGCTGCGAGCTAGCCAGCTATCCTCTCCCGCTGAAGCGGGTCATGAGTGATGTGAGGGCTGCCATGGATTTGGCTTCTCTGTCCTAGGTGTCGGGCCAGCCACTCGTCGCGGATGTTATGTTTGAAGGCAGCGAGGGCCTCTGCATCCGGACGGTCGGCGATTTGATTTTTCTTTGTTAAGAACCGTGTCGAGAATTGCTGGCGATTAAATGCAGCTGCTGGATTATGTGGCTTAGGTCATCTGCGTCCGGTGGTCGCTTTATCGTGCCATGGAAGTTGTCGAGGAATGCGGCTTCGAGTCTTCCCAACATCAATTGACTCTGCGGGCAGGCTGTTAAGCCAATGCCGAGCTGGTCCTTTAAGCAAGCGGGAGATATTTGATGGCGTGAAGATCGTCGCCGCGGGCCATATGTATATGGAGGAGATAATCCTCAATCCAAACCCGCTGGGTCTGTTGTGCCATCGTAGGATTCAATATTAACGGGTTTAAACCCTTGAGGATTTGATGATCCATTACTTCGTCGGTGAAGCATAGTGGGTGTGGCGCCTCTATATTGAGCAATATCGCGGCGTAGCTCGAGAGGCGTTATCTGCTGTGTTGACCCGGCCGAGTAGTTGTATCCGGCGCGGCGGTATTAAATCGTGGGTCTTAGAGGCATACGTGATCCATAGATAGATTTGGATTGTCTTGCCTTGTCCTCAATATATCTCGCAAGTCCGGCGCGTTCCCCGTGGCTTCATGCTTTTGAGCGATGCGAGTGCGGTTTTAGTGGAGGGCTTGCGCCTCTCTATCGCGACCACGAGGTGGTCGGTCTTCCGTGTGTCGCTGGTGATGCAGGTTTGCCGCTTCCTCCTCTAATCGGGGAGCAACTTGCGTTTTGGGTAACTTTTGGAGGGCGTTCGAGTTCATACTCTTGACGCGAGGACCTCGGTCCATCTGTCGGCGATGAGGTCTTGATCAGCTTGAAGTTGTTGCTACTTTTCTTTAGGCTGTTTGCCGTGTCCATTAGCCTGCGTCTGAAAGCGCTCTTGTTCGACGGGATCCTCGGGCACAGCGAATTCTCGGAGGAGGTAAGTAATTGTCATCCTCGACCTCTTAAATCGCCGCCCTTTCGTGAGGGCTTGCTTCGCCTCCTCCTGCGCTGGATCGTCTTTGGAGGGGTTGTCTTCGCACTTTCGGGGTGTTATTATCTCCTATGCGGAATCTCCATTCTTGTCGTGGCGGGATTTAGGCGGCGCCAGCGCGTCGGCGCTGGGCTGTTTCTTTAAGGAATCGGCGTCCGCTGTTTCTTCGCCGTCCCCATCTTTTGGGTGTCCACCATGTATATGTCGTATGGCGAGGTGGTCTTCGGTGTCTGTGGCGCTGGTTCTTGGTAGTCTCCGGCATCGTCGTCCATACCGTCGATGTCTTGAATCGTAGTCAATCGTCGGTTAAATCGTCGGCGGTGGCTATGAAGTGGGTGGTGGGTGGGCACTGAATTTCTTTGTCGTCCGCGTCCCAACCATCCTGGCCGTAGTTCGGCGAGGCTCTCCGGATAGCGAGAGATGCTTGATGAATTTATGATATCGCCGAAGGGCAAGTGCTGAAAGATGTCCGTGGCGGTGAATTCCATGATCGGCGTAATCGGATTCGGTGGCGGTAGCGCAGGAGGTTGAGTCCGGCACCTCGGAGTCATGAGCTTTATGCGGGACAAGGTAAGTGTTCGGCTCCATCGCCGTAGAAGTTGCAGCTCGGCGGTGTCCAGCCATCCGTCCTCGATCGAGCGATCGGCTCCGGACTATGAGTTGAAGCGAGTCGTGTGCGGCCTCAAAGCGCTGTCCGTGGCAGAGTTAGGTCATGCCCATCGTGACAGCGGCTGCACGCTTCGGTTGTGGCTCAGATCCGCCGAAGGTCAAGTCCCGCGGATATCGGCCGTGAAGTTTAGGCTTCAAACCTGACACGGCGGCGGGCGTAAGCTTCGATCTGCTCAGATGGCCAAGTGAGTTGGCCCGTGGTCTGAAAACGCCCGAATCGAAGACCTGTCCGGGAGAAAAGTCTCACCCGGGACTGCGTCTTTGTCGATTGAAGAGGCCATCAAGCCTATCGGTGGCGACACGGAGGAACTCTCAATGAAAGCACCAATGTCGGTGTCAAAACCGGCGGATCTCGGGTAGGGGTCCCGAACTGTGCGTCTAGGCGGATGGTAACAGGAGGCGAGGACACGATGTTTTACCAGGTTCGGGCCCTCTTGATGGAGGTAAAACCCTACGTCCTGCTTGATTGATATTGATATTGTGGATGTTTACAAGAGTGGATCTACCACGAGATCAAGGAGGCTAAGCCCTAGAAGCTAGCCTATGGTATGATTGTAAGGGTTGTTGTTCTGTCCTACGAACTAGAGCCATCCGGTTTATATAGACACCGGAGGGGGCTAGGGTTACATAGAGTCGGTTATAATGGTAGGAGATCTACATATCCGTATCGCCAAGCTTGCCTTCCACGCCAAGGAAAGTCCCATCCGGACACGGGGCGAAGTCTTCAATCTTGTATCTTCATAGTCTTGGAGTCCGGTCGATGACGATAGTCCGGCTGATGATAGTTCGGCTGATGATGGTAGTCCGGCTATCCGGACACCCCCTAATCCGGGACTCCCTCAAGGAGCTTTTTCACACTTAATCCAACGTCTTGGTCCTGTTAAGGAGGTGGTAGCGTAGCAAACTAGGCAACCGGACTATAATGCTTTATCACTTTCACTTAGTAGGAGTTCGAGGGTGGGGCTACTATATTGCCCCTGGGGGCACCGCACTCTCCGAAATTCAGGGTGCGTATGTGCCTGACCGAAAACCAGTCCTTCGTTAATGCGGAGGAATTCTAAACATTCCGGTGAGTCGTCGAGTGGTTGACCAGTCTCTCGCTATATCATGACAGATCAGTTTTGGCTTTCTCTCTTGAGGTGCTCGCCCGGCGAACCGGGCACAATCGCAGATAGTTCTCCTGGTGCCGCGTTAGCCGATAAAAGCGGGCGTAAGGCAGCAAAACACAGAGGCAGGCAAACCCAACATTTGACCAAAGACATGATTCGGAGCTGATGCATATAAGGCCTAACTTCGAGGCGCGAATACTCCCTAAGGTATTCGGTCTTTATGGAAGCAGGCAGAATAATGCCCTAAGCCCCCAGTGTCCAAATGCGCATAAAAATTCTGGTGCGGCCAATGCCAAAACGCCAGCCTCCTCCTCGGTTATAGTAAGAAACCGGGGATGTATATCAACAAGAGATAGTAAAAAGGTTTACGCAGGGTCTTAATCTGAAAAGAATCCTTGCAGCGGGTCCCTCTGCACGTGCATGCATGTGTCTCCGTTGTCTTTGTATCTGGGCGGGTGTAGCACGTTGTTCATCTGTAAAAGAGAGGAACTTAGTTTAAAAGAGAAAGGATCGTGCAAAAGATGTACTTCATATTAAATAAATAGAGTATGATTCGAGGAAGTGAATAAAATGGAGCTTTAGTGTCTCTTGTGATACATGCATGCAGCCCCTTGTATGGGGGTATGCCGCTAGTAGGCGCCGGACTTGTCTAGCCGTGTCCGGGGTTTGAATGACCTATTCAGGTTCTTTGACTAGCGGAGCCGGATAGGTGTGGGGCTGTCAAGGCAGTCCCACGTTCTTCCGTGCTCGAGTAACACTTAATACTCCCTTTTAATGAGATGACGCCGCATGGACCGGGCATTTTAAGTGTGAGAGATGCATAATGCGGTATTGCGTTAAAGCGGGCGAAAGCTGCACGTACCAATAGTTCTTGATGGCTACTTTTAAAAGGGGCGACATGGAAGGTTAACTTTTCACGACGGAAGTTGTCGGATGAACCGGACACAACTTCTAGCCGTATGGAGCCCGTACAATGGGCATATGGGCCTGGCATTACTCCTTTAAAGGAGGTGTTGCTACGGTGAATTTTGGTTGGGTCTATCCCCATCCTGCGGATTGTGTCCTGATATATCAGGTTTATGTCACTGCCACCATCCATGAGGACTTGTGTAAATTGGAATCCGTCGATTATAGGATCCAATATCAAGGCAGTCCATCCTGCGTTCCGGATACTTTCGGAATACTCCTGATGGTCGAAGGTGATTGGTTTTGACAACCAGTGTTGATACTCCGCTAGGGTAGTTTGTGCGGCGCGCATTCTAGTGGGCGCCGCTCTGTTTTTCCCTTTGATCACGTGAAGTGAGTTTACTATTTTAACCTCTTGTGGGAAATTCTTTTGTTTTCCGGGGCTCTGCTTGTGGTGCTCGTCATCATCTTCACTTGGTGTGTCGAGCCCCTTGTGTTCGGCGTTGAGTCTGCCGGACTGTTTGAAGACCCAACAATCTCTATGGGTATGGTTTGCAGGTCTCCCAGCAGTACTGTGGATTTGACATATCTTGTCCAAGATTTTGTTTAAGTTGGATAGCTCATCGCTATTGTCCTTGAGGGGCAGTTTTTTATTGTTCTGCCGTGAGCTTTTGAATCCGGCGTTGACTGTCGCGCTCTTTGGACCGTTCTTTTTAATCCGGCGCTGGTCCTTGTTGCGCCATGGTTTCCCATTTCCATCCCTGACTTCGGATGTACTTGGGTCGTTGGTGCTGGATCTTGCTAGCCAGCTATCCTCTCCCGCGCAAAAGCGGGTCATGAGGCTTGTTAATGCGGCCATTGTTCTTGGCTTTTCTTGGTCGAGGTGTCTGGCGAGCCATTCGTCTCGGATGTTGTGTTTGAAGGCTGCTAGGGCTTCGCCGTCCGGACAGTCGACTATTTGGTTCTTTTTAGTAAGGAACCTTGTCACGCCCAATATGCGACCCTATCCAAAAGGAACTCGACGGTCCCACCAAGGATAGACCCGCATATTGAAACGCTTTTGCAAGGTGGATATCATTACATCAACATTACATAATACATAGGGATACATACATAAGGCACAAATGCCACAAGAATACATCAACATCTTATACAAGATCAACATCCGACTACGGATGAAACATAAACAGAAACTCAAACAACATCCACCCTGCTAGCCCAGGCTGCCGACCTGGAACCTATCCCCTGATCGAAGAAGCAGAAGAAGAACTCCAATACAAGCAAACATCGCTCTCGCGTCATGATCATCGCAAACCTGTACCTGCAACTGGTGGTGTAGTAATCTGTGAGCCACGAGGACTCAGCAATCCCATTACCATGGGTATCAAGACTAGCAAAGCTTAATGGGAAAAGGAAGGGGTAAGGTGGTGAGGTTGCAGCAGCGGCTAAGCATAATATGGTGGCTAACATACGCAAATGAGAGCGACAAGAGGAACAAAGGAACGGTCGTCAACTAGTAATGATCAAGAAGTGATCCTGAACTCCTACTTACGTCAGACATAAGACAGAAACCGTGTTCTCCTCCCGATCAACCCCGAAAAGAGACACTCACGAGTTACGCTACGGTTGGTGTATTTTAATTAAGATCAACCGGGTTTTCTACAACGGACATTAACAAATTCCCATCTGCCACATAACCGCAGGCACGGCTTTGAAAGTTCAAACCCTGCAGGGTGTCCCAACTTAGCCCATGATAAGCTCTCGCGATCAACGAAGGATATTCCTTCTCCCCGGGAAGACCCGATCAGTCTCGGAATCCCGGCTACAAGACATTTTGACAGCAATAAAACAAGACCAGCAAAGCCGCCCGGATGTGCCGACAAATCCCGATAGGAGTCGCACGATACCTCGTTCTCGAGGCACACCGGATGAGCAGTCCATTACAACTAAAACCAGACCTCAAGTTGCCTTGAGGGGCGCTGCAGGGCTCTAGTTCGGACCAGCACTCGAAGGAGCACTGGTCCGGGGGGGCTAAAATAAAGATGACCCTCGGGCTCCGGAAACCCAAGGGAAAAAGGGCATAGGTGAGGCAAATGGTAAAACCAATGTTGGGCCTTGCTGGAGGAGTCTTATTCAAAGCGAACTGTCAAGGGTCCCATAAATCACCCGACAGCGTTAGGGACGCAAAATCCGGGAACATAATACCGATATAGCGGAAACTAGGGCGGCAAGAGTGGAACAAAACACCAGGCATAAGGCCGAGCCTTCCACCCTTTACCAAATATATAGATGCATTAATTAAATAAGATATATTGTGATATCCCAACAAGTAAACATGTTCCAACAAGGAACAACATCTCCATGTTCCAACAAGGAACAAACTTCATCTTCACCTGCAACTAACAATGCTATAAGAGGGGCTGAGCAAAGCGGTAACATAGCCAAACAACGGTTTGCTAGGAACGGTGCAAAAGGTTAGAGGCTGGCATGGCAATTTGGGAGGCTTGAGCTGCAAGTGATAGGTAGCGCAGCATAGCGAAAGAACGAAGCAACTAGCATAGCAATGATAGTAGTGAGATCCAGGGTAGCGGTCATCTTGCCTGAAATCCCGCAAGGAAGAAGAACGAGTCCATGAAGAAGACGAATAGATGAAGCCGATCCAAGCGTAGACGAACGAATCCTCACGATCGCAACGAAACAGGAACTAACAAGAAGAAGCACACAACATAGTAAACACACCACACATGAACAAGACATGATGCTCAACCAAGCATGATGCATGACAAATCTAGATGAAGCTACTCATGGCAAGAGATGATGCAAACAAGAGCAACACATCAAGGCAAGTTTAAATGAGGCCGGGAACAACATATAACAATTCCGGTAAGTCCTCATATGCAAATTTCGAAATTGTTCCAGATCTGAATAAACCTTAAGTTCAAGTTGTTAAACAGCAATTTAGGATGCACCAACATGATCTACACGAAATTCTAGTCAAGTTACATATAAAGTTCATTAGATTCGGAGCTACGGCCTAGAAGATATGAGCAAAACAAGTTAAAGATGGCATTGATGCAAAATGCATACAAACATCAAGCAAACACCTCAAAACAAGGGTGCAACATGATAATATGAAGCTACATGCAAAATGAAGCAAGTTTCATATAGAGCACACTCAAAACGGAGCAACGTTTCAACACATACACGCTATACAAGACATGCCAACAATCTGTCCATAACACATACACGCTATACAAACATCGATTGACTCAAGCTATGGCACTCCATAATTTCAAACAAGGGCATGGATGGATAGAGCAATACATGTATAACAAAACATCCTTACTGAAGTATCTCAAAATATGCATGGATCTCTCGGTAGCATCAAGTTAACATGGCATAAAAATATCAGCAAAACAGGGCTGAAATCGGCAACATCAGGACACCTAGTTTGCATGCTTGTGCTAGTCACCACAGAGATCACAAAAAATACATAGCAAGCACCACTGTAAAGATGGCATGGCATATTACAAAACACATGTAGGACTCAAGTTCATAGGGTGCACACATCAATCATGGCAAAAATGACAAAAGTGCATGTTCTATTAAGAAACAGAAACTAACATCACATAGCCCTCTTCCAACAGCATTTCGGGCATCAAGATGAGCTCAAATGAAAATGATGCAATGAGATGAAATGATCTACTCTTCGAGACGAACAATTTTACATATTACACGCGCAAAACGGAGCTATATGCAGAGAGTTATGGCATGATGAAAATGCAACAAAATATGCAACAATATCGGGGACTTAGACGATTTCACCTCCGAGAAGTCAACCCGGGACGGATGGATCCGGACGGCGCTTGATACAGGACGGGACGAGGCGTTTGGAACCACGAGCAGGTGGATCTCATCCACCAGGCGGTTTCGCCGGAGGACGGCTGGAGTTGGCGGGGCGCCGAGGAGGAAGCGCGCGCGACGGAGGAGGAGGCGGGCGCGGCGCTGTGGGTCGGGAGGGCTTGAGGAAGAGCTCATGGCGGCGGCGGGCGGGCGCCGGCGGGCGGCGCCAAGGGAGAAAAAAGGCCCAGCGAGGCGGCAGATGGCGGTGGCGGGCGCCACGGCGAAGACGGGCGACGGCGGATTGAGGGCGGCTTGAGGTGCCGCGGTCGACGGCCGGCGAAACCCTCGCCGACGGCGACCGGAGGCGGAGGCGACGAGCCCCCAGCGGCGAAGCGGCGGCGGGGAGCAGGACGAGGCGCAGCGGCGGGATCCGGCGTCTGTGGCGCTTCGCTTCGAAGCGCGAGCTCGACGCTTGGCCCGATGGGCCAGCGAGGCTGGCCAGGCCTGGGCGGGCCACGGCGGGAAAGCGCTGGCGGGGCGAGTGGCCCTCATGGGTTGGTGGCCGGGCGCTCAAGAGGCGGCGCAGCTGCTGGCTGGCGGAGTCTTGAGGAGGCGACGTGTCGCGCTCCGGTTGGCCCAGAGCGCAGCGGCGGCGGCGCCAAGTGGCGGGAGGAGGCTGGGGGGCGCGGAAATGGAGGAGGGGCGGCGGGGCTGATGATTGGGGGCGCGGAAAACAAGGAGGAAGGGGGGAGAAGGCCGAAATTGGCAAGGGGAGGTTTATATATAAGGAAGGGGCTAGGGTTAGGGGTTTTGCTCCGTTTTCGGACCGTTCGATCGCCATCGGATGGCTCCGGGGTGGAGAGGGTCTAGGTGAGTGGCTAGTGGGCTGTGAAGAGAGGCCTGGGGCTGATAGGAGAGAAGAGAAGTGAGGCCGGGGACTGTTAGGAGACGAAAGCGTCCGGCGAGAATACCGCAGCGGTGCCGCTATATATTTAATGATTGGGCTATCAAACGAGCTCCGAATGCGACGAAACTTTGCAGGCGGTCTACCGGTGCTATACCAAGGCCGCTTGACAAACCTCGGTCCATTCCGAGACCGTTCAACACCCGCACACGAAAAGAGGTAAAAGGGAGCGCCGGGAGACATAGGGCGCGGATTGCAAAAGCGGACAACGGGAAAATGCTCGGATGCATGAGACGAACACGTATGCAAAATGAAATGCGCATGATGACATGATATGAAATGCAAATGATGACATGGCAAAGTGCAACACGCAAGCAAATGACATGGCAACGACGGCGAATAACTGGCAGACACCTGGCACATCGAAACCGGGGCGTTACAACACTCCTCCACTAACAAGAGATCTCGTCCCGAGATCTTAGGACCGAGACGGAAGGGAAAAGGGAAGAGGAGAAACAAGAACTAAAGAGAAGAAGCAAAGAATCGAGAGCACTAGAGAAGACGAGGGGAACGACGAGAATAACGAGAATCGAAAGCTCACGGAATCAGAAAGACTATGAACCACTCCGGTTCGAACGAGATAAGAAACGAATAAGACTGAAAGGACTTAGGCAGCACTCCGGTTGAACAAGGAAAGGAGTTGGAACTGAGTTTGACAAAATGGAACGACAGTTGCCGAGAGGAACAACACAATGCCTCCGGAAGAATTGAAAGAGTTGAATGAAAAGAACGGAGAAGAAAATGACAACTTGTGCCACGAGTGAAATTGAAAGCATCTTTAGAAGGAAGGTTTAAACGGAGTTGTTGAGAAAAACAACAATGAAAGAATAAGCTTGTTGTGGACTTATAGATAACATCTCAAAATTATGAGGTGATCTCCGACCACAAACGGAAATGATTGGATAGCTTAGAAGAACGAAGAAATGCACAACTCCACTTCGAAAGAATACGGAGAATTAATTGCACTTCGAGATGCAAGAAGAAAAGATACTTGAGCTCCTTGAACAATAATCTTGATGAATACTTGAAGAATGAATTAAATCATGAAGAACCACCGTGAAGAACTCCGGTAACAAAAGGATGGCGAGATAAAATGAAGGATGAAATAATAGATGAGCGTTGTGATGAATTAGATGGAGGATTCCGACGAAATGGCCGAGGAAATTTGAACTCCGGAAAAGAAAAGATGAAAACACTTGGATCTAGAATTTATTCAACAAGAACAAACTCCGAAGGAAGGGATTACTCACTTTGATGAAATAGGAATAAGATTTATTGTATGCTTATCCTTCATCAAATTAAATTGATGACAAGCAATGGATTTTTGCATATTACTTATTCTTCTTGAAAAGAGATTGAGAAGTGACATAACGCAAACTTGAGAAGGTCTTCATGAACCACCGGTAGGATTCGAAAGAACGAATGGATTAAAATGATAATCAAGGAAAAAGAATCTTGAACGAACCACCGTAAGAATTCGGAAATGACTGACGAAAGAGAATGAATCGCCGGGAAGAAATAGAAGAACAAATATGCTAGAGGGGATTTAGATGCAAAAGAACAAAGAGATCATGAGCTGATTAAAGAACACTTGAACGAAGCACCGGGATAAATAGAGAACGATAACTGGAATGATGGCCTCCGGTGAAAAGAAATGGAAAAACAACTCCTGATATACTCCGGATGGGTGAGAAGAATAGCACAACTAGAAACAACTAGATATGATAACATCGAGCTAGCACCGCGAATCTCTGGGAGAACGGACAAGATTTAGAGGAAAAATTCCTCTGCGATCTTCCAATGACGACGAGAAAACACCACCAAAATTACTGAGATACTCCGGGAGAATGGAAAGCGAAGAGGTTGAGCCAACAATGAAATGATTTGAAATCGATCTTGGAAAAATACCTGACTGATGAAATTCATACTTACGTCAAATTTCAAAAAGAACTTGAGAATAACTCCGGGGAAATTAGAAGAGTCAGGTAAGATCCTGGGAAAAGATCTGTGGGTTAGGGCCCACTAAAAGAAAAACACCGTTGGAAAGGGATGTTGACCAGATAGATGATGCACCGGAACAATCGAGATATTAGAATGAGGTGATAACCTCGAATTAATTGGAACACAGACAAATCTCCTGAGATGTCTTGAACACTCCGGAAGGATAAACTGGCGAGAGGCGAACGAGCAAAGGGAAAACACTTGATCCGAGGAAAAGAATATGATCAACACCGAAAAACTTGAATTGAATCCACCGGGGAAGAAAAAGAGATGAAGAATGTCGTACAAAGCGAGAATTCACGGTTGAAATAATTGAGGAAAGATGAAGAGACTCCACACGAATGAAATAGATGGTGAAAAAGACTCGAACTCCGGGAATAAGAGGGTGGGAGGGCGGGAAAAACAAAGGCAACTTGGAAGGGGAAACAATGAATATCTTGAAGAGAAAACACCGGTTGAAATCATTGAGGAGAGAGAGCAAAACTTCACACGAGTAGGATGGATACTCGATAACAGACTCCGGTTCCGACAAGAAAAGGGTGGGTTGGTGGGAAAAGAAAACAACTAAGGATTGAACTTGCAAAACAAAGAGGGTCGAAACACCATGACGAGAAATGCACCGGATGCAAAGAGCTGAGGAACAACGATCGGAAAACCAACTGCGTGATCCTAAAGAAAAATTTGAACAGGAAGAGGAGTAATTCAAAACACCTACGTCAAGATTCCTCACCAGAGCGACGAAGGGACTGAGGAGTAAAAAGAATTCCAACTCTCTGATATAACTAGACTCAGAAAATAGTTTTCTTCTAGACTCAACAACGGCCAACAAACAAGGGGGCTCCTAAGGTCAGTCGAGGCTCTGATACCAACTTGTCACGCCCAATATGCGACCCTATCCAAAAGGAACTCGACGGTCCCACCAAGGATAGACCCGCATATTGAAACGCTTTTGCAAGGTGGATATCATTACATCAACATTACATAATACATAGGGATACATACATAAGGCACAAATGCCACAAGAATACATCAACATCTTATACAAGATCAACATCCGACTACGGATGAAACATAAACAGAAACTCAAACAACATCCACCCTGCTAGCCCAGGTGCCGACCTGGAACCTATCCCCGATCGAAGAAGCCAGAAGAAGAACTCCAATACAAGCAAACATCGCTCTCGCGTCATGATCATCGCAAACCTGTACCTGCAACTGGTGGTGTAGTAATCTGTGAGCCACGAGGACTCAGCAATCCCATTACCATGGGTATCAAGACTAGCAAAGCTTAATGGGAAAAGGAAGGGGTAAGGTGGTGAGGTTGCAGCAGCGGCTAAGCATAATATGGTGGCTAACATACGCAAATGAGAGCGAGAAGAGGAACAAAGGAGCGGTCGTCAACTAGTAATGATCAAGAAGTGATCCTGAACTCCTACTTGCGTCAGACATAACACAGAAACCGTGTTCTCCTCCCGATCAACCCCGAAAAGACACACTCACGGTTACGCACACGGTTGGTGTATTTTAATTAAGATCAACTTCGGGTTTTCTACAACCGGACATTAACAAATTCCCATCTGCCACATAACCACGGGCACGGCTTTGAAAGTTCAAACCCTGCAGGGTGTCCCAACAGCCCATGATAAGTTCTCGCGATCAACGAAGGATATTCCTTCTCCCCGGGAAGACCCGATCAGTCTCGGAATCCCGGCTACAAGACATTTTGACAGCAATAAAACAAGACCAGCAAAGCCGCCCGGATGTGCCGACAAATCCCGATAGGAGTCGCATGTACCTCGTTCTCAGGGCACACCCGGATGAGCAGTCCGTACAACTAAAACCAGACCTCAAGTTGCCTTGAGGGGGCGCTGCACAGGGCTCTAGTTCGGGCCAGCACTCGAAGGAGCACTGGTCCAGGGGGGCTAAAATAAAGATGACCCTCGGGCTCCGAAACCCAAGGGAAAAAGGGCATAGGTGAGGCAAATGGTAAAACCAATGTTGGGCCTTCTTTGGAGGAGTCTTATTCAAAGCGAACTGTCAAGGGGTCCCATAAATCACCCGACCGCGTTAGGGACGCAAAATCCGGGAACATAATACCGATATAGCGGAAACTAGGGCGGCAAGAGTGGAACAAAACACCAGGCATAAGGCCGAGCCTTCCACCCTTTACCAAATATATAGATGCATTAATTAAATAAGATATATTGTGATATCCCAACAAGTAAACATGTTCCAACAAGGAACAACATCTCCATGTTCCAACAAGGAACAAACTTCATCTTCACCTGCAACTAACAACGCTATAAGAGGGGCTGAGCAAAGCGGTAACATAGCCAAACAACGGTTTGCTAGGAAGGGTGCAAAAGGTTAGAGGCTGGCATGGCAATTTGGGAGGCTTGAGCTGCAAGTGATAGGTAGCGCAGCATAGAGAAAGAACGAAGCAACTAGCATAGCAATGATAGTAGTGAGATCAAGGGTAGCGGTCATCTTGCCTGAAATCCCGCAAGGAAGAAGAACGGGTCCATGAAGAAGACGAACAGATGAAGCCGATCCAAGCGTAGACGAACGAATCCTCACGATCGCAACGAAACAGGAACTAACAAGAAGAAGCACACAACATAGTAAACACACCACACATGAACAAGACATGATGCTCAACCAAGCATGATGCATGACAAATCTAGATGAAGCTACTCATGGCAAGATATGATGCAAACAAGAGCAACACATCAAGGCAAGTTTAAATGAGGCCGGGAACAACATATAACAATTCCGGTAAGTCCTCATATGCAAATTTCGAAATTGTTCCAGATCTGAATAAACCTTAAGTTCAAGTTGTTAAACAGCAATTTAGGATGCACCAACATGATCTACACGAAATTCTAGTCAAGTTACATATAAAGTTCATTAGATTCGGAGCTACGGCCAAGAAGATATGAGCAAAACAAGTTAAACATGGCATTGATGCAAAATGCATACAAACATCAAGCAAACACCTCAAAACAAGGATGCAACATGATAATATGAAGCTACATGCAAAATCAAGCAAGTTTCATATAGACCACACTCAAAACGGAGCAACGTTTCAACACATACACGCTATACAAGACATGACAACAATCTGTCCATAACAGCAACTAGGCATATTGCAAGCATCAAAACGACATGCTACAGCATCTTAACATAATAACAAAAGGCATGGGCATGATGTACAGGTAAAGCATGATAAAACATGAACACTGAGCTATCTCCAGAAACAACTAGAACATGCTCAAACACACATGGCAAGATTGCAAATAATAACAGTTTCAGACTTTAGCAGAAATAACATCAGGTTGCAATGTTTAGAGCTATCAAACAACATGCTACAGGAACTTATCATGGCAAACAAAGGCATGGCATGAATCTACTAATTGCATAGAACAAAAGTCCCTTACTGGCCATGAGCCAAAAGGATCAGAAAATATGATGGCACCCATGTAAACATAGCAAGTTATATTACAGATTCATACATGGCAGAAACAATGTTAAGTAGGCATGTTGGTGAGCTTGAACCACTCACCACAGAGCAATACATGGCATGGCAAGGCAATCAACAGTAAGAAGACATGGCATAGAAGCTATACATGGCAATAACAACAACATAGCATGCAAGGATCAACTACAACAACCTTGGCAAAATTGAATAACATGTAAACAATCTGCCAGGAAACATTTTATAGCAAAAGTAGAGCTCGATTGGCTCAAGCTATGGCACTCCATAATTTCAAACAAGGGCATGGATGGATAGAGCAATACATGTATAACAAAACATCCTTACTGAAGTATCTCAAAATATGCATGGATCTCTCGGTAGCATCAAGTTAACATGGCATAAAAATATCAGCAAAACAGGGCTGAAATCGGCAACATCAGGACACCTAGTTTGCATGCTTGTGCTAGTCACCACAGAGATCACAAAAAATACATAGCAAGCACCACTGTAAAGATGGCATGGCATATTACAAAACACATGTAGGACTCAAGTTCATAGGGTGCACACATCAATCATGGCAAAAATGACAAAAGTGCATGTTCTATTAAGAAACAGAAACTAACATCACATAGCCCTCTTCCAACAGCATTTCGGGCATCAAGTTGAGCTCAAATGAAAATGATGCAATGAGATGAAATGATCTACTCTTCAAGACGAACAATTTTACATATTACATGCGCAAAACGGAGCTATATGCAGAGAGTTATGGCATGATGAAAATGCAACAAAATATGCAACAATATCGGGGACTTAGACGATTTCACCTCCGGGAAGTCAACCCGGGACGGATGGATCCGGGACGGCGCGGTACAGGACGGGGACGAGGGCGTTTGGAACTACGAACGGGTGGATCTCATCCACCCGGGCGGTTCTCGCCGGAGGACGACCGGAGTTGGCGGGGGCGCCGGAGGAGGAGGCGGGCGCGACGCCGGAGGAGGAGGCGGCGCGGCGCTGTGGGCCGAGGGCGTGAGGGGGCTCGAGGCGGCGGCGGCGGGCGCGCCGGGCGGCGCCAGCGGGAGAAGAGGCCAGCGAGGCGGGGAGATGGCGGTGGCGGGCGCCACGGCGAAGACGGGCGACGGCGGATTGGAGGGCGGCGCGGGTACCGCATGGTCGACGGCCGGGCGAAGCCTCGCCGACGGCGATCGAGGCGGAGGCGACGCTGGCCCCGCGGCGCGGCGCGGCGAGATGGGACGAGGCGCAGCGGCGGGGATCCGGCGTCTGTGGCGCTTCGCTGGGGCGAAGCTTGGACGCTGGCCCCGGCGGGCTTCATGAGCCTGGTTCGCCCGGCTCTGGGCGGGCCACGGGAAAAGCGTTAAGCGGGACGCGTGGCCCTCGCGGAGTTGGTTGGCGGGCGCTCGAGGCGGGCGCGGCTGGCTGGCGGAGTCGGGGCGGCGTGTCGCGCTCCGGTTAATGAGCCTTGGCGCAGGGCGCCAAGTGAGAGGAGGAGGCTGGGGGCGCGGAAATGGAGGAGAGGCGGCGGGCTGATGATTGGGGCGCGGAAAACAAGGAGGAAGAGGGGAGAAGGCGAAATTGGCAAGGGAGGTTTATATATAAGGAAGGGGCTAGGGTTAGGGTTTTGCTCCGTTTGGACTGTTCGATCGCCATCGGATGGCTCGGGTGGAGAGGGTCTAGGTGAGTGGCTAGTGGGCTGTGAAGAGAGGCCTGGGGCTGAGAGGAGAGAAGAGAAGTGAGGCCGGGGACTGTTAGGAGACCAAACGTCCGGCGAGAATACCGCAAGCGGTGCCGCTATATATTTAACGATTGGGCTATCAAGCGAGCTCGAATGCGGCGAAACTTGGCAGGCGGTCATCTGGTGCTATACCAAGGCCGCTTGACAAACCTCGTCCATTCGAGACCGTTCAACACCTGCACACGAAAAAGAGGTAAAAGGGAGCGCCGGGAGACATAGGAGCGCCGGATTGCAAAACGGACAACGGGGAAAATGCTCGGATGCATGAGACGAACACGTATGCAAAATGAAATGCGCATGATGACATGATATGAAATGCAAATGATGACATGGCAAAGTGCAACACGCAAGCAAATGACATGGCAACGACGGTGAATAACTGGCAGACACCTGGCGCATCGAAACCGGGGCGTTACAAACCTGTTCCAGAATTTCTGGGGTGATTCTCCGGGCTGTTGAGTTATGTGACTTAGATCGTCTGCATCCGGAGGGCGGACATAGATCCCCTGAAAATTTGCCTGAAACGCATCCTCGAGCTCTCCCCAGCTTCCAATGGTATTTTCGGGGAGGCTTTTAAGCCAATGCCGAGCTGGCCCTTTGAGTTTGAGGGGTAAGTATTTTATGGCGTGGAGATCATCTCCTCTAGCCATGTGTATGTGGAGGATGTAATCCTCAATCCAGACTCTAGGGTCTGTTGTTCTGTCGTATGCCTCTATGTTTACGGGTTTGAATCCCGCTAGAAATTCATGATCCAGCACCTCGTCGGTGAAACATAGGGGATGTGCGGCGCCCCTGTATTGGGGTGTGCCGTGATGTTCGGATATTTGGCGTGTGGCATTGCTTTGAGGAGCTTGCTTTCTCGGCCCATAGACGGACCTAACTGGGCCATCCTTTTGATGTGAATCCTTATGCGGATCGCGTACAGGCTTGTGTGCGGCGCCGTTTGCCGCTCTCTTTTTGCCGTGGGGTCGTCCATCCGACCGGGTGGCCTTCTTACTTTTTTATTGTGGGGGCTCTATGGCCTCCTCATCAAATTCGGGCAGTAGCTTTCTCTTTGGGTAGCTCTTTGTTCGGCGACTATCGCCGTATTTGTCCGCGGTGTTGAATACTTTGCTCCATCTGATCCTGGGTGCATCTTCCGCTGTTTTGAGCTTCCGCTTCTGCTTTTTCAGGCTACGCGCAGTGGCAACGAGCCTTTTCTGGAGGTTATTTTGCTCCAACAATTTGTCCGGCGTGAGATCGTCCGGACTGTTGTCTTCGCCGGGGACGGGTTGTTTGTCCAAGTTGTTTTGTTCGGACGATTGCTCGACAGCATGTTAAATGAATCCACCGGTTCACCCTGCTCTATGGCTGGGTCTCTGTTGGCGGGACTTGGTTGGCGTTTACGTTGCCGTTTGACTGCGCCGAGGATTTATCCTTCGTAACGTCCGTTGTTCCTCGTCTTCATTTCCTTTAGGTGTATCCACCATGTATACATCATGGGATGAAGTGGTTGTCCAGCATCCTATAGGCGCTGGTTCATGGTTGTCTCCTACATCGTCGTCCATACCGTCTATGTCTTCGGAGTCGAAATCGAGCACGTTGTGTAAGCTTTCGACAGTTTCTACGAAGTGGGTGGTGGGTGGGCGTTGAATTTCTTCGTCGTCCACATCCCAACCTTCCTGTCCGTAGTCCGGCCAGGGCTCTCCGGATAAAGAGATAGACTTTAGTGAATTCAGGATGTCGCCAAAGGCGAGTCTTTGAAAGATGTCATGCAGTGAACTCCATGACCGGCGCCCAATCGGATTCGATTGGCAGGGGCTCGGAGGGTTCGGAGTCCAGAGAGGAGTCCGGCACACTGGAGTCGAGGTCTTCGCAAAGGACAGGGATGGAGTTTGGCTCCATCGCCGTAGAGATTGTAGCCCCCGAGGCGGTGTCCAACCACTCGTATTCGATCGGGAATCCGGCTCCGGATTAAGGGTCGGAGTGGATGCTGGTGCGGCCTCCAGGGCACTGTTCGGCTCCAGAGCTAGATCATGCCCATCGAGACAGTGCGACACGCTTTGCTGCGGCTCGAATCCGTCGAAGATCAAGTCTCCGCAGATATCGGCCGTATAGTTCAAACTTCCAAATCTGACCTGATGGCCAGGGGCGTAGCTTTCGATCTGCTCGGATGGCCTGCGAATCGCCCGCATTGCAAAGCCGCGAATCTGAAGATCTGTCCGGGAGAAAAGTCTCACCCTGGACCGCGTTGTTGTTGATGATCGAAGGAGCCATCGGGCCTATCGGTGACAACACAGAAGAACTCTCAATGTGTCACATCCCAGCTAGACCATGCATTAGGGTGTGCATCATGTTTAAATTTCATTTGAATTTGAAATGGGAAGACAGAAACCCCCGAACCCCCCTTAATTCAACTAGGGTTTACGGAAAAATTATTTCAATGAACCTGAAATGCCCTTCAAAATGCTCATCATCTTTGCTTTGGTTCAGAGCCTATGTCAAAAGTGGTGCATCATTTTCTAGGTCATCCAAAGGTCCTTGAATTAAATCATTGGTATTTGAACTTGAGCATTTCAAATTATATAAAATATTTCAAATGCCCAAAAATTGCCAAACCAAAATGTTTCATGTTGGAAATATTTCAACAATGGACCAGGAGCATTTTGGTGAATTTTAAAACTATTTTGGTATTTTTAAAAACTCCACAAAGTTGCAGAAAAATAGAAAAAGATAAAACAAGAAAGAACTTACCTGGCGCCTCCCTACCCGCCCACTGCTGCCCAGCCCAGCCCACCATGGCGCCAATGTGGCTGCTTGGCTCGGCCAGGCAGGCAGCCAGGTGCTCGGCGGCGGGCACCGCATGGGTGCCACGCACCTGGTCGCCGCCTCGCCGCTCCTCTCGCCAGCTGCCGACGGGGATCACCTCCTATCTCTCCCCCGAACCCCCTGGACACCTCCTCTCCTCCCCAGTTCCTCTCTCTCGCGCTCCCCCACCTTGGCCGACGCCGCCGCCGCCGCACCATCGCCGTAACCGCGCTCCCCGCCGTCCGTTCTCTTCCTCACCTTGTCTAGGAGCTCCGCCGCTCTCCACTACCCCGAACTAGCCGAGCCCCGCCTGCTCAAGTGAACCGAGTCCACCCCACAGACCTCGACCGAGTTTGCCGTCGCTGGAGATCCCCTTCAACGCCGTCATCGTTCCGGCCCGTCCCCGACCTCAACGAGTGCTTCTACGAGTTGCCCGTGAGCCCATCTACCTCCCCTTCCATTTCTCTCTCGCTCTCGAGCAGCGTAGCAACCGAACGGAGCTCACCCACACCCGCCGCCGTGGAGCTCGTCGCCGACGTGCTCCCGGTCACCCTCCGGCCACCTCTTGGTGTCCTTCACACTCACCGCACCCCATGGAGTCTAACCATGCACTTCCCGCACCTCACCGACCCCTCTAGCCCTAAGTTCGTCTTCGGCCGAACTCCGGCGGCCGCCTAGGTCGTCGCCGGCCGATTCCGCCACCCGACCCCAACCGACTCCACCAAGAGTCGCATGGCTTGTCCCCAGCCTACCCATAGCCACCCTCCATGGCTCGTTTGGTCGCCGGAATGGCCAAACGCACTTCCGCCCGCCGCGTCTGGCTCGCTGGCGGCTAGACATGGTGCAGCCGGCGTGGACTTTGACCACGGTGGGCCTGGTTGACTCGATGAATCATCGCGAGATGGGGCCCAGCCTCGCTAACTAAATAGGTTTAGTTTTAATTAAACATTAGTTAAACTAATTACCCCGACACCTGGACCCTTGTCGGGTTTGACCTGGACGTCTCCGTTGACTTCGACGTCATGTCGACGATGGTCGATTTAATAATCTAATTTCTAGATTTATTCTAATATAGTAAATTCCAGAATATAATTCAAACTTCAAATGTTTATAACTTTTAATCTGTAACTCCAAATGCAAAGATTTATATATGAAAAATGATCAGAAAAATCCATTCTATCCATTGGTACAGGTTTCATGCATGTTAAAACAAGTTAACCTTGCTGTTTAAACAGAATAGGATAATGCACCTTTAGGGCTATTTTAAATGAGCTAGCATTTGAATCTTTGATTCAAATGGGTTCATCCCTTTTTGTTTTAGCTTGCATTAGACCAACACACATCCATATTGCCATGTCATAGCATGCATCATATTGTTGCATATTGTCATGTGTATTTACTTTCGGTATGCTTTTCGTGATAGGTCCTGCCCCCGAGGATAACCTCGACTATCCATCTGAAGGGCAGTACTCTACCCTCGTTCCATCAGGCAAGCAACCCATTGATCATTCCGATACAAACCCATGTTCTCGCTTCTGCTCTTGTTTTACTGCATTAAGACAACGCGATTCAAACTGTTGTGTGCTGCGGTAGTTGAACCCACTTCCTTTGCATGACCTGTCATTGCCACAGTAACTAGATGAAACCCACTAGTATGTGTAGGAGTTGATTGAGCCATGTTTGTAATTCCTACCATGCCATGCTTTCTATGCTTAGAGTTGTGTCAGGTCTGGCTCATCGGGATGATGAACTGGAGTGAAAGGTTGTGTTGGTTCGAGAGTGTAAGTGTTGAACACATTTTGGTAAAGGTATCGATGAGAGGCCATGTAGGAGTACATGGTGGGTTGTTTCATTGAAGCCGATCCTAAGAACTGAGATCTGTGTTTGTGATCCATGAAACAGTTACTACCACGCATTGGGATCCTTAATTGACCCTCTCGGCTTCTTAACCACCCTTGTTCTTAGTCCGGGAGTTGCAATTAGTTTCTGGTGTTTGTAGGATATGTGTTGGAGGCCGTGCGTAGCGCTGACCCTAGGGGTGGGCTATGATGCGGTAGATACACCGTGGCCGCAAAATCGAATGCCCGTTTGGTATCTCGGGAACCCTGCACACATCGTTCGGGGCCGTTAGTGGAAACCTCGGCGGACTCCTGCGGATGGAACCGAATAGGCGATAAACCTGGACTAGGTACTTGAGTGTTTAGGTAGGCTGTGGCCGACACCCACGTTGGGCTTCCGCTTGAAGGTTGCCGAGTACATGTCGTGTAAATGGCGGTAAGTGGTGAGAGCGTGTGTGAAGAAGTACACCCCTGCAGGGTTTGTAATATGATCTATTCGAATAGCCGTGTCCACGGAGAAGGACTTCTGGGTTACCTATATCACTTCATAGACAAGTAAATGGATACTACTAAAAGCCTCAAGATAAGTGTGAGTACCGTGGATGGCCCTCTCAAGGGATGACGAGAGAGGATCCACGGTGGAGTATTGTGATGGTGATTAGTGGACTCGTGTGCGACAAATGCTTTACAAGTGGTGTCACGTAGGATAGCTTAGCCAAGAGTCAAAGCTGGCTTGCTGCAAATAACTCCACCACCTTCTTGAGAATGTGCATGTATGATAGGATTCGTGGTAAGACTTCTTGAGTACCTCCGTACTCATGTTTGCTTAATTAATGTTTTCAGAGGACAACACTACCCTCCGATGGGTTCTATGTAGATCTCGACTTGACGAGTGAGCTAGCCACCGTGTGGTGATCTCAGGCTTGTGAAGGGCCATTGTAGATAGAAAGGCTCCAACAAGCTTTCTTTCTTTCTAGAGTCTGTACTCAGACTAGTTTGCTTCCGCATGTGCTTGTATGCTCATATGACTTGAGTGTTGGGTCATGTGACCCCTACCTGTATGAATATGTTATGTATGGCTCCTCGGAGCCTCTTAAATAAAGTACTTTGAGTTGTAGAGTTTTGTTGTGATGCCTTGTTGTATTTACTCATATCGGGCATATTGCGTGCATGATTGAAATGCTTGGTATGAGTGGGATCCGACAAACTAGTTGTTTATCCTTGGCAGCCTCTCATATGGGGAAATGTAGTCTCGTGCTTACGGCGATAGTAGTCCGCTACAGCCCGGTTCACCGAGTCCTGCTAGCCCAAGACTACTGCTTGGACACTTGACTGGCGGCATGTGTTGCGCCGTTCCTATGTCCGTTCTTCGGGAAATGTCACGCGGTGGTATTCGAGTCCTGTCTAGCCTGCTACAGCCGGGATACCGGAGTCCTCATAGCCAGTGCTACAGCCCGAATATATACGTTGATGACCGACATGCTCGATGTGATTCATGTATGCCTGTCCCCATAGGTTAGCGCGCTTTGGGTTCACGACTAGCCATGTCGGCCCGGTTCTCTGTCATGTGGATGCTAGCGACACTATCATATCGTGAGCCAAAAGGCGCAAACAGTCCCGGGCCATGGTAAGGCGACACCCGTGGGAATACCGTGCGTGAGGCCGCAAAGTGATATGAGGTGTTACCGGCTAGGTCGATGTGACTTGGAATCGGGGTCCTGACACAATGAAAGCACCAATGTCGGTGTCAAAACCGGCGGATCTCGGGTAGGGGTCCCGAACTGTGCGTCTAGGCGGATGGTAACAGGAGACAAGGGACACGATGTTTTTACCCAGGTTCGGGCCCTCTCGATGGAGGTAATACCCTACTCCTGCTTGATTAATATTGATGATATGGGTAGTACAAGAGTAGATCTACCACGAGATCAACGAGGCTAAACCCTAGAAGCTAGCCTATGGTATGATCGTCGTTCGTCCTACGGACTAAAAAGCCTCCGGTTTATATAGACACCGGATAGGTTACGGTTACACAGAGTCAGTTACAATGGTAGGAGATCTACATATCCGTATCGCCAAGCTTGCCTTCCACGCCAAGGAAAGTCCCATCCGGACACGGGACGAAGTCTTCAATCTTGTATCTTCATAGTCTTGGAGTCCGGCCGTGATGATAGTTCGGCTATCCGGACACCCCCTAGTCCAGGACTCCCTCAACACCGAACCCAGTGGGTGAACAGATGCAAGGTGCAAATTCATGATAGATGCACATAAGGTTTGAAAACGCTCATCCATGGACAACTTACGAATAATAAAGCAGCAGTTTACAAGTAACATATCCTAACAGAACGAAGATCAAGCTGAAGACCAGTCGCAAATCAACTTACTATCCCACTTACCTGGATGTTGGTTTGAAGGGTAGAGCTAGCATCATAGGTAGCCTTGCTGGCCTCATACACCACCTTCATTTGGTCCATCATTAGGCCTGCTTGGCGTATGGCTTCCTTAGCAGCGCCTACCTGGTCCTCCGGTACATGATGAGTAACAAAAAGCGGAGTTGGTGGAACATATGAGGCAGCCAGGGGAGCTGAAGCCTGGAGCTGCACAGTCAGAAAAGCTTGAGCAGTCGACGCCGAAGGTTGATCGGTCGACACAGGATAAGGAAAAGAAACATAAGTCTGAATTGGATCTTCGGTTTGCTGAACTACTGGTTTTGGCGCTGAAGTCGAGTGGGACGCTTTGTTGGCAGGCACCTTCTTGCTCAGAGCCCTGCCCCTTCTCCATGTGTTCCTTTGTGGCACTTCTTCATGATCATCATCGTCTGGAAGTTCAATAACGTTTGGTGGCGCTACAAAACACTCGGCCGTAAGAATTCAGTCAACCGAAAGGACAATTGGCAAAATAAGAGCATGGCTATGAGTTGTACCTGCTCGAGAAGTGGCTGCATCTGTAGTTTCCTTGTCATCTTGCTCCTTGTCGATATCCATGGACGTCCCAGAAGTAGCAGCGCTGAGAGTTCCAAAACTCACTCGGTCAAGCAAGCGAATGAGTCGAAAATAACATAGAAGACAAAGAGGTGAAACAAATACTAACGCAGAAGCAACAGGGACATCCACCTTGATCTTGGGCGGGGCCTTCCGAGGCTTCGGTGGGACAACCTTGGGCTGCTTAGCGGCCTTCTCCGACGGTTCTAAAGTCGAAGTCCGAGTGCGCTTTGGCACTTGCGTGCTTGGTGGAGCTGCCTTGACACGCCCACTTGTGGGGTCTTGGGATTGTTTGGATCGACGCTCTAAGCGGGGCGGCGAGTGGACCTCCTCGCTGCCACCCGAGTCGTCGCTGTCATCTTCACTTCCATCTCCGGATTGCCTGTAGGCGCTTTTGTCTGCGCTCTCCTCTCCCTCCTGGAGTTGTTCCTCGTTTGGCATCGAGTACATCTTGGTGTAAATCTGCAAGGCGCAAGTCATCAAGAGTCAATCAGATTCAAGAGCAATTGCAGATCGAAAGAATAAAGCACTTAGTATTTTGAGCCTGACCTCTTTCGGCTCGTGGTTGGTGTCGAATGGAGATACGTCCAATTTGCATCATGCTTTTATATCAATATTTAGTGCATATTGGGCTGTTATTACACATTATATCTCAATACTTATGGCTATTCTCTCTTATTTTACAAGGTTTACCATGAAGAGGGGGAATGCCGGCAGCTGGAATTCTGCCTGGAAAAGGAGCAAACATTGGAAACCTATTCAGTACTGCTCCAAAAATCATGAAACTCCATGAAACATGTTTTTGGAATTAATAAGAATCATTGTCGGTGTCAAAACCGGCGGATCTCGGGTAGGGGGTCCCAAACTGTGCGTCTAGGCGGATGGTAATAGGAGACAAGGGACACGATGTTTTTACCCAGGTTCGGGCCCTCTCGATGGAGGTAGTACCCTACTCCTGCTTGATTAATATTGATGATATGGGTAGTACAAGAGTAGATCTACCACAAGATCAGAGAGGCTAAACCCTAGAAGCTAGCCTATGGTATGATTGTTGTTCGTCCTACGGACTAAAACCCTCCGGTTTATATAGACACCGGATAGGGTTAGGGTTACACAGAGTCGGTTACAATGGTAGGAGATCTACATATCCGTATCGCCAAGCTTGCCTTCCACGCCAAGGAAAGTCCCATCCGGACACGGGACGAAGTCTTCAATCTTGTATCTTCATAGTCCAGGAGTCCGGCCAACGGTGATAGTTCGGCTATCCGGATACCCCCTAATCCGGGACTCCCTCAGTAGCCCCCGAACCAGGCTTCAATGGCGATGAGTCCGGCGCGTTGATTGTCTTCGGCATTGCGAGGCGGGTTCGTCTCCAAATTCCATATACTTGTCGAATAGTGTCCGGCTTCTGATAAATGCGGCGCTCCTTGGCTTCTACGCCCGATAATGGCCATCTTCCACGTGTTTGAATGAATGCGAAAAGCCAGGGTATTTTTACACTTACACCCCTAGCTGCGCAAATGAGCCGCCTATAAAAGGGACGAGGATCTAGATCTGAGTCACACCATCCCCCCCTCCGCGAGCTTTCATTGGAGCGCCTCTTACAAAACCCATTCCATCATGGACAGCCGTCGCGGCTCCTCCTCTCGCGCTCCCAGCCCTTAGCCTGGAAATTGGGAGAGATGCTCAGTCCCGCAAAGCGAGCTAGTTATACTCCAAACCAAGGGATTTCTTCCCCCGGCCTTCATGGCTCCGGTTCGAGCCGGACTTGCCACCTACAAGGGCGGAAAGCAAGCGGAGAGTGTCCCCGATCCCTCTAAAGGAGAGCGGGTGTGCTTTTTCTCTTTTCTAGTAAGAGGACTCGGATTTCCAATCCATCCGTTTCTCCGCGGGCTCTTGGAGTTCTACGGCCTCCAGTTGCACCACCTTACGCCTGCCTCCATTTTGCACATCGCGGGCTTCGTGACTCTGTGCGAACTGTTCTTGGGCATCGAGGCTCATTTTGCGCTGTGGAAGAGATTATTCTGCCTAGTACCCCGTTCTCATGAGGGGTCAATATATCAAGTGGGCGGAGCCGAACTATGGCGCATCGCCGGGACCGGATACTTATCCGGAACCCCAAAGAAGGCGTCCGAGGAATGGCCCTCGGAATGGTTTTACATGGAGGATGTCCCGCTGCCGGATCTTGTTCGGATTGGCCTTCCAGAGTTTAGCAACGCTCCTCTGAAGAAGCGCCTAAGCTGTCGCCCGCGGAGCCCCCAGAAGGAAAATGATCGGGACGTCCTTTACTTGATGAGCCGAATAAGATTACTGGCTCATGCCGGATTGACCATGATTGGAGTCATGGCAATCTGCATTATGAGGGGAGTGCAGCCACTCCAATATAGGGGCCACCCCATGTGGGACTTCAACGGGGAGGACGATGCCACCCGCCATGGCCGCAAAGGGACGGGATCGGTCACCGAACTGGTGAAGACCTTGTCCGCCATGTACAAAGGGGGAGAGGAGGATTTTCTCCGCGTCAATCCACTGAGCGGGTTTTCTTCGAATAATCCTCAAAGTTGGCTAAGCAAATATCTTTTGTGGCATGTCCGATCCATGTTCCCGTGGTTAAACATCTCATTTCATGGTTTCTACGCAGGAACTGCGCCAGGCCGTGGAGAAGATACACAGCCCGACCCCACAACCCGAGGATCCGGAACGGTCCCTCGATCCGGCCTCCGAAGAGGACCCGGATATAAAGGTGTAGTTGATCGATGGGGTGTTCCACCAACTTAGCATCGACAATGCTTTGGTTGCCATTACGGCCGACTACCCCGGATTATTTCCGGCCTCCCAGGAAACCGTGACCGAAGTCCGGATACCATGACCCAGCCGTGCTTTACCTCTAATCAGCACGTGTTTGATGGTGTTTCGCAGGGGGTGCCTTCGAGGCAGGAGGCCGAGCCCGCGGCGGCTAGCCAACAAGGGGCAGTACGGCCCCACAGGCTAAAAAGAAGTGCGGTCCGGATCCAAACTCCGCCGCAACGGTATGGCGTGTCACCATATTCCTGTGATTGATTCTCGAAGGCGATTAACGCTGGTGCTCTTTTCAGGAAAAAGAGCGCCGCCGGATTGAGTCCGGAGGTTGCTAATCGAACCTCCGCCGCCAGGCTCCAAAGGCGGGTCCGGAAGCGGAGGCGAAGACGAGGCGCGTCGTCGGATGCTCCTCCGGCGAGAGGATGCCGACAGATTGTCCGCCACCAACTCCGAGGTGGAGAGCGCCATGAATCACAAAGCGCCGCGGACAGTTCTTCGTGACGCATGTTTCTCCCAAGAGGCCTTGAATGCCTTCAATTGGAGATGCGCACTCCGTGCCGCCAAGATGGTCTAGCGAGCCACGGAGCAGTATGTAAAGGACATACTGGTGAGGAAATTTGTGATTATATATGCCAAGAGTCTCCCGAGACTTAAAATAGTTAGAATAACTGATTTAAGGATCATTTGTTATCAGGATCTTACAAAAAGAATACCCGACTGTCCTGGGAGCTTGAAGAATGCAAGGCCCATTGAGGCCAAGACTAGCCACTACAGGGGGAGCCACAGAGACCCCCTCTGGTAATATATGCTTCAAAAGATAAATAGTTTATGAAGTGCGGCGGGTGTGTAAATCTGACAATAATATTGCAGATGGCGCCGGACTAGATCCGGACAAGCAACAGCTCCTACGCCAGCTAAGGGCTGGCGAGAGCGTGCTTACGAGGGTGCGGCAGAAGAAAAATAACCTCCAAGAGGCCAACACCCAACTGGGTGAGGAACTAAAGGATGTTCGTGCCCAGTTGTCTGACTCCGTAAAGGAGAATCGACGACTTTGTCGCGGCATTTTCAGTAAGTGCTTGAACGAACTTTGAAAGAGTTCGGCGAGGAAGGCGACTAACATAAACATGTATGCAGGTTTGCTCACAGGTCATCCTGAGGAGGAGATGCCCAGTTCTTCGGGTGATCTTCTTCCCGAACTGCGTCAGCTGCACGAACGAGTTCGACACGTGATGAAAGGCGTCGGTCAGGCCTTGTGGCCATCTATCTCCCTGCCCGAAAGCATTTGGGAGCTGGCAGAGCGGCTTCAAGGAGCACGGCGGCGCTTCCGACTATGGAAGATATTGGCCTGCCGTCAAGGCGCCAGGGAGGCCTGGGCCATGGTAAAGACGCGGTACACGAAGGCTGACCCAAACCACATGGCCGAGGTCGGACCGGTGGGGCCTGATGGGAAGGAGATCCCTGTAAGCTTAGTGTACGACCAAGTAGAATTGGCCGCCAAGTATTCCCAGCAAGATTGTAAATTAGATAGCCTATTAGATGGCATTAAGGAGGAATACAATGAGTCGAGTTGACTATGTAACTGAATATGACATGAAAAATGTCTTCTAGCCGGATTGTAGATCGTTTGTCATAGCGGACCTTTTCGCTTCGACCTCGTGACCCAATAGTCCGGAGTGTGTCCGAATACCCTCGCGGTTATATAAGAACCGGGGCATGCATGGAGACAAGGCGTAGGGGTCATTATTGCTGTATCAGACAAGTGCCCAAATAGTTATGTTATATTACATGGATAGTAAGAAACATATTCCAGGGAGAATAGTTCCGTTAAGGGTTCCTTTCGCTGGGAGGCATGCCCTAAAGTGCATGTCCAAACTGCTAAGAAAGCAGAAAATCATCTGGGGGCAGATGGATAAATAGTTAAAAATCATCTTTCAGTTCAACGACCGAATATTCCCTTAAGAATGCTAGCTTTCGGCTTCACCCGGTCGAGGTACACATCCGCTGACCCGGCAAGAACAATCGCAGAGGTGCTCCCTTTACCACCTAGCCGAACAATCGGGAACGTAAGGGTAAGCACAGGAGCCAGGCAACCCAGCTTGGCCAAAACTTAAGTCATATCGATGCATATAATGGTGAGTAAAAGGTACATGCGGAAGTTTGACACATGTGTTGGGCATGAAGCCCGTATAAATAAGCTTCTGTTAAAGAGGCCCCCAGGTATAATGAGCGCGGACAGCGCGTCAAGTATGTGCGAACAGAGCGCAAACGAGCCTCGAAAAGCTTCAAGAAGATGGAGGAGGAAGGAGAGAAATAAAAGACAGCAAAAATAGAAAATGTGGACGGAGGAAGGAGACGAACTTGGAGTCCGGCGCTTAGGCGTAGAATCTTCGTAGACGGGCTGCATTCCATGGGTTCGGCTCGAGTCGGTTATCCGATGCATTTCGCAGACGGTATGCTCCGCCGGTCAGGACCTGGTCGATGATGAAGGGACCTTCCCATTTGGGCTTGAGTTTGTCCTTTTTCTTGTCCGGCAGGCGCAGAACTAGTTCACCAACGTTGTAAGCTTTGGCCCGTACTTCCCTGCTTTGATATCTTCGAGCCTGCTATTGATAAAATGTGGAACGAGATCTTGCCACGTCTCGCTCCTCCACGAGTGCGTGCAAACTGTCCTGCCGATCGAGCTCGGCTTCTCTTTCTTCATACATGCGCATGCGAGGTGAGTCATGAATTATGTCGCAGGGCAAGACTGCTCGCACCGCATACCATAAAAAATGGTGTGAATCCGGTAGTACGATTCGGCGTGGTCCGCAGCCCCCAGAGTACGGAGTCGAGCTCCTCAACCCAGTGTGTGTTAGATTCCTTGAGAGACCGCACTAGTCTGGGTTTAATGCCGCTCATAATTAGACCGTTTGCTCGCTCGACTTGGCCGTTGGTTTGAGGGTGATAGACTGAGGCGTAATCGAGCTTGATGCCCATGTTTTTGCACCATAATTTGACCTCATCTACCGTGAAGTTGGTGTCGTTATCAGTGATGATACTGTGGGGGACACCGTAACGGTGCACTACCCCTGATATGAAGTCTATCACCGGTCCGGATTCGGCCGTTTTAACAGGCTTGGCCTCTATCCATTTGGTGAATTTATTCACCATGACCAATAGGTATTTTTGCTTGTGGGTTCCTCCCTTAAGGGGTCCAACCATGTCAAGCTTCCAGACCGCGAACGGCCAGGTGATGGGTATAGTTTTGAGGGCGGTGGGTGGCATGTGGCTTTGGTTAGCAAAAAGTTGGCAACCGATGCATCGTTGGACTAAATCCTGCGCATCTGCCCGGGCCGTCGGCCAATAAAATCCTGTACGAAAGGCCTTGCCTACAAGGGCCCGGGCTGCGGCGTGGTGCCCACCTAGTCTGGCATGAATTTCAGCCAGGAGGTTTCACCCTTCCTCCTCGGAGATACACCTTTGAAGGACTCCTGTTGTGCTTTTCTTATAGAGCTCTCCCTCATGGACTTTATAGGCTTTGGATCACCGTACTATGCAGCGAGCCTCATTTGGGTCTTTAGGGAGTTCCTGCCTAGTTAGGTAGGCTAGGAATGGTTCTGTCCACGGGGCGATAACCGCCATTATTTCGTGAGCGGAGGGTGTTATCTCGGTGGCAGAGCCTCCAATTGTGTCAGAGTGTTCGGTGTCCGACAGTGCGGTTGGGTCCGGATTGTTATTTTCGGACTCCCCTTCCCATAGTATGGATGGCTTGAACAGCCATTCCAGGAAGATGTTGGGCGGGACGGCATCGCGTTTTGCACCGATGCGTGCCAATATGTCCGCCGCCTGGTTGTTATCCCGGGCTATATGATGAAATTCGAGCCCTTCGAACCGTGCTGACATTTTTAGGACCGCATTGCGGTACGCTGCCATTTTCGGATCTTTGGCATCAAAGTCTCCGTTTATTTGAGATATCACGAGGTTCGAATCCCCGCGCACCTCTAGGCGTTTGATGCCCATGGAGACTGCCATCCGGAGGCCGTGCAGAAGGGCCTCGTATTCCTCTGCGTTGTTGGAGTCTGTATACATTATCTAAAGGACGTATTGGACTGCGTCCCCGGTTGGGGACGTCAGGACGACGCCAGCCCCCAGGCCGGCCAACATTTTGGAGCCGTCAAAGTGCATGATCCAATTGGAGTATGCGCCGTACTCTTTAGGGAGTTCGCCGGTCCATTCGCCGAAGTCGGCCAAAACCTGCGACTTAATAGCTCGTCGTGGCTTATAGGTTATGTCGAATGGAAGGAGCTCTATGGCCCATTTAGCAATCCGGCCCGTCGCGTCGCGGTTGTTTATAATGTCGTTAAGAGGTACTTTGGAGGCTACCGTTATCGAACACTCTTGAAAGTAGTGTCGCAGCTTCCGGGATGCCATGAACACCGCGTATGCTATCTTTTGATAATGTGGGTACCGGGACATGCATGGAGTTAGGACAGTGGACACATAGTAAACCGGTTTTTGAAGTTGGAACCGATGTCCGTCCGTTTCTCGTTCGACGACGAGCACCGCGCTGACAACTTGATGTGTTGCGGCGATATATAATAGCATTGGTTCGCCCACGTTGGGCGCGGCCAGGACCGGATTTGTTGCCAATATGGCTTTTATCTCTTCGAGTCCGGCCGTGGCGGCATCAAATCCACTCGAAGTGTTGGTGCGGCGGAGGAGGCGATAAAGGGTAACGCTTTTCTCCCAAGCGGAAATGAAGCGGCTTAGAGCCGCACGCATCCCATCAATTTTGTATTTTCTTGAGGTCTTTTGAATATCCAATTGTGACAGAGCTCGGATCTTGGCTGGGTTTGCTTCAATTCCTCTACGGACACAATGAAGCCTGTGAGCTTTCGGTTGGAACACAAGACGCATTTTTCCGGATTGCGCTTGATGTCGTATTTTTGAAGATTGTCGAATGTGAGCCTCAAGTCGTCTACTAGAGTTTCGACATGCTTGGTTTTGACGACCATGTCATCTACATATGCTTCCACTGTTTTGCCGATCTGGTTTGTCAGACATGTCTGAATCATGCGCTGATATGTTGCGCCGGCGTTTTTGAGCCCGAAGGGCATTGTGTTGAAGCAAAATGGGCCGTATGGAGTGATGAATGCTATTGCATCTTGGTCTGGCTCCGCCATCTTGATTTGGTGGTAGCCGGAGTACGCGTCGAGGAAGCACAATGAGTCGTGTCCTGCTGTGGCGTCGATAATTTGATCAATGCGGGGGAGGGGGAAGGGATCCTTTGGGCAAGCCTTATTAAGGTCTTTGAAATCAACACATAGGAGCCAGGACTTATCCTTCTTTGGTACCATCACCAGGTTTGCTAGCCAGTCCGGATGTTTTATATCTCTCATGAATCCGGCTTCTAGAAGTTTAGCTAGCTCCTCTCCCATGGCATGTCTCTTGGGTTCGGAAAAGCGCCGAAGAGCCTGTTTGACTGGCTTGAATCCTTTTAGGATATTTAGGCTGTGCTCGGCCAGCCGACGTGGGATTCCTGGCATGTCTGAAGGGTGCCAGGCAAAAATGTCCCAGTTTTCTTGTAGAAATTCTCGTAGTGCGGCGACTACATCAGGGTTTAATTATGCCCCAATGGAGGCCGTCTTTGCAGGGTCTGTTGGGTGGACTTGGAATTTGACTATTTCATCCGCTGGTTTAAAAGAGGTGGACTTGGATCTTTTATCAAGTATCACGTCATCCCTGTTCACCGTGGAGCGCATCGCAGTGAGTTCCTCGGCCGCTAGGGCTTCGGATAGTGCCTCGAGGGCTAGTGCGGCTGTCTTGTTTTTGGTGCGGAGTGCTATGTTCGGATCACTAGCGAGAGTGATGATTCCGTTAGGTCCGGGCATTTTAAGCTTCATGTACCCATAATGGGGTATAGCTTGAAAAATTGTGAATGCCTCTCGCCCTAATAAAGCGTGATATCCGCTGCTGAACGGGGCCACTTGAAATGTGACCTCCTCCGACCTGTAATTGT
Source organism: Aegilops longissima (assembly GCA_021605205.1). Lineage (NCBI taxonomy): Eukaryota > Viridiplantae > Streptophyta > Magnoliopsida > Poales > Poaceae > Aegilops > Aegilops longissima. Next base: position 702,463,503 of record CM038678.1, read on the forward strand.
CCGGCGAGCCGAACACTACGTCTAGTGTGATTTTTCCTATGCAGCATGCTTCCCGGCTAGGGATTATTCCTCTAAAGGCTGTGCTGCTTCGCTCAATGCGGTTCCAGTCTATTTCCATTTTTCGGAGGGTTTCCTCGTAGATGAGGTTTAGTCCGATGCCGCCATCCATGAGTACCTTAGTTAGGCAAAAGCCGTCCACTATTGGACTGAGGACCAATGCGGCTGGTGCTCGGGCTGTTCGGAATTTGGGTTCGTCACTGGCATTAAAGGTAATAGCCGTGTCACTCCATGGATTTATTGTTGCTACTTGGTAGACTTCGGCAAGGTTGCAGAGTGTTTGTTTCCGCATGTTATTTGATGCGAAAGTCTCGAAGACTATTAGCACCATACTGGTGTTGCTGGGCTGGGATTCTGAAGCTAGAAGCTCTTCGCCACTTTTGGCCACCTGCCGTAGTATCCAACATGCTCAAGGCTATGAGTTGGAGTGGCGCCTCTGTGCTATGAATTTTGCAGGTCCGTTTAGCCAACCCTCGAAGCAGTTCCCTGCACTTTAGGGGTTTTGGTTTTTTGGTGTTTAACCCAGGTGCTTGGTGATGATGCACCCTTTTATTTCGGACTAGGGATGTATTCAGGGCCGGATTATCCCAAAATTTACTTTCGGTTTTCCAAGCACTCTCCATCGCACAGTACTTTTGTACTATGGTCACCAAGTCAGCAAAGCGTGTAATTTCGCAACGACTTATGGCGTTTAGGATTCCCTTGTCCGTGCAATTATTGCAGAAAAGTGAGATTGCGTCCTCCTCTCGGCAGTCAAAAGGAAGGTCTTCCCTTTATCTTTAAAGGGAGATGCATTGACATGGTATAGGCTATGTGATGATACGAGATCTTGGAATTATAAGCGATTGAAGTTGGAATTTCACCAGAAGTTCTATCCTATGCATATTGTTCATCGTGATCGTAATTACATATATAATTTCTGGCCTCGCGAAGGAGTAAGCATCGCTCAAGCTTGGGGGAGGCTTAAATCAATGTTATATTCATGCCCCAATCATGAGCTCTCCCGGGAAATGATTATTCAAAAAATTTATGCTCGGCTTTCTCTCAATGATCGCAACCTGCTCGATACTTCATGTGCTGGCTCTTATATAGTGAAGACTATTGATTTCAAATGGGGCTTATTGGAAAGAATTAAATGCAACTCTGAAGATTGGGGTTTCGACGATGGTATGGAGTCAGGTATGACACCTAAATTTGATTGTGTTAAATCTTTTATGGATACCGATGCTTTTCGTGGATTTAGCACTAAGTATGGACTTGACTCTGAGATAGTAGCTTCTTTCTGTCAATCTTTTGCTACTCACGTTGATCTCCCTAAAGAGAAGTAGTTTAAATATAATTCTCCTGTTAAAGTAAAGGTAGTTGCACCTATTACAGTTGAAGAAAAGACTATCACCTATAGTGATCCAATTGTTCCTACTACTTATGTTGAGAAACCTCCTTTTCCTGTTAGGATAAAGGATCATGCTAAAACTTCGAATGTTGTTTGTAAGAGTAATACTACAAATTATACACCTCCTAAGCAAATCAAAGTTTAACCTAGTATGCGATGGTTAAAGATCTCTTGGATGATGATTTAGATGGGCATGTTATTTATTTCTATGATGAGACTGCTAATATTGCTAGACCAGTTACTAAGATACATAGACCTGTCGTAGGCATGCCTGTTATTTCTGTTAAAATAGGAGATCATTGTTATCATGGCTTATGTGATATGGGTGCTAGTGCAAGTGCAATACCGTATGACTTATATAAAGAGATTATGCATGACATTGCACCCGTTGAATTGGAAGACATTGATGTTACCATTAAGCTTGCTAATAGTGATACCATTAAACCAGTTGGGATAGTTAGAGATGTTGAAGTCTTGTGCGGGAATGTTAAATATCCTGCTGATTTTCTTGTTCTTGGTTCCCCACAAGATGACTTTTGTCCCATTATTTTTGGTAGACCCTTCTTAAATACAGCTAGTGCTAGGATTGATTGTGAAAAAGATACTGTCACCATTGGCTTAGATGGTATGTCTCATGAGTTTAATTTTGCTAAGTTTCATAGACAACCTCGTGATAGGGAACCACCTAGTAAGGCTGAGATTATTGGTCTTGCTTCCATTGCCGTGCCTCCTACTGATCTATTAGAACAATATTTGCTAGACCATGAAAATGATATGTTTATGAAGGAAAGAAGGGAAATAGATGAAGTGTTCCTTAAACAGGAACCTGTGCTGAAAAATAATCTTCCCGTTGAAATTCTTGGGGATCCCCCTCCACCCAAGGGTGATCCCGTGTTTGAACTCAAACCATTACCTGATAATCTTAAGTATGCTTATCTTGATGAAAAGAAAATATATCATGTTATTATTAGTGCTAACCTTTCAGAGCAAGAAGAAGAAAGATTATTGAAAATTCTGAAGAAGCACCACGCTGCTATTGGATATACTCTAGATGATCTTAAGGGCATTAGTCCCACGTTATGCCAACACAAAATATAGTGGAGAAAGATGCCAAACCAGTTAGAGATCCTCAACGAAGACTAAATCCCAAGATGAAAGAAGTGGTAAGAAAGGAGATACTAAAGCTCCTTGAGGCAGGTATAATTTATCCCGTTGCTGATAGTGATTGGGTAAGCTCTCTCCATTGTGTTCCTAAAAAGGGAGGTATTACCGTTGTTCCTAATGATAAAGATGAATTGACCCCGCAAAGAATTATTACAGGTTCTAGGATTGTAATTGATTTCCATAAATTAAATAAGGCTACTAAGAAAGATCATTACCCTTTACCTTCCATTGATCAAATGCTAGAAAGACTATCCAAACACACTCATTTCCGCTTTCTAGATGGTTATTCTGGTTTCTCTCAAGTACCTATGTCAGCGGGGGATCAATCAAAAACTACTTTTACTTGCCCTTTCGGTACTTTTGCTTATAGACGTATGCCTTTTGGTTTATGTAATGCACCTGCTACCTTTCAAAGATGCATGATGGCCATATTCTCTGATTTTTGTGAAAAGATTTGTGAGGTATTCATGGATGACTTCTCCGTTTATGGATCCTTTTTTGATGATTGTTTGAGAAACCTTGATCGAGTTTTGCAGAGATGCGAAGACACTAGTCTCATCCTGAATTGGGAAAAGTGTCACTTTATGGTTAATGAAGGCATTGTCTTGGGACACAAGATTTCCGAGAGAGGTATTTTAAGTTGACAAAGCCAAAATTGATGCTATTGAAAAGATGCCATGTCCTAAGGACATAAAAGGTATAAGAAGTTTCCTTGTTCATGCCGGTTTTTATAGGAGGTTCATTAACGACTTTTCTAAAATCTCTAGGCCTCTGACTAATTTATTGCAAAAAGATATTCCTTTTGTCTTTGATGATGATTGTGTAGAAGCATTTGAAATACTTTAGAAAGCTTTGATTACTGCACCTATTGTTCGGCCACCTGATTGGAATTTACCTTTTGAAATCATGTGTGATGCTAGTGATCATGTTGTAGGTGCTGTTCTAGGGCAAATAATTGATGAGAAATTGAATGTTATCCAGTATGCTAGTAAGACCCTTGATACTGCCCAGAGAAATTATGCTACTACTGAAAAAGAGTTCTTAGCAGTTGTATTTGCATTGTTGATTCCAAAGTTACTATTCACACTGATCATGCGGCTATTAAATATCTTATGGAAAAGAAAGATGCTAAGCCTAGGCTCATTAGATGGGTTCTCCTGCTCCAAGAATTTGATTTGCATATTATTGATAGAAAAGGAGCTGAGAACCCCGTTGCAGACAACTTGTCTAGGTTAGAGAATGTTCTTGATGACCCACTGCCTATTGATGATAGCTTTCCTGATGAACAATTAGCGGTTGTTAATGCTTCTCGTACTGCTCCTTGGTATGCTGATTATGCTAATTACATTGTTGCTAAATTTATACCGCCTAGTTTCACATACCAGCAAAAGAAAAAGTTCTTTTATGATTTAAGACATTACTTCTGGGATGACCCACACCTTTATAAAGAAGGAGTAGATGGTGTTATTAGACGTTGTGTACCTGAGCATCAACAGGAACAGATCCTACGCAAGTGTCACTCTGAATCCTATGGAGGACACCACGCTGGAGATAGAACTGCACACAATGTACTGCAATCTGGTTTTTATTGGCCTACTCTCTTCAAAGATGCTCGTAAGTTTATCTTATCCTGTGATGAATGTCAAAGAATAGATAACATTAGTAGACGCCAGGAAATGCCTATGAATTACTCTCTTGTTATTGAACCGTTCGATGTTTGGGGCTTTGATTATATGGGACCTTTTCCTGCCTCTAATGGTTATACACATATTTTAGTTGTTGTTGATTACGTTACTAAGTGGGTAGAAGCTATTCCAACTAGTAGTGCTGATCATAACACTTCTATTAAAATGCTTAAAGAAGTTATTTTTCCGAGGTTTGGAGTCCCTAGATATCTTATGACTGATGGTGGTTCACATTTTATTCATGGTGCTTTCCGTAAGATGCTTGCTAAGTATGATGTCAATCATAGAATCGCATCTCCTTATCATCCGCAGTCTAGTGATCAAGTAGAGTTGAGAAATAGAGAGCTCAAATTAATTTTGCAAAAGACTGTCAATAGATCTAGAAAGAATTGGTCCAAGAAACTTGATGATGCATTATGGGCCTATAGAACTGCATACAAAAATCCTATGGGTATGTCTCCTTATAAGATGGTTTATGGAAAAGCGTGTCATTTACCTCTTGAACTTGAACATAAAGCATATTGGGCTATTAAAGAGCTCAACTATGACTTCAAACTTGCCGGTGAGAAGAGGTTGTTCAAAGAAAAAGTGAAACGCTGGCATGACAAAAGGATACAAAAGCGTGAGTTTAACATAGGAGATTATGTGTTATTATTCAACTCCCGTTTAAGATTTTTTGCAGGAAAACTTCTCGCTAAATGGGAAGGTCCTTACGTCATCGAGGAGGTCTATCGTTCTGGTGCCATAAAAATCAACAACTTTGAAGGCACAAGTCCGAGGGTGGTAAACGGTCAAAGAATTAAACATTATATTTCAGGTAATCCTATCAATGTTGAAACTAATATTATTGAGACCGTAACCACGGAGGAATACATAAGGGACACTTTCCAGAATGTTCCAGACTCCGAAAAGGAATAGGTATGTGGTACGGTAAGTAAAACGACTCCAAAACAGCTCCAATGGCAATTTTTATCAGTTTTGGAATATTTAGGAATTTTAGGAAGAAATAAGTAGTCCAAAAGGGACACGAGGCCCCCACGAGAGTGGAGGGCGCGCCAACCCTTACTGGGCGCGCCCCCCTATCTCGTGGACACCTCGTGTGCCTCCCGGACTCCGTTTCTTACACTTTACGTATTTTGGTCGGTAAAAATTCATTATATATACTCCCGAAGGTTTTGACCACCGTATCACGCAAATATCTCTTGTTTTCGTTTTGAGTTGTTCTGTTACAGATTTAGAGCAATATGTCGTCTCAGGATTCGGAAGGGGAAAGTTATGTGGCTGATTACCTCGCAAACCCTATGGTCTATGGGGACTTGGAGCATGATGGCCTCTAAAGAAGAGGAAGACTATGAGCCTAAAGTGAAGGAGGAGACGAGTTCAGACGAAGATGAAGCCCCATTACCTCAGCCTGGGGACATGCATGTGGAGTTTAAAAAGTCAAGCCTCCCTGATAGAGCAAAGAAGCCAAAGATCGAGTTTATCCCTTTTCGTCTCTTGTAGGAAAATAAATAGGAATTATGCAAAAGAGTATTAAGCCTTGAGCAGGAGATCGAGGACCTAAAGGAGCAAAATATTATACTCAAGCGTAAACTGAGGAACAAGCCTACATCATCAACAACTCCTACTTCACCACCTCTGAGGACATAAGCACACACTACAAGAAATATGTCAACTTGTGACCAGCACTATTGGTCACTGAAAGGTCATTGTTTTCAATTTGTGACCTTTTTGTGACCAAAAACATAAGGTCAAAAGTTGAGGGTCGTTAACTGACTATAGCAACCTTCTCTGTGAGAAGGTCGTGGACGTTTACGACCAAAATATTCCTATTGTGGCGTTTTGGTCACTAGCAACCTCCCCAGGCCACGTAGGCATCCAGCGTGGCAAGCTGATGTGGCACAAGATTCGGCCCGGTCCAATTCGGTGTTTATATGGGCCAAGCCCATTAATTCAGCCCATTTATATTTGTTTTCTATGAATTTTTTGTCAGCTTCATGGACCAAGCCCAACATTGCAGCCATTTTATTTTTGGCCCATGGCCTACATTGCAGCCTTTTTATTTTTGGCCCATGGCCTTTTTGTCTCACCAGTTTCATTTTTTCTTTTTTTGTCAGGGTCACATTCTTCATTTTCCAATTTAACGTAAATAAATAGACAGTATTTAAATTGGCACATAAAACACACAAAATACTTCAAATATTACCAGCCAGTGTTGCTGATGTACAAATATTACCAGTCAATACAGAGTTGCTGCTGTACAAATATTACCAGTCAATACAGTGTTGCTACCTAATATTCCCACGTTGAGTAGTATTAAAAAACGCTGGTAGGCTTTGGGCCTTGTGTCGGGGAAGCTGATCGTAACCCACGAACACCTATGGGACCGGCAGACCGAGCCCCTTTCGGTTCGGTGGGAGGCGGAGGTCGCACGAAGAGCAGATCGAGGCGGCTAAGCACGAAGAAGTTTACCCAGCTTCGAGCTCTCCGGAGAGATAATACTCCTACTGCTGCTTGTCTGATTGTATTGTGTTCTTGCTAGAGAGCTATGGGACCTACAAGACCTAGCGTGAGTGTCTCTGGTTTCGAATGAGTCCAACCCCCTCTCCGTTGCGCATGGGCCTCCTTTTATATGCTCAAAGGGGTCACCGACAGGTGGCAACGTAGACAAGGGCAAAAACGGAAAATAAGTTGCGGTTGGTACAGGTACTTGTACAGTGTATTCTACCTAACTCTGACGGCAAGGGACAAAAGCATTAAATGCCCGTCCATGTCGCCTAAACAGTGCAACAGGGACCGTCAGGAGCGCCACCGCTTGCCACGATGGCAATCTTGTCAGCGCCGCTTACCGCTGCTCTCCGCTAGCCGCACAGCCTCTTGACATGCGCGCCTGGAATGGTCCCATGGCGACACGTTGGTGGATGAGCTGGAGCGGAGATGAAGAGTGGTTGCCTGCCGCGGCAAGCGCCTTGCCGCGGCTGAATCCTTGATGCCCCCGGAAGCTTGTCGCTCTCCGGGCCTTCCCGACAAGCTCCTCTTGCCGGGGTCTTGTCTTCTGCGTGCCCTGAGTGGCCTTCCCGGCAAGCTCCTCTTGCCGGGGCCTTGTCTCCTTGGCTTAAATACTTTGTTCTTGAATGGTTCCAAAAGAACACGAAGGACCATGGCGGTCACTAGGCAAGCCTTGCCGCGGGGTGCTGCAACTGCCCGTGCACGAAGTTCGGGATACTAGGGTACCCTACTCTAGTACACCGGCAGAGCCCCCGAACTGGGCACACACAGTGCCGAGCGCTGTTGGGCCAGGCCCAAAACAGTGCTGGGCACGCGCGCCTAGATCACGCCGTAACTTGCCCGGACCCACCACGTCCCCACGAACAGCCACGCGCCGAGCGTGGCATCGTGGGAGAGATCGTGGGGGTTTCTTTATTTGAAAAGCGGGCGTCCGCCCCTCTCCTCCTTATAAACGGGGAAACAGGGGCAGGTCGCCCACCTCGCCATTTGCTGTCTAATCTCGAAAACCACCGCCGCTCCCCCCTTCTTCTCTAGTCTGAAGAGAGCAGCGCTCCGCCCCCCATCGCCACCAGCGCCATCAACGCCGTCGGTCTCCTCCACCACCTCCGCCATGGCTCCGAAAGCCGACAAGGGGAAAGGCGTGAAGTCGGCGGCGCAGCGGCTCACGCTGCTGAAAAGGAGCGGGCAGTCTTCCGCCCCCCAGCTCGACGCAAGGGAGCTGAGGGAGAGCTATTACTTGTTCTGGTCGACGGAGACGCGGGCGCATCCGCGCACGAAGGTACTCCCAGCCGCTGCTTGTGAACTAGCCCCAACTGGGTACCCCTTCTTCGCGCTTTTCTTCTATTGCGGGCTCTGCCCGCCCTTCTCTGAATTTTTCTGCGATATTATGAACACCTACGGGCTTCGCCTCCTTGATTTCACCCCCAATGCTGTCCTGACCATGGCAGTTTTCGCACACCTTTGCGAAAACTTTGTCGGAGTCCACCCAAACGTAGCCCTCTTCCGCCACTTCTTCATGCCCCGCGTTGAGAGAGGAGAGCCACTTGCCGGAGGGATTGCTTGGATCTCAAGGATCGGCAAGAAAGAAGCCTATCTGGAAGGAGAGCTCCGCAGCAAGTGGGAGGAGTGGAGAGCCGATTGGTGTTGGATCGTTGAGGAGAACCCGCAGCCCTTCACGCTCAGCGCCAAACCCCAATAGTCTTGTGCAACGATTGGAGCAACTTGGCGCGGAAGATGCTAGGTTGAAGATTGCGTGACCGGATCTTGCGCCTCGGGCTTGCCGGACTCACTTCAGAGGCGCTGTTGGCGCAGATTTCCTTCGCCGCCGCATCGCTCCCTTGCAGGAGAGGAGGAGACCCGCTTGGAAGTTCCAAAATGCGGCGGACATCATGAGGCTGCGCCCGGGCCTCAATTTCAATTTCACTGTCTTGGAGTTGGATGCGATGTTGCTAGAGCTGTTCAAGCACGACCCCGATCACCCCGAGTGGTTTAGGTTGCCGAGGGGAGTCGTCCCATTGTGCAACAACTCTTCGCTCGACCGCATCCGTGCAATGATGTCGTTGTGCAATTCGCACGGGATCGTTCCAACCTGGCAAGAGCCTTTAGACGACGTCGTGCGGCAGTTCTTCGATAGCTTGGAAGAAGTGCCGATCCGCCCCGACGAGCAGAAGAGGCTCACCCGCGACACCACCGACGACGAGATGCAGCGCATTGCCACCAGGTTGGAGGAGGCAGCAGCAGCTGCTGCCGCTGGCGCATTTGGGTTCACCGTGGAGGAGGCAGAGGCAGCAGAGGCGGCAAGCCTTGCCGAGCGAAGGGAGTTCGCCGGTGAGGAAGAGCTTGCCGAACCCGAAGCCGAGTCGGGCGAACCAGCCGAGGGCGCCTCCCCCCTCCATCTAGCAGCTTGCCGCAAGCGGAGCCCCCGGCTCCACCAAGAAAGCGTCTCCGCAAGGCCGGGACGAGACGGGCGGCAGCGGCAACAGCCAGCCATGCCGCCAGCGCCGCATGGCCCGCTCTACAGCAGCATCTTGTTGCTGGAGCACCCCACACCGCTGCAACAACCGAGGCGGGATCCTCTCGAGGCCACCGCTGCCACCCCGCCAAGCGGTCAAGAGAACCTACTCCTCCGCCTCTTCGCACCGAGGCGAGCCGAATTTGATCTCTCCGCTCAGCTCGATGAGGAAGAAGAAGAAGAGTAAGCTTCTATGATGTGCTTGTATTTCTTCAATTTTATTGTTGCGCCCTGCATCTGATTTGCTTCATTCTGAACTCTTTCCTTTTTCAGGACGCTGGCTCGAGGCGTCGAGAGAGCCAAGACCCGGTGGTTGTCATCGAGGACGATCCCAAGTGGCAACAGGAGGAGGCGTCTCGAGACCCCTTACGGACCCGCAACCCTTCCTCAAAGCAGCCCCCAGCACAGCCCCCAGTGTAAGTATATGGTTTATTTCTTACTGTTAGGCGTGCATGGGTGCTCCTTCTTTGTTGATATCTGACTGTTGGTTTGTGTAGGAGCAGAGCAGCCTCATCAGGAGTGCCCGGAAGCCGCTCCCGAAATTCCATCTGCTTCGACTACGCCGCCAAGGGAGGGTTCTCCGGCAAGGGAGTGTTCTCCGGCAAGGGAGACTTCTCCGGCAAGGGACAGCACCAGTGATCCTCCGGTGGTTGAGACCATGGCTGCAGATCCCATCGCAGGTAATCCTCTTGCCTGGAAATTTCCCTTGGGTTCTTTTTCTTCTGTTTTTCTTTTCGAACATTTGTTTGACTGTTCTTTCTTTCTCTGGTCCTCAGATCCATCCGCCGCAGAGCCGATGGAGACTGAGGTCGCCGGCGAGGAGGGCGCGCGCGGCAACACTGACGACGTCGCCACCATGGAGGAAGAGGCTGGCGCCGATGGGTCCGCCGGCGAAGAGGCCGCCAAGGCTGCCGCCGCAAAGGCTGGCGAGGGTGCAGCGATCGTCTTGGCGACCACGAGGCGCAGGAGGCGCCAGCGCCACGCCGACCGCCGATCCCTCCGCCATCGGTGCAGCGTCAGCTCAAGAGCCCCAGCCCGGCGCCTATCGAAGGCGGCGATGGCATCTTCATCAAGCTCCCCTGGGCCTCGAGTTCCAGGGCGCCGGTCGAAGGAGAGACCTTCGACGGAGAGCTGCTCGCCTCCGCTGGGCTGACGCTGGTGGACGCGCCAAGCAGCAGCAGCGACGAGTCTGAGGAGGAGGAGCTGCTGAAGAAGTTGTTGTCGCTCTACCGCGCCTGGCAAGCCAAACTGGAATCCCGGGAAGCGCTTGTCGCGAAGGCGGGAGCAGACATAGAGAAGCGCGGAGGAGCTCCGGGGAATCAATCAGGAAGCTCTCCGGTCCTGGGCAGAGGAGCGGGAGAAAATTGTTGAGGCGTGCAAAGCCTTCATCCTGGAGAAGGCAGAGGTTGAAGAGCAGCAGAGGCTCGCTGCCGAGAAGCTATCCGCGCAGGAGGGCGAGCTGGCGCAGTGGAAGATCAACCTTGACAGCCATGAGGAGGAGCTTGTCGCGCGCGAGGAGTCACTTGGCGGGGCTCTTAAGGAGGCAAAGGATGCCGCCGCAGCTGCCGAGGCCGCCAAGAAAGAGTTGGAGACAAAAGTGACGCAGCTGGAGGCCAGTCTGGAGAAGAGCGGCGAGGAGCTTGCTGCACTCAAGCACGAGCGCGAGAAGGACGCCTATACTCTTGGCGAGCTGCAGGGCCGTCTCGCTGAGAGGAGCAAGGAGCTCAACGCCGCCAAGGACTCCAAAGCAGATCTTGAGCTGAAACTGACCACCACGATCACGCGACACTGGGACGGCGCCAAGGAGCGGGAGGTGGGCCTGTTGGAGAAGATCAAGGCCGACGAGGCGCTGCTGGCGAGCGCTACTGCCGCCCAGAGCACCTTCAGGGAGAATGTGGAGCACTGGACCGAGGGTCTTGTGAATATCGCCGCCGCCATCGACAAGGAGTTGACGGAGTTGGGGATGGTGGATCTCGGGTACTCCTCCGACGAGCGCCTCCAACCTAGCGCCAAGCTCAGCTTGTTCCACAAGGGCGTGGTGACGGCTCTCCAGCGACTCCGGGACGAGATCCCGAAGCAACTGGCCGAGGAATCGCGCCAGATCTACGCGGGAGCTCTCCAGAAGGTGTTGATGAAGGTGGCCTTCCGCAATCCAGGCCTCAACCTCAACGGCGTCCTCAGATCCTTGCCGCCAGATGCCGATGTGGAGGCGCTCAAAGCCCTTGTCGCACCCATTGTGGACAAGGTGGGCAAGATCAAGCGGGTTGATGGCGACCGCGTAGATTAGGCCGCCAATTCTATCTTTCCCTTGTCGCTGATGATCATGTTTAGGAGAACAATTTATTAGATCTGTGACAAGCTATTTTTTAATATAACTCTATCTTGGGCAGTGATTGCAATGTTATTTCCTTTACTTGATTCCTTCCTTTGTATGTTTGGGCCCTACGCTTTTAGGGAACTTGTCGGTGCGGGCACCTTTGCCGCGAGCGCTGAGTGAGGAACGCCAAGAGCCTTCTTTGGCGGTGCCGCCTCCGACAAGCAACCTTGTCGCAACTAGTTGCAGCTCACTTACGTTGTTGAGCGGACTCGAAACAAAGTAAGGGCGCGACCAGCTACGAGTTGGTTCCTCCGCACACAGGTTTTCCATACAAAGTACTATCGTTCGAGGAAGATAACTTAAAGATTTAAAAACTGATTGCTCAAACTTTGGCAACTTAGCTTTTCTGTCGTTTGCTTCCCGATAAAGTGAAACTTCCTCGAGCAACGCTTGGTCCATGGCATTATCTTCTCCTTCCCCTGGTTAACTTGTGTGCGAGGGACCTTCCTTTCTTTGAGAAAGAGAAAGAAGAGAAAATAAAGTTATGGAGCCTTGTGGCTCGTTATTGCTTACGGGTGTGGATGCTGCACAAAATGTTAGATAACACATGCAAAATGATGATGAAAGCATGTAGTTGACAAGTTGTGCGCAACACATGAGCTTTACTTATGCACGGGTCTGCGCCGGCTTTGTACAAAGGATTACATGCAACATCGGCAAGGCTTGTACAAAAGGTGGTTGCGGAACAGGTTCCAACAACCGCGCCCTCTGAGTAAAACTTACGAAGATGTTCAATGTTCCGGAGTTGCTCACGGAATGCCATCTTCGGTCTCAAAGCGGACAGCGCCAGCCTAGTGACTCGTTTCACCCGATAAGGGCCTTCCCACTTGGCGTCAACTTGTTGGAATTCTTGGCGGACTGCGCGCGAAGAACAAGGTCGCCTTCCTCGAGACTTCGGCACTAACTGCGGCTATGGTAGCGGCGCAAAGCTTCTTTGGTAACGAGCAGCTCGTATAGCGGCTGAAGGCGGTCCTCCTCAAGGAGCAGTAGCGTCATCTTGTCGCATCTGCTCTTGCTCAAGCTCATCATAGCGAGTACTCGAGGTGACCCGTATCTGAGTTCCGTGGGGAGAACTGCCTCTGCTCCATAGACTAGAGCGAAGGTGTCGGCGGTGGCTCAATTTGGCGTCGTCTGATCGACCAAAGAACCACCGGCAGCTCCTCAATCTAGTTTCTTCCGCACTTGTGCAGCTTTGTCGAAAGTTCGGTCTTGAGCCCGCGCAGCACTTCAGCATTGCCCTCTCGCTTGACCGTTGCTTCTCGGATGAGCAGCGAAGCAAAGCAGACCTTGGCGCCAAGATCTTGGGCGTCTTGCATGAAGGTGCGGCTCGTGAACTCGTGTGTCGTTGTCGGTGATGACCCTGTTGGAATCCCAAAGCGGCAAACAATCGACTGAAGAACTTGATCGCCTTGTTGTCGGCTGTCACCTTCCTCCTCTGCTTCCACTTCCGGCAACTTTGTGAACTTGTCGATTACAGCGTACAAGTACTCAAAGCCCCGACAGCTTCGGGAAAGGGGCCGAGGATGTCGAGCCCCGGACGAAAATGGCCATGATAAAGGGATCGTCTGGAGAGCTTGAGCTGGCTGGTGTATCTGCTTGGAATGGAACTGCACGCTTCACACTTGGTTACTTGTGCGATTGCATCACGGAGGGCTGTCGGCAGAAGAAACCTTGCCGGAAAGCTTTGCGGCAAGTGCTCTTGGCGCCAATGTGGTGACCACATATGCCTCCGTGTATCTCTGCCAACAGCTTCATCCATCTTCCCGGTGAATACACTTCAATTTCACACTGTTGAGTCTTCTTACATACAGCGTCTTTGTCGACAAACTGGTACATACTTGACTGCCGGGCTACTCTTTCCGCTTCTTCTTGCTCTTGGGAAGTTCTCTGTCTGAAGGAAATGGACAATCTGTTGTGCCCATCTTTGGAGCTTGTGGCTCGACAACAAGGACTAAAGGCACATATCTGCTGTGGGAACATCCGCTTTCTGGCAAGAAGAACTGCGGCTCGGCGGAGCTTGATGTTCCCGGCAAGCTTGCGGAGCAAAACTTGTCGGGGCGTCGCTTCAACGAAACAAACCCTAGGTCTTGTCGAGCAGACTACTCCTCGGACTCTCGGTGTTGATCTTGGGGACCTTTTGGTGGCGGCTTGGGAAGCTCTGCGGAAAATAGTCACCGAAATCAACTTCCTCTTCTTGTTCTGTCCGATTGATGGCGTTCTGATCGGTTGAGTCAGCTTGAGCACAAAAACCCCTAGTTCCACACGTAGCTTGAGTGCGGCGCACTTTGACAGGCCATCAGCACTATCATTCTGAGCTCTTGGAACATGTTCCATCTGCAGGCCGTCAAATTGCTCTTCTAGCTTTCTCACTTCATCAACATAGGCTTCCATCAACGGACTCTGGTAATCTTTGTTCACTTGACGGACGACAAGCTGCGAGTCACCCCTGACAATGAGCTTCTTGATCCCAAGGTCTACGGCAATTCTGAGGCCGGCAAGCAAACCTTCATACTCTGCAGTATTGTTTGTTGCTTGCTCCTTGGGAAAGTGCATTTGGACTATGTACTTGAGGTGCTCTCCGGTGGGGCGACAAGCAGCACGCCCGCACCGGCGCCTTGCAGCGAGAAGGCACCATCAAAGTACATCAGCCACTCTTTTCCTGCTTCCTTGATGGGGATGCTCGTCTCTGGAATTTCTTCATCCTGCGTTGGCGTCCATTCTGCAATGAACTCTGCCAATGCTCTGCTTTGGATAGTTGAAGTGCTTTCAAACTTGAGGCCAAAGCTTGACAATTCCAGTGCCCACTCGACAATCCTGCATGTTGCTTCTGGATTTTTCAATATTCTCTTCAGGGGAAAGCGAGTGATGACTGTTATCTCATGTGCTTGGAAGTAATGGCGCAGCTTTCTCGAGGCCATGAGGAGAGCAAGCAATTTCTGCACACGTAGTACCTTGACCTAGCCCCTGTAGAAGGGCCGACAAAAGTACACCGGGCGCTGCACCATCCTTTTCTCAGATCTTCTCGCATGCTGCTGCAGATCCGTCCTTATCGGGACCAGAGCTTGTCGGTGAAGCCCCCTGCTTGTCGCTGGATGCATCTGCCTTGGTCGCCGGCTCATCGTCTGCCTCCCTTTAAGCTACTAACGCAGCACTAACCACTTGATTGGTTGCCGCTATATACAGCAGCAACTTCTCTTGTGGCCTAGGTGCGACAAGTATTGGAGTGGAGGACAGGTACCTCTTTAAGTCCTGCAGCGCAGCCTCCGCTTCGGGAGTCCATTTCATTGGACCTGCCTTTTTCAAAATCTTGAAAAATGGCAGGGCGCGTTCAGTAGACCTAGAGATAAACCTGTTGAGAGCAGCCACGCAACCGGCAAGTCTTCGTACATCCTTGACGCGCCTTGGTGCTTCAATCTGCTCAATGGCCTTGATCTTGTCGGGATTGGCTTCAATTCCCCGCTGAGACACGAAGAACCCGAGAAGCTTGCCGGAAGGGACTCCGAACACGCACTTCTCGGGGTTGAGCTTGAGGTTGATCTTGCGCAGATTTGCAAAGGTCTCATCTAAATCTTGAACCAGAGTTGCTTTGTTCTTGCTCTTGACCACTATGTCATCCATGTAGGATTCTACATTTCTGTGCATTTGCGGCTCAAAAGCGTCATGGACTACTCTTGCAAACGTTGAACCAGCATTCTTTAGCCCAAAAGGCATCCGTACAAAACAGTATGTGCCACATGGGGTGATGAATGCGGTTTTCTCCTCATCCTCTTCTGCCATGAAGATCTGATGGTATCCTGAGTATGCATCAAGAAATGAAAGCACATCACATCCAGCCGTGGAGTCAACAATCTGGTCGATGCGCGGCAAGGGAAATGGGTCTTTAGGACAAGCTTTATTAACATCTGTGAAGTCGATACAAAGTCTCCATTTCCCATTTGCCTTGCGTACAACTACAGGATTGGCCAACCACGTAGGATGGAGCACTCCTCTGACAAGGCCTGCTGCTTCCAATTTCTTAATCTCTTCTGCAATGAATTCTTGGCGCTCCTTTGCGCTTCGACTTTACGCTTGGCGGGCGCGCGATGAGGACAGACAGCTAAGTGATGCTCAATTACTTTCACAGGAACACGGGGATGTCGACGGTTGCCATGCAAACACGTCGGCGTTCGCCCAGAGAAAGCAACAGCGTGCCTTCCTATTTAGGGTCGAGAGTGGTAGCGATGGTGAAGGTACCACCGTGCCGTCCTCCTTGGCGGGCACCTTCTTGGTCTTTGGTGGAGCCGCCATCGTCTTCTTGCACTTGCGGTGGAGCTCGATGGTGCGTCCTCGACGGTAGCGCAGCACTCCAAGAGGTGCGCTTGCGGAGTGGGCATCGAGCTCTTGCGGACTTGGTCTTCTTCTTCCCCTCGGGAGCTTCAGCGAGCAAGTGACTTGCTATCTGTTGCAGCTGCTGCCTCCTGGTAAATCTTGTCGGCGCAGATAAGAGCATCCTTCTTGTCGCCATGGACAAAAATGACACTTATCGGGCCTGGCATCTTGAGCAAGTTGTATGCATAATGAGAGGCTGCCATGAACTTGGCGAGTGCTGGACGGCCAAGCATCCCATTGTAAGGTAACGGAAAATCAGCAACGTCGCATGTGACCCTCTCAGTCCTGAAGTTTAACTCGCTGCCGAACGTCACCGGCAACGTGATCTTCCCCTTCGGCTTGCTCCTTCCTGGATTGATTCCTTGGAATGTGCCAGTCTCTTCGAGCTCGCTGTCAGGGATTTGAAGCTTCTGGAGTACCGCGGAGGAGATCAAGTTTAAGCCGGCCCGCCGTTAACCAACATCTTGGTGACCTTGAGGTTGCGGATAGTTGGTGAGACCAACATCGGCAAGCCACCCAACCGCAGTTATGCGATCAGGGTGGTCCTCAATATCAAAGATGATAGGCGTCTGGACCATTTCGAGGCTTGCGTGACTCTACGGATGGTTACGCTGCATTAACTTCCGCATCCATTGCTTGAGTTGGCGGTGTGAAGTATGCGCAGAAGCACCGCCGTCAACCTGAGGACCTCTGTGGCTTTTCGAAACTCCTGCTCGTCGGTCTCGTCGTCTTCCATATCTTCATCGTCGTTGTCGTCTTCATCCTTGTCGCGGCGGCGAGGTCTGTCTCCTTGCCGCTGCTTGGCCTTGCCGCGGCGTCCCCGGCCGGTCGCTTCTTGCTAACTCCCCGGTACCTTCTGGGCCTTCTCCTTGTCGCGCGCTCGTACTCAGCCTTCGCTGTTCAACAAGCTGCTCGACCTTCTTGCAACTCTGGAGGTCATGGCCCTTGGTGCGGTGGATCTTGCAAGATCTTGCTTGTTGGAGCTGTCCTGTTTGTCGTGGCCGCCGCCACAGTGGCGATCGGTGCCGCGGCAACCTCCTTGCGGAGCCACCAACTTTGGCTTTCTTGGCGGCACCACCGTTGCCGTACTGCTCGACAACTAGCACCTCTTTGCCCTTCTTCCTTTTGTTGTTCCGTCGCCGACTCTTCTTCGCCGGGGCGGTCTCCTCACTATCAGATCATGCTACGCATTCTCCTGAGGAGTCTCCTCCTTCCTCAAAGACGTGCACACTTGTCGGCCGGGGCATACAGCTCATCAGCGTCCTTGACTTTGCACATCGCCATCTCTTCCCTCATCCCGCGGTTCCGCACGTTCTGATGAAACGCGCTGATCACTGCGGCAGGGTGGACATCAGGGATGTTGTAGTGCACACGGCTGAATCTCTGAATGAACTTGCGCAGGGACTCTCCTTCCTTCTGGGCGAGCAGGTGAAGGTCGCTCTCTTGGCCATGAGGCTTGTGGCCGCCTGTGAAGGCACCGACAAACTGATGGCATAGATCTGCCCAAGAGGATATGGATCCGTCCGGCAAGTGCATGAGCCAGGATCTGACATTGGGCTTGAGTACGAGCGGGAAGTAGTTGGCGAGGATCTTGTCCTCTCGTCCCCCCGCAGCTTGCACCGCGATGGTGTAGATGCTGAGGAACTCTGACGGATGTGTCCTGCCATCGTACTTCTCCGCACGTCGGCTTGAAATTCTTCTTGCTGGGCCCTTTGGACTTGCCGCAGCTCACGAGTGAGCAGGGCAACCTACGCAGACGGCAAGTCGCCTGGTTCCCCTGGCGCATGCATATCGACAGAAGGCCCAGCGCGCTGGTCGGATTGACGTCGCGCTTCTCTTCGGCGCTCGATGCGGGTTCGAGCGTCTTCTTGTTGCCGTTCTTGAAGAACTTGGCGCGATCACGGCGAGCTCGTGGATCCGATGACGCGGTGGAGTCGCTGTCGAGGTGGATCCGACGAGTTGGTGATCTTGGCCTTCGGGGTGGAGAGTGCATGGTGGTTGCACCCCCACAGGTTTCGTCGCCACCGGCTCGTGCCTTGTCGTCTTGCCGCGGCAGCGATGTAGTTGGTTGCCGCGGGGCGTCGCCGTTGGCAAAGCCGATGAGACTCTGGATGGTGGCCCTCCATTCGTCGACCTTGTCGGCTGTTGGAGGGTAGTCTAGGAGCAGTTGAGCTCTCGCCAAGGCTTCGGCTGGAGTGGCGGGCGGCGGTGGTAAGCGGTGCGAGGCGGGATATGCTCGGACTTCTAACTATGTTAGAAGGAGCAGCATCCGTCGGCGACCGTACCCCACTCGCGCCAAAGACATCTTTGGCGTGCTGCGCTGGTCTTGAGGGCCTCGCGATCCTCCAGCTCGGTCTTGATCCAACGGCGTATGGTACTATGAATACCATGACGCCGTCGGTCCCGCGCCTCCTGAGATGGCGCGGTGCGTGTACGGACGCCGAGGTCTGCGCGGCTTTGTCCTTGGACTTGGCAGCGTCATGAGCTCCCTCGTCGACGCCCGTTCTTCCGCCAGCGTCTACCCCGCCATCCGTTTGCTCCGGTGGTGGCGGGATCGACGTGGACGGCTCCGCTGCCGCCGAAGCCTTCTTCTTCGGTGGCATGTTGATGAAGATGATGAAGATGTTGCTCGTGTGAACGCTGGATCAGGTTCACACAGCCTCGACGCCCCCTACCTGGCGCGCCAAAGATGTCGGGGAAGCTGATCATAACCCACGAACACCTATGGAACCGGCGGACCGAGCCCCTTTCGGTTCGGTGGGAGGCGGAGGTCGCATGAAGAGCAGATCGAGGCGAAGCACACGAGCAGTTTACCCAGCTTCGGAGCTCTCCGGAGAGATAATACTCCTACTGCTGCTTGTCTGATTGTATTGTGTTCTTGCTAGAGAGCTATGGGAGCTACAAGACCTAGCGTGAGTGTCTCTGGTTTCGAATGAGTCCAACCCCCTCTCCGTTCGCATGGGCCTCCTTTTATATGCTCAAAGGGTCACCGGCAGTGGCAACGTGAACAAGGGCAAAAGCGGAAAATAAGTTGCGGTTGGTACAGGTACTTGTACGGTGTATTCTACCTAACTCGACGGCAAGGGACAAAGCATTAAATGCCCGTCCATGTCGCCTAAACGAGGCAACAATGAGGACCGTCGGGGCGCCACCGCTTGCCACGATGGCAATCTTGTCGGCTTGCTTACCGCTGCTCTCCGCTGGCGACTGACCTCTTGACACGCGTGCCTGGAATGGTCCCATGGCGACACGTTGGTGGATGAGCTGGAGCGGAGATGAAGAGTGGTTGCCTGTCGCGGCAAGCGCCTTGCCGCGGCTGAATCCTTGACGCCCCCGGAAGCTTGTCGCTCTCCGGGCCTTCCCGGCAAGCTCCTCTTGACGGGGTCTTGTCTTCTGCGTGCCCTGAGTGGCCTTCCCGGCAAGCTCCTCTTGCCGGGGCCTTGTCTCCTTGGCTTAAATACTTTGTTCTTGAATGGTTCCAAAAGAACCACGGAGGACCTTGGCGGTCACTAGGCAAGCCTTGCCGCAGGCTGCAGAATGCCCGTGCACGAAGTTCGGGATACTAGGGTACCCCTACTCTAGTACACCGACACCTTGGCCCATCACCCGCTCCAGACACCCTCCAGACCGCTCGCCTCGCACCTCCCACTTTGCTCGCTTGCCTCTCTAGGTCGCCCTCAACAGCAGCTCTAGATCGCTCTCGGTAGTAGCTGTAGGTCACTCCAGATTGCCCTCAACAGCAAGCCAGCAACTCGCCTACCTGATGAAGAGCCTCTTCTCAGCCTCTTGATCAGCAGTAGGTACTCCTGCACAAGATATACATCCAGTTTGTAAAGAGAGCATCTTGCAAAAAAAGGTTTGTAAAGAGAGTTTGATCAATTAAAACTGTAGCGTAAACTGGAGTAAGAATTCAAACTGAATAAAATAGGCTTGTGCCATGTGGGAATAGAAAACATGGAAGAATTGCATTGAGAATGTCAGACGAGAGAGAATACATAAACTAGCATTACTCAAACATATACTCCACAATCAACTTGAGAGTTCACCAAATGCCAGGTTGGACCACATTAGCAAAGCATGCTCCACAATAAACTTTAGAGAATAAACAATAGGAGTTAGAAGCAGAATAAAAACAAACATACAAAGCAGCTAGGGACTGAATCATGAAGCATATGTACATATATGATAACAACCACAAGGACAACGCAACACAAGAGAAGAAAGCACAGTTGTAGCATTAATACCAACACAGACAGAATGGTTCTAGATGTTGAGCATAAAAAATGATTCATTCTCGGATGGTTCATTAAGCATGCCCAAATGACTTAAGATAACAGGACAAATCTATTGCTAGATGCTACTCGAATAAGAAATAAAAATTAGATTAATGCAATGAGACTAAGGATAGGATAAATGGTTTATCAAAACTTATTTTCAACATAATCATCCTCATATAGTTAAGTATCACAAAGAGGCATCTATAAAGCAATACCAAGCAAATTATGCATTCAAACAGATTATTATTAGGATTTAGGAGTGCTGATACAGGAGCTAGAAGACAAATTTGTGAGTAGGTTTTAGTAATCAAAGATGAGACATAATACAAGTTTGATATCAGTAGTAGGCACTACTCTCTATACAGGACAGTGATAGCATTTTAGCACTCTTTTGCGTAGGACAGGGATGAACAGCCTCAAAAGGACTAAAACATTCAGCAAAAAAACATGGTTAAAGATGCAGCTGGTTTGGGTACTCAAACTCAGGCAATTAGTAAGAATCTGACAGGTTTAGCGAGATAATGTGGAAACAATTATCAGAAAAGCATCTGCACTAATCATTTCAGACATCTCAGTCAGGTCACACTTTGTAGCGACCAGACCCGAATGGATCAAGTCTCTGTGCTCAGTGTCATCCCTGGATCAGTAATGCTGACACCACACAGTACTTCGAAGGATTTATAGCGGAGTAGCAATCACACACTTATTACATCGTTGTCCACAAAGGAACTTAATACAATAAAATGGCTTAAGGCCATCTAATAATAACAGCGGAAGGCTTGGAAGATAAGTGAGTCCATCAACTCCATCGGCATCACCGAGTATAGAACCACGACCTAACACCTTACTGTAAATAAATGCGAAAAGTGCATAACGTGAAAGTTGCAGCCAAAACAGGTCACACATGGAATATCTTTGGCAATGTAACACATAAAGAGCAATGAAGGAAATAAGCCTATACTACATGCATATATGGCTGGTGGTAAGGCTCTCTGGTTACATTTTGCATAAAGCTAGTTTTTCCCTACAACAAAGGAATAATTTTATTTAACTATCATGGTGGTTGTTTAAACATTGAGAATGGTTGACACATCCTCAATCCCAATTAAAAGTACTCATCAAAACCCAATACATTTATTAGAAGTAACATGTTGAGATTCACATGATATTCAATTACGGATACTCAAAACGTCCATAACGGGGACACGGCTAATCATGATTAGTTTATACACTCTGCAGAGGTTTGCGACTTTTCCCCACAAGACTCGATCGCCTCCGCTTGGTTCTCGTGACTACATGGTGTTTGAGAGACGGATGACCGAGACATAGTCTTTCGTAAGCGCTAGCACCTTACATGTGGGTAGACCGTACCAACCTACATCCCCTACATCAGCTAGCCTACCCGTAAGAGTTCGCACAACTTAGTCAACTACGCCAGAGCCCATAATTGGCTTGTGGCTGCACACGGAAGTTTCCAGTTTGAATAATCTTATGATCCCTTAGAGCACTGGGTGGCGGTCCGAAGAAATACAGCAAGTCTGATAGAAACCAGGTGCCTCAATCCACCCGGATGTGTGTTTAGGTTGCCACCTTAAATAAACCATTAATTAACAATCTCACATCATCATGGATATTCACTCACCCAATCCACGTCTACTAGCATAGCATAGCATAATAAGCAAGCGAGAAGTAACTCCCAAGGTTTCATAAGTAAAACAGGTAATAGGTACTACCTCAATCTACTTCCCAACCCACAATTTAATTAGATCCTAAACATGCAAGTGTTTGAGGTTTGATCTAATGCAATAAAACTGGGTAGTAGAAAAGGTATGATCAAGTGTTACTTGCCTTCTTCGATGATCCATGAGACCTAGAGATTGAAGTAACAAGCGGCGCACTCCGGGTGATCTAACGCAGACAAACAACAAGCATACAATAAGTACTCATCTAATGCACAGGGAAAACTCGAATAAAAGATCTAACCAGATAGTTCAACTTAAGAACCCTGGTTGCAAAAGAATCGAATCAAATAAAGCATCGAAAGTCGAAACTCGAGAGAGAACGACTCGGTTTAGCAATCTGAAACTAGGTCAAAATTTCACAGTAGCAAAACTCTGTGTAAGTAGGGTAGTCGAACGGCGGTTTCAGAATGAAACTCCAGCGCTTGAATCACCTGATTCCGATAAGCGGCGAGAAAATAAACAGATTTGAAAATCGGATCGAAATCGAATCGAGAAAAATAACGGATTAAATCCGATTAAAAGAAAACGACGAACGGATTAATTAGCGGACGTTCGTTAACAGAACTAATCCAACGAACACATTCATTGAAACGAGCGGTTCGGTGAGCGTTCATTAAATAAGAAAACCGAAAAATAAAACCATCTAGGGTTTTTTAAAAACCGAACATCTTCAAAAAAAACGGATCGGGTTTTCTAAAGAAAACCAGATCGGGGGTTTATGGCGGCGGCTACCTCCGCGGGGCGGGGGGCGGGGTCCGCGGGTCGGGAGGGGTCGGGGGGCGGGGGCGGCGAGGGGCTCGGTGGGTCGGGAGAGGCAATGGCGGCTCGGGTTGGGCGGTGGTGGCGGGATGAGGAGAAGGGGGCGGCGGGTATAAAGGAGGGGGGTTCGCGCCTTGGGAAGGGGCAGGGGCGGCGGCGCGTGTCCGAGCCGGACACGGCGGCGGCGATGGCGCGGCTTGGCGGCGGAGTCCAGCAGCTGGGAGGAGGAGGTGGGCCGAGGCGGCTGGTGGGCCTTGGCCCAAGGGCGCGCGATTTTTTTTAAACAAAACTAAGCGATTTTAAAATAAAACCAAACGAACTCCGAATTTAATAAAATTAATTTTCCCGACTCCTAAAATGAGTCGAACAAAATGAACTTTAAAAGCAGGCAATATGCATATATATTTTTTAAATGCTCATTTTTGCCTAAAGCAAATAAATCCTCAAAACCAAAATTTTGATTTATTTATAATATCTTCATTTTTCCTAAATGTTGGGAAAGTCATATTATTCCCTCTCTTTAACTTTTTATATCGGAAAACTTTTGAAGATAAATAAATAAATCAAATGATCCCATTTTCAAAATTTGAGAAATCCCAAATATGAAAATAATGAAACTTCCAACTCTCTCGAGGGTCCTTGAGTTCGTGAAATTTTCTAGGATCGGAAAATGCGAGAAAATATGATATGCATGATGACCTAATGTATAACATTCCAAATTGAAAATTTGGGATGTTACAAACCTACCTCTTAAGATGAATCTAGCCCTCGAGATTCGGGTTAACTAGAAAATAGGTGAGGTGGTCCTTAAGCAAAACTTCCTCTCTTTCCCTGGTGGCTTCATCCTCGGTGTGGTGGCTCCTTTGAACTTTGCAAAACTTGATAACCTTGCTGCGGGTAACTCTGCTAGCATAATCGAGAATCTTAACGGTTTTTCCTCATATGTTAAGTCATCCTTCAACTGAATTGCTTCGGTGTGCTTTGTGTCTCTTAACGGTACCTCTGCTATCTCGGGTGACATTTCTTCAATCGAGAAACATGGAATACATCATGAACTCCTGACAGTCCTTCCGCAATTCCAACTTATAAGCAACTTCTCCCATGCGTTGCAAAATCTTATATGGTCCAACGAAGCGTGGGGCTAACTTTCCTTTAACTCCAAAGCGCTTAACTCCTCAAGCGGGGATACTCTAAGATATACTCTGTCTCCAACTTCATACTCAATCTCTTTGCGCTTGAATCGGCATAGCTCTTTTATGCGGACTGGGCTACCTTGAGCCTGTCTCGAATCAACAACCTTCGTTCGACTCCTTAATCAAATCTGGTCCAAACAAGCGGCGATCTCGGTTTAGTCCCATGACAACGGTGTCCTGCACCTTCTTCCATCTGAGCCTCAAAGGTGCCATCTTCAAGCTGGTTTGGTAGCTGTTGTTGTAGGAAAATTCTGCATACGGCAAATTATCATCCCAACTAGATCCATAATCTAGTGCACAAGCTCTCAAACATATCCTCCAAAATCTGATTGACTCTCTTAGTCATCCATCGGTGCGTGGGTGGAAAGCTGTCTTGAATTCAATCTGGTTCCCAATGTTTCGTGTAACTGGTTCCAAAATTTTGAGGTAAATTGGGTTCCTCTATCGATCGATGCTCCTCGGAACTCCGTGTAAGCACACAATTCTGGTCATGTATATCTTTGCCAATTTAGCACTGCTATAGGTAGTCTTATTTGGAATGAAATGAGCTACCTTCGTCAAGCGATCGACTATGACCCAAATCGAGTCATATCCTGAGCGGGTCTTTGGCAAACCTGTGATGAAATCCATGCCTAGTTTATCCCACTTCCATTCGGTATCGGCAATGGTTGTAACAATCCTGCTGGCTTCGATGCTCTGCCTTTACTTTTCGACATACGTCATAAACTGCTACATATTCCGCAATATCCTTCTTCATTCCTGTCCACCGAAAATATTCTTCAAATCCAAATACATCTTGGTATTTCTGGGTGAATCGAATAGGGTGAATCATGGGCTTCTTGTAAAATCAACTTCCCGATCTACGGGTCATTGGGCACATAAACACGGTCTTCAAACCATAGGGTATCGTGCTCATCCTCACGAAATCCTTTAGCTTTTCCTTTGCTCATTTTCTCCTTTATAGAGGCAACTTCCTTATCTCGCCTTTTGGGCTTCTCGATTTTGTCCATCGATGTCGATTGAATCTCCAATGCTGCTACATAGCCTCTGGAACTATTTCCAAACATAGTTCTCAAGGTCCTCGGCTAACTCATTGGGTATCCCTCCCATCATTAGGGTATTGGCGTGGCTCTTACGGCTCAATGCGTCTGCTACGACATTAGCCTTTCCGGGTGATAATGCAATCTCATATCGTAATCCTTAATAAGCTCTAACCATCTCCTTTGTGCGAGATTCAATTCTTACGTGTGAAGATGTACTTCAAACTCTTGTGATCCGTATATACTTCACAATGATTTCCAATGAGAAAATGTCTCCATGTCTTCAAGGCATGCACAACGGCTGCTAACTCCAAATCATGTGTGGCATAATTCAACTCATGGGGCTTAAGTTGTCGTGAAGCGTACGAAACAACTCTTCCTTCCTGCATAAGCACTGCTCCAAGTCCTCGACGTGAAGCGTCGCAATACACCTCATAATCCTTGGTCTGATCTGGCAATATCAAAACTGGTGAGGTAACCAATCTTTTCTTCAACTCCTGAAAACTTGCCTCACAGTCCTCAGTCCATATGAATTTGTTTTCCTTCTTCAACAATTCGGTCATAGGCTTAGCAATCCTTGAGAAATTCTCAATGAATCTTCGGTAGTATCCTGCGAGTCCAACGAAACTCCGAATCTCTCCAACTGTCGTTGGTGCTTCCCATTTGGTTACGGTCTCAACCTTTGTGGGGTCAACTGCTATTCCTTCTCCGGATATAACATGTCCGAGAAATCCAACTTCCTTTAGCCAAAACTCACATTTGCTGAACTTGGCATACAACTGGTGTTCCCTCAGTTTCTCCAAAACCAATCGCAAATGTTCCTTGTGTTCCTCTTCATTCTTTGAGAAAATCAAAATGTCATCAATGAACACCACGACGAACTTATCCAAAAATTCCATAAACACTTTGTTCATCAGGTTCATGAAATAGGCTGGTGCGTTAGTCAGTCCAAATGACATAACGGTATACTCATACAGTCCATATCTCGTGGTAAACGCTGTCTTGGGTATGTCTTGCTCCGAATCTTCAATCGATGGTACCACGATCGCAAATCGATCTTGGAAAACACTTTAGCTCCTTGTAAGCGATCAAATAGATCATTTATCATAGGTAGTGGGTACTTGTTCTTGATTGTGACTTCATTCAATCCACGATAATCAACAACCATTCTTAACGATCCATCCTTCTTCTCCACTAACAATACGGGTGATCCCCAAGGAGAAGAACTTGGGCGAATAAAACCTTTATCCAATAGTTCCTTAATCTGCTTCTTGATTTCCGCCAAATCCTGTGCGGGCATCCTGTACGGTCGCTTCGATATCGGGCCTGTTCCTGGCAACAGCTCGATCAAAATTCAATGTCTCTATCCGGTGGACTTCACAGCAACTCTTAGGAAATACATCAGAAAATCCTTCACCTGGTACTTCTTCCTGCACCACTCACGATAAGCAATTAACTTGTGCTCTCCTCGGCTCGTGCCGTGATACATACTTGATCCTTCTTCCTTACGGTGTGGTGAGAAAATTGACTTTGTGGTGCAATCTATGTTTCCTCCATACCTTGATAGCCAATCCATTCCTAATATCACATCCAATCCTTGGGATTCCGAACTATTAGGTCCGAGGGAAAACATAGTGTCCAATCCTTAATGGCAATCGATCACACCATTTACTAGCCATGTACTCTGCTCGGGTGAGGTTACTAGCATGGGTGACCTTAGGGCTTGGGTCGGTAACTTGTACTTATCCACAAATCCCCTTGATATGTATGAATGCGATGCACCAGTATCGAAAAGAACAACTGCAGTAAATGACTTAACCAAAAACTTACCGATTCTTGCATCGGGCTGATCTTCAACCTCCTCCACATCAATGTGGTTCACCCATCCCCTGTTGAAAGGGTTGGGCTTCTTTCGAGCTTCCATTGCCATTTCGTTCGGCCTTACGGATAGTCATTGGCATAATGCCCAGTCTTGCGGCACTTAAAGCAAGTAATGTGACTCAGGTCTACCTTGGATGGTGTTGACGGGTTGGTGCGGTTCTGTCCATTGCTTCCTCCATTCCCGCTCCCATTCTTAGTTCCGTTATGGTTATGCGAATTTCCTCCTCCATGGGTATGCTGGAACTGAATTCCGGATTTAGGGGTATAATGAGGCTTCTGCTAGGCTCCAGAGTTTTACTTCCCCTGTCCATACTTCCTCTTGCGGTTCTCAATTTGCTGCTGCTTTCCTTCAATCATGAGGGCTCGGTCTACCAACTCCTGGTAGTTGTTGAAACTTGCTACCATCAACGGCATGCTGAACTCATCATTCAGTCCTTCTAGAAACTTCTCCTGTTTAGCAGCATCTGTAGCAACGTCATCTGGGGCATAACATGCTAATTTACTAAAGTCATCCACGTACTGGCCAACAGTCCTTCCTCCTTGGCGTAAGTTGCGAAACTCACGCTTCTTCATGGCCATAGCTCCTGCTGAAACATGGGCAGTGCGAAAAGCTTGCTGAAACTGATCCCACGTGACAGTGTCTACGGGGTAAGTGGTTGTAAAATTCTCCCACCATGCTGCTGCGGGTCCTTCAAGCTGATGTGCTGCAAACTTCACTCTTTCACCATCTGTGCATCTTGCAGTGGTCAACTCCCTTCCTATCTTGCGGAGCCAATCATCTGCCACAATCGGCTCGGTCTACTGGAATACACCGGCGGATTCAGTCTAAGGAAACGAGTCAAGTGGTCCGCAGGTGGTGGTGGCGGTGGGTTGTTATTGTTGTTGTTGTTGTTGCCCTGGTTCTGCACCAATGTTTGAATCAGGGTATTTTGCTGCTGAATCAGTTGGGTGATCTCTGGCGGGAAAACGAATCTGGGGTCGCGTCTCGGAGGCATCTGATGGGTTTAGAAGAGACGAGAATTTAGAATAGATTGAGGTCTAAGGGGAATCACTACCCAAGTGCACATGAGCAAATGCACACAAAATCACTTCATTCAATCAAACAAAGAGCTTACAACGATCTAACTATCGCAAAAGTGAGTGTACTATAATGTTTACATGGAGGGAATACTACTAATATGTGGGGGACTTCTACTAATTTGAACCGGTGGAAGACTCCATGATGTCTGCTCCAGCTTCGTCTTCAAAGTCGGGTTCACTTGGATCCGAATCGGTGTCGTCGATGTTGATGTAGTCGCTTGAGCAACCGACATACTGGTCTTCATTCCTGAGCGCCAATTTCTTCTTGAGTTCTTCGATCTCGTACTTAAGATCGTTATTGTGTCTTGCTAGAGCTACGATCTCGTCCATGTAGTCCTTGCGTGTAGTCTTTAGTTCTCCTTCCAGTTCGACGATCCTTCCCTTTGCATTCTGCAACTCCAACATATCATTGCACATTTGGTTCTCCTGGCGTCGAATGTGTTGATTTAACTCTTGGATGAAAGCTGCAATGGATCTATCCTTCTTGGTGCTGACTATGTCCCATTTGTCATCTCGGCGTTCGCAAATCTGGTAGATAGTGTCCTTGAGGTCTTCTTGATAAACTTCTCCAATGCGTCCCATGGTGATGTGAGCTACCATGCTCTTTCCTGCACTCCAAGTTGGTGCAATGAAAATACTATCTATAGGCTTGGTGATTGGGGCGAATGTCCTTCCCGAACGTGAGCTTGAATCTTCAGCGCTCCTCTTGAGCAGAGTGGCATTGAAAGTTCGGTGAAGCTTGGTAGTCCAATGTTCGGTACTTGGTGACTTCCTTCAAGTGAAATCCAAAAGGTGTGCCTTCATCTGGTTGGGTGTACTTGATCTTGGCGTCCGTCATCCTAAAGAGTAGAAAAGATGAGGAGTTAGAAAATGGGAAGAGAGTAGTGATCTATGGCTTTATCTTAGTGGTCGTGTCCTCTGATCAACGTGTGCTCGATACCATTCTCTCAGAGCGACCAGACCGAATGGATCAAGTCTCGTGCTCGATGTCATCCTGGATCAAGAATGTCGACACCACATAGTACTTCAAGGATTTATAGCGAGTAGCAATCACACACTTATTACATCGTTGTCCACAAAGGAACTTAATACAATAAAATGGCTTAAGGCCATCTAATAATAACAGCGAAGGCTTGGAAGATAAGTGAGTCCATCAACTCCATCGGCATCATTGAGTATAGAACCACGACCTAACACCTTACTGTAAATTCGAAAAGTGCATGCAACGTGAAAGTTGCAGCCCAAAACGGGTCAACACATGGAATATCTTGGCAATGTAACACATAAAGAGCAATGAAGGAAATAAGCCTATACTACATGCATATATGGCTGGTGGTAAGGCTCACGGTTACATTTTGCATAAAGCTAGTTTTTCCCTACAACAAAGGAATAATTTTATTTAACTATCATGGTGGTTGTTAAACATTGAGAATGGTTGTGACATCCTCAATCCCAATTAAAAGTACTCATCAAAACCTAATACATTTATTAGAAGTAACATGTTGAGATTCACATGATATTCAATTACAGATACTCAAAACGTCCATAACCGGGGACACGGCTAATCATGATTAGTTTATACACTCTGCAGAGGTTTATGACTTTTCCCCACAAGACTCGATCGCCTCCGCTTGGTTCTCGACTACATGGTGTTTGAGAGATCGGATGACCGAGACATAGTCTTTCGTAAGCGCTAGCACCTTACATGTGGGTAGACCGTACCAACCTACATCCCCTACATCAGCTAGCCTACCCGTAAGAGTTCGCACAACTTAGTCAACTACATGAGCCCATAATTGGCTTGTGGCTGCACACGGAAGTTTCAGTTTGAATAATCTTATGATCCCTTAGAGCACAGGTGGCGGTCCAAGAAATCTGAGCAAGTCTGATAGAAACCAGGTGCCTCAATCCACCCAGATGTGTGTTTAGGTTGCCACCTTAAATAAACCATTAATTAACAATCTCACATCTGTCATGGATATTCACTCACCCAATCCACGTCTACTAGCATAGCATAGCATAATAAGCAAGCGAGAAGTAACTCCCAAGGTTTCATAAGTAAAACAGTAATAGGTACTACCTCAATCTACTTCCCAACCCACAATTTAATTAGATCCTAAACATGCAAGTGTTTGAGGTTTGATCTAATGCAATAAAACTGGGTAGTAGAAAAGGTATGATCAAGTGTTACTTGCCTTTCGATGATCCATGAGACCTAGAGATTCAAGTAACAAGCGGCGCACTCCGGGTGATCTAACGCAGACAAACAACAAGAATACAATAAGTACTCATCTAATGCACAGGGAAAACTCGAATAAAAGATCTAACCAGATAGTTCAACTTAAGAACCCTGGTTGCAAAAGAATCGAATCAAATAAAGCATCGAAAGTCGAAACTCGAGAGAGAACGACTCGGTTTAGCAATCTGAAACTAGGTCAAAATTTCACAGTAGCAAAACTCTGTGTAAGTAGGGTAGTCGGAACGGCGGTTTCAGAATGAAACTCCAGCGCTTGAATCACCTGATTCCGATAAGCGAGCGAGAAAATAAACAGATTTGAAAATCGGATCGGAAATCGAATCGGAAAAATAACGGATTAAATCCGATTAAAAGAAAACGACGAACGGATTAAATAACGGAAGTTCGTTAACAGAACTAATCCAACGAACACATTCATTGAAACGAACGGTTCGGTGAACGTTCATTAAATAAGAAAACCGAAAAATAAAACCATCTAGGGTTTTTAAAAACCGAACATCTTCAAAAAAAACGGATCGGGTTTTCTAAAGAAAACCGGATCGGGGGTTCTGTGGCGGCTACCTCCGCGGGGCTCAGCGGGCTCGAAGTGCGTCGGGGTCCGCGGGGTCGGAGGGTCGGGGCGGCGAGGGGCGGCGAGGGCTCCGGCGGGCTCGGGAGGCGGCGGCCTCGGACGGGTGGAGGGCGGCGGCGGCGGCTCGGGTTGGAGGGCGGCGGCAAGGGATGAGGAGAAGGGGCGGCGGGTATAAAAGGAGGGGGTTCGCGCCTTGGGAAGGGGCAGGCGGCGGCGCGCGTGTCCGAGCGGACACGGCGACGGGCGGGCGGCAGGCGGCGGCGGAGTCCGCGCTGCTGGGAGGAGGAGGTGGGCGAGGCGGTGGTGGGCAGTGGGCCTTGGCCCGAAGTGGGCGGCGCGCGAATTTTTTTTTTTAAACAAAACTAAACGATTTTAAAATAAAACCAAACGAACTCCAATTTAATAAAATTAATTTTCCCGACTCCTAAAATGAGTCGAACAAAATGAACTTTTAAAGCGGGCAATATGCATATATTTTTTAAATGCTCATTTTGCCTAAAGCAAATAAATCCTCAAAACCAAAATTTTGATTTATTTATAATATCTTCATTTTTCCTAAATGTTGGGAAAGTCATATTATTCCCTCTCTTTAACTTTTTATATCGGAAAAACTTTTGAAGATAAATAAATAAATCCAAATGATCCCATTTTCAAAATTTGAGAAATCCCAAATATGAAAATAATGAAACTTCCAACTCTCTCCGAGGGTCCTTGAGTTACGTGAAATTTTCTAGGATCGGAAAATGCGAGAAAAATATGATATGCATGATGACCTAATGTATAACATTCCAAATTGAAAATTTGGGATGTTACACACTTGTAGTTGGAAGAGAAGAGTATGCAAATGTCTCCAAGTGAATTAAGCAGTAACGGTTTCCAAGTGAATTAGTCCTTCTGAATATAAACACATCAGGAATCTGAGCCAAACAAACGGTGCTCCAGCTGTAATTCTTGCACAAAGGCAAAGAGTATGAACTCTAACAGAGTCCAACAGTCCAACAGTCAGCCAAATTAGTGAATTTCACAGCAGACAAGGCAACTTTAAGTGTGTGTAGACACTCCAACAAGGTTGCAACCTAGCATAGCAAGCTAAAAACACCACTAATCAGAACTCCATGTTCCAAAAGACTACATGATATGCTTATCTAATACAGCAACAGTAGCAGCACAGCACCAATCAAGAAGCTGATTCCACTAACAAGCAGTCTAGCAACACATACGAATCGAGTAACAGCACCAAAGCAGGGGAGGAACGAGGAAGCGGCAGCACATACCTTCATCTTGGACTTCTTGGCCTGCAGCTTCTTGGCCTGCTCCTCCTTGGCCTTCTTCTCCCCTGTAAACACACACACACGCACACGATCAATTCAAACCCAAACAAATCAAATCACGCTCTTCATCTGAACCGCTACTGATCCATGGAGAAAGAAACCGACATGGAAGGGAGAAAGAGCACGAGCAGGCGGTCGAACACAGTGATCGGGAGCGCCGCGTCCTCGGGCACCTCCTTGGACAGGTATAGTGGGTACCACTCCTCCCGCCAGTCATACCTCTCGGTCGCCTCGCTCCCCTCCTTGGGTAGCATCATGTCGTCCTCCTACGCGCCGGCCTCCTCCACCGCCGCCGCCAAGCACCTCCCGATGGCGTGGCGATGGGAAGGATCTGGATCTGAGCGTTAGGGTTCGTCTGTGAGAGAGAGAGAGGTGGTGTCTTGATGGGGCTGGAGGTGGAGGTGGAGGCCACTTGCAGCGGGCGAGGACGGGCACGCGAGATCTTTGGCGAGGACGGGTGTGCATGGAGGCAGCAGGAGGCGGACGGGCGGATCTGAGGAGGAGAGGGAGGCAGTGGGAGACAGAGGCGAGGCGGAGAGGGAAGGCAGTGGCGGTGGCGGGGAGGTGGGTGGTGGCGGATCTGAAGGACGGAGGAAAGGAGGAGGTGGCAGCTGTCTGGGAAGAAAGGGGCTAGGGTTCGCTGCAGGGGAGAGGGAGAGGATCTGAGGGGAGGAGAGAAAGAAAGAAAGAATGGAGGCGGGGGGTGGGTGGAAAATGTCCATGAGGACAGACCTAGGGTTTCGGCTCGGGTGGGTTTGGTTCGTTGGATCCGGAAGCATCTGACGGTGGTTGATGCGTGATCCGCGTGATATGCTCATGGTCCAATCAGAACGCAGCAAACCATTTGATGACCTTATGACCAATATAAATTGGTCGTGATCGATTCAAGATAAAAATTTTCATTCCATTTTTCAGTGCTAGAAATGAGTATTTTTGTGAAAGTCCTATCAAATATTTGTTCAAATGATATCATATTTTGCACAATTTTACATCATGGATTTGCATACAATATTGACAAAGGGAGTTTTTATTTCCTTTGCACGAAAAATCAATATTCCATTTTTTGAGTGTTCAAACTGAGTTTTTTTGTGAAGGACCTATAATATATTTGTTGCAAAATTGGACCAAACCATTTTTCTAAAATACTAGGCCATATTTAATGCAGAATTGACCAAATTATTGGGTGTAAAAAGTTTTGATCCACCCCTGGTGAAAAAGACAAATTTTCGCCGATTCAGCTGGAAGCGGGTCAAATTTGAATTGCGGATGCCTCATAGTTTGCTATTTATTTTTTACAAAAATCATTTATAGGTACATAAGTATCTATTTAATCATAGAAACACCCAAAAAATTCCAAAATTCAACCACTAGCTAGGAACGGTCATTCCCGCCGTTTTGACCGCATTTTGAAACGGGCATAAAAAATTCAAAAAAAAATCAAAAAATTGGGAAACCTTCGCATTGTGTCATTATATATGGCCAAGTTCCCAGGAAAAATAATAAACTTGTAATACGACAATTATTTTAAAAAAGTGTTCTCAGAAGCAAGCTATCACGTGTGGAGGTCAATGGCTTTCAAGCCTAATGATCAATCTTATGGCCACATCCATGGCATAGTTTGTTCAAATGATCTCATATTGTGCACAAGGGTGCATATTGGAATGGCAAACAATGTTGCCTAAGGAAGTTTTCATTTTCTTTGGACGAAAAAACCATTTTCCATTTTTCGAGTGCCCAAAAGGAGTTTTTTTTGTGAAGGACCTACCAAATAATTGTGGCAAAATTGGACCAAACCATTTTTATAAAATACTAGGCCATATTTAATGCAGAATTGACCAAATTATTGTGTATAAAAAGTTTTTATCCACCTCTCATGAAAAAGACAAATTTCCGCCGATTCAGCTGGAAGCGGGTCAAATTTGAACTGTAGCTACCTTGTAGTTTGCTCTTTATTTTTTCCAAAAATCATTTCTAGGTACATAAGTATCTATTTAATCATAGAAACACCAATAAAATTCCAAGATTCAACCACTAGCTAGGAACGGTCCTTCCCGCCGTTTTGACCGCATTTTGAAACGGGCATAAAAATTCAAAAAAAAATCAAAAAATTGGGAAACCTTCGCATTGTGTCATTATATGTGGCCAAGTTCCTAGGATAAATAACAAACTTGTAATACGGAAATTATTTTTAAAAAGTGTTCTCAGAAACGAGCTATCACGTGTGGAGATCAATGGCTTTCAAGCCAAATGATCAATCTTATGGCCACATCCATGGCATAGTTTGTTCAAATGATACCATATTGTGCACAAGGGTGCATATTGGAATGGCAAACAATGTTGCCTAAGGAAGTTTTCATTTTCTTTGGACGAAAAAACCATTTTCCATTTTTTGAGTGCCCAAAAGGAGGTTTTTTTGTGAAGGACCTACCAAATAATTGTTGCAAAATTGGACCAAATCAATTTTCTAAAATACTAGGCCATATTTAATGCACAATTGACCAAATGGTTGGGTGTAAAAAGTTTTGATCCACCTCTCATGAAAAAGACAAATTTCCGCCGATTCAGGTGGAAGCGGGTCAAATTTGAACTATAGCTACCTTGTAGTTTGCTATTTATTTTTTCCACAAATCATTTCTAGGTACATAACTATCTATTTAATCATAGAAACACCAAAAAAATTCCAAGATTCAACCACTAGCTAGGAACGGTCATTCCCGCCGTTTTGACCGCATTTTGAAACAGGCATAAAAAATTCAAAAAAAACTCAAAAAATTGGGAAACCTTCGCATTGTGTCATTACATGTGGCCAAGTTCCCAGGAAAAATAACAAACTTGTGTCGGCAATTATTTTAAAAAGTGTTCTCGAAATGAGCTATCATCTGTGAAGATTCATGGCTTTCAAGCCAAATGATCAATCTTATGGCAACATTCGTGGCATAGTTTGTTCAAATAATCTCATATTGTGCACAAGGGTGCATATTGGAATGGCAAACAATGTTGCCTAAGGAAGTTTTCATTTTCTTTGGACGAAAAAACCATTTTCCATTTTCCGAGTGCCCAAAAGGAGGTTTTTTTGTGAAGGACCTCCCAAATAATTGTTGCAAAATTGAACCAAATAAATTTTATAAAATACTAGGACATATTTAATGCACAATTGACAAAATGGTTGGGTGCAAAAAGTTTTGATCCACCTCTCGTGAAAAGACAAATTTCCATTGATTCATTTGAGCGGGTCAAATTTGAACTGCAGCTGCCTCATAGTTTGCTATTTATTTTTTACAAAAATAATTTCTAGTTACATAAGTACCTATTTAATCATAAATACATGGTTTGGTGGCGATACGTCAAGGTTTGGGCGGTGGCCGAGGGCCCCAACTCTAGAGCGCGTAAACTCGCATGCCCGCCGCGTGGTCACCGCGTGACCGTGGAGTTGCCATGTGTTCTGGGCGGCCTAGGCATGTCTAGTGGGTTGGGCACTCCCCAGGTAGGTGCTAGGAAGAAAATTACAACATAAGATTCTCACGAGGAGACCGATCGATGCTCAAACATGAATTAGCAACCAAGTGTTTGATTAGCGGTACGGGAAATGTACATGGCTAATGGGCGTGAGTTTTGGCTGAGGATGATCAGTTACTTAGAAGACCGTCTTCATAAATTTTCAGCTCAAAAGGAGGAGCCTAGGTGGTACTTGCTTTGCAAACTACCACACTGGACATAAATACGAATGTTGAAGCTAGGCTCAAAATAATGAATGGATTGAGCTGGCATTTGGTGGAGGATGGTTATTTGGGCATAGGAAAGCACTGTAGAAAATGGATA
Organism: Aegilops longissima; assembly: GCA_021605205.1. Classification (NCBI taxonomy): domain Eukaryota; kingdom Viridiplantae; phylum Streptophyta; class Magnoliopsida; order Poales; family Poaceae; genus Aegilops; species Aegilops longissima. Next base: position 702,499,517 of record CM038678.1, read on the forward strand.
CTATTTGGACATGCCAAAGTAGTACTTCCTTCACAAACTGTTGTTCTGAACAGAATTGGAAAATGAATATTTTTGAATTATTTTTGAACTAGGCAAGGAAGGTTTTTACATATTTGACGAATATATGACCCAAAGAATTTATGAGATTTTTTTGGGAATTTTGGGAATGACAGAAATATAGGTTGCTTCACAACCTAGGGCAAAAACTGCCACATGGACATGACACATAGGCAAAACTGATGAGGTGGCGCCTAGTCATCACAACCCACCACAATCTATAAGGCTATGACCATCTATATTGGTCATTAACAACTAGAAATAAGGCAGCAGACTAGCACTGTTTGCTTTGTGACCTTTTCATGTAAGGAAATTACGACCTTGCTGACCAAAATGGTCGCAATGGTTTAGGGTTTGGAGCCCCTCGAACAGCTTTTGACCAATTGGTCTGAAATGGTCATAGATCTATGACCAATTCTTCCAGGGTCACTGACAAAAGGTCACTAGTTGACATATTTCTTGTAGTGACATGGGTATGGGCACTCCCCTTGGCAACTGCCAAGCTTGGGGGAGGTGCCCCGGTATCGTATCACCATCACACTCCTATCTTTACCGTTTTATTTAGTTCGATCCTTTTAGTAGTATTTTGATATAGTAGATTGAAGTTTTGATATCAAGTAGTTTTGAGTTTTGCTTTGTGATCTTTTTATGTAATCGAGCCCGTGAGCTATCTATAATAAAGATTAGTGTTGAGACAAGGGCTTTGCTATGTTGCTATTATCTTGAGAAAGTAGAAAGAATAAAAGAGTTCATATTGATCTTATGGTTAGTGATGACTTCACACATAGAAAGTATGAGGCATAAAAGTTGTTGATAGTTGATAAACGTACTTTTGGTCATCGTTGCAATTAATAGGAAGTGATAAGGAAAGAGAGGTTCACATATAAATATATTATCTTGGACATCTTTTATGATTGGGAGCACTCATTAAGTATGACATCCTAAAAGAGTTGACGTTGGACAAGTAAGACAACGTAATGGTTTATGTTTTCTCACATCCCAGTTAAAGTATATTGTCATTGACCTTCCAAACATGTTGTGATTGCCTTTCCCCCTCATGCTAGCCAAATTCCTTGCACCAAGTAGAGATACTACTTGTGCTTCCAAATATCCTTAAACCCAGTTTTGCCATGAGAGTCCACCATATATACCTACCTATGGATTGAGTAAGATCCTTCAAGTAAGTTGTCTTGTTGTAGGCAATAAAAATTGCTATCTAAATATGTATGACTTGTTAGTGCAAAGAAAATAAGCTTTGTACGATCTTGTTGTGGAAGCAATAAAAGCGACGGACTGCATAATAAAGGTCCACATACAAGGGGCAATATAAAGTGACGTTCTTTTGCATTAAGATTTTGTGCATCCAACCCTAAACGCACATGACAACCTCTGCTTCCCTCTGCGAAGGGCCTATCTTTTACTTTACATTTTTACTTTATGCTTGAGTCAAGGTGATCTTCACCTTTCCCTTTTCATTTTATCCTTTAGCAAGCTCCTCGTGTTTGAAAGATCATGATATATATATCCAATTGGATGTAAGTTAGCATGGGCTATTATTGTTGACATCACCTAAAGGTGAATACGTTGGGAGGCAACACAATAAGCCCCTATCTTTCTCAGTGTCCGGCTAAAACTCCATAACCACAAGTATTGCGTGAGTGTTAGCAATTGTAGAAGACTACTTGATAGTTGAGTATGTGGATTTGCTGAAAAGCTCTATTGTTGACTCTTTCTGATGTTATGATAAATTGCAATTGCTTCAACGACTGAGATTATAGTTTGTTTGTTCTCAATGAAGTTTTTGAACCATACTTGACATTGTGAATTGATTGTTACTTGAGTATAAGAAATCATATGATAAAAGCTATATATGTTGATGTTAAAAGAATTATCATGATGCCCTCATGTCCGTATTTTATTTTTATCGACACCTCTATCTCTAATCATGTGGACATATTTTTCGATATCGGTTTCCGCTTGAGGACAAGCGAGGTCTAAGCTTGGGGGAGTTGATACATCCATTTTGCATCATGCTTTTATATCAATATTTAGTGCATTATGGGCTGTTATTACACATTATATCTCAATACTTATGGCTATTCTCTCTTATTTTACAAGGTTTACCATGAAGAGGGGGAATGCCGGCAGCTGGAATTTTGGCTGGAAAAGGAGCAAATATTGGAAACATATTCTGCACAGCTCCAAAAATCCTGACACTCCACGGAAGTCACTTTTGGAATTAATAAGAATTATTGAGCAAAGAAAATACTAGAGGGGGCCCACACCCTGACCAGGAGGATGGGGCGCGCCCACCCCTACTAGGCGCGCCCCTATCTCCTGGGCCCCCTGGTGGCCCCCCGGTGTCCATCTTCTGCTATATGAGGGCTTTTACCCTGGAAAAAATAATGGGCAAGCTTACGGGATGAAACTCCGCCGCCACGAGGCGGAACCTTGGCGGAACCAATCTAGGGCTCCGGCGGAGCTGTTCTGCCGGGGACACTTCCATGCGGGAGGGGGAAATCATCACCAACGTCATCACCAACGATCCTCTCATCGGGAGGGGGTCAATCTCCACTAGTAGAAAAAGGGCCTATAGTCCCGGTTGGTGAGGGCCTTTAGTCCCGGTTCATGAACCGGGACTAAAGGGTCGGTACTAATGCCCTCGATTTTTAGTCCCGGTTCAATCCGAACCGGGACAGATGGGCCTCCACGTGGCCTATCCACTGAGCCCAGTAGAGGCCTTTGGTCCCGGTTGGTGGCACCAACCGGGACCAATAGGCATCCACGCGTCAGCATTTCTATGGCTGTGGTTTTTGTTTTTTTTAAAGGGGGGTTGGGGGGTTTTGGGGGTTAATTTAGGTGTTTCATATATTGTGCTATAGCTAGCTAATTAATAGAGAAAAGTGTCCTCTCTTTTGTCCGTGCTTGGTCGACGCTACGTACTATACATACGTATAGAGAGGACTAGCTAGACACGCTAGCTAGCTAGTAATTAAGCAAACAGAAGATCGTCATGAACATATATGCATACAGAGAGAAGTGATATCGACCACCTCTCCTTCTCCGAGAGATTGGTCGAACAACAAGTTCTCGTATATCTATCCGACACTACCGCTACATATATACAATAATTATCTTTTACAAATATATAATCTCCTAACATACGGACGCGTGGTCCACATAGTATTCTCCGTCTTCAGCGATCACGTGGTCAAGAAAGAATGCCGCCAATTCCTCTTGAATTGCTCAGATGCGATCTGGTGCTAGGAGTTCATCCGCATCCAAACATCTAATTTTAAGAAAGGGGTCTATATATATATATATATATATATATATATATATATATATATATATATATATATGAATGAAACTCAACACAAATGATGGTAATAAAATAAAATTGTGAATATTTTTATTTACGCACTTCATATTGTTTGTCGGAGTAGCCCCGCTCACAGGTCGTGTGGCGGATGGACTCGCAAACGTAGTATCCACAGAAATCATTCCCTTGTTCCTGCCACAACCACTTTACAAGAAATAGAGGTCAATCAAACTGATAATTAGCAAGCATGCTAAATGGTATTGATGAAACTAGCGCTTGAATCACTAGGATATGCGTGGAATATGCTACTATATAGTACTTACTTTCGGGTGTCTAAATTGCAGCTTCTTCGGTAGTCCCGGAGCTTTTTTGGTGAATTTTCTCCAAGCCCTGCCATACAAAGAAAACAATTACTTGATATCAGAAATGAACAAAGTTGCTGATATGGTGGATAATGATCGATTTAACTTACTTCTCGAGCATTTCAGTCATGTCCGCATACTCCTCGGGATCTTTTCGCTTGGAGTCTAAGACAGTTACTACTCCCTTCTCAAGCTTAATATCTAGGAGAATATAGTGGTAGCTGCGCACACATGCATAACTCATCAATATTACATTACTATAACCTGGACTAATAAGGAAACCGAATATGCCACAAGACAGTAACACTCACTTGAAGTTGTAAGGAAAGAGTATTATATCTTTGTGTTCATTTATTACCAACGATTGTAGCAAGTTGGCCTCGGTATTTACTTTACGAAATTCAACCTCAGTTTTATCTATGAGATATGTGTTAATGAACCCAATATCACCCACTTGTCTTTTCTTCAATTCGGCGATCTTCAATCTGCATAATATAGTGAGGATAATTATAAATACATGCAATGAAAGGGCTGAGTTATATAGAGAGACTTAATGATAGAAGTAGTACTACTTACAGATAGTAGCAGGTGACCGTTGCTTTATCGAGGGCCAATTGATTGAAAAACTGATAGAACTCCTCAAATGGAATAGGCAACAGTTCAATTCCAAGTAGGGCATGCTCCTTTTTAACTCTCACATACAAAGTACTCCTCCCCTCAGACTCTTTGCAGGTTTTCATGTACCAATCATGAAATCTTCGCATCATCGTTGATAGAGAACTTTCATCTTTGACGAGAGGCTTCCCGTACTCGTATCTTTGTATCTGCACCTCCAAGAAATCATAATGTACATCGTCGGGCAGGTAATCTACAGGATTGCCATAACCGGGCACCATCCTCGGATCGACGATGTCGCTAGCAGGAACCTTGAGCGGGGGGCACGATTGCTTCGCTTGTTCGCCAAGCTGGGCAATTTGTTTCCCAGCTCGTCGTTCTTTCATCCTTTGATCACTGACAGTACTTCCCGACCTCTCCGCTTCGGCAAATGCCTTTCCAATAATGCACTCATAGTTGCCTTTCGGCGGAGACTTGGGTGGTTTTGTCAGGGCAGCCAGAGTGCGCTTCGCTTTCACCAGATCTACCTTCTCCTACGGAGGTGGATGTCTCTTTGCTTTCAACCCTTGAAACCAGTCATCCACTTCGGTCTGCGCGATCTTCGCGTTTTCCTCCTCGCTCCTCTCGATGGTAACTTCTCCGAGTCTTCAGAGAAGGACCGAATCCAGATCTCCTCCGCCTTTGGCTGTACTGCTAGACGCCGGCAGAGCAGACGGAGCGGATGTCTTCTTTCCTTGCTTACAAGGCGGAGGAGAAGGACTACGACGCGCCGGAGCAGCCGGAGCGGCAGCGGGTCTCTTCCGCCCTTGCTGACGAGGCAGAGAAGGAGGAGGCTGGCTGCTCGGGCGCGCCGGCGCAGGCGGAGAAGGAGGCGGAATGCCGCCACGCGCCGGAGAAGGAGCCAGCCGAGTGCCCTGATCTTCACTCGCCGGAGGAGGAGGCGGTGGAGGAGGCGGAGTGCCCTGACTCACCGGAGGAGGAGGAGGAGGCGGAGGCGTCCAGTTCGGAAGGTTGATGAGATCCTTCCGCCATAGGCATGGAGTCTTGAGCGAGAACCCAGCCGATACTCCCTTCAACGGTAGGGTGGTCAAGCCGAGGTCCTCAAATCCTCCGTTATTTCATCGACCATCACCTTAGCATATCCTTACGGAATCGGCGGCGGTGAAAAGTTGAGTCGGGTTTAGTAGGATAAACAGAGCCAACAGCCGCCTTGACCTTCAAATTGCTCCATTGCGCCATAAGGTGGCAATTTTCAGCATCCGTGATAGCATCCACGGATAGCTGGCAGGAGTCGCCAAGGCATGTTGCTCGCTGAAGCAGCTCGGTGGAAGCCACGCTGCTTCTCCGCTGAGATGGCGGGTAGCTTCCGGGAAGCTTCGCAGGTCGCTTGCTGCGATCTGCTGCTTCTCGTTCCTCTTCTCGCTCCACTAGCCCCATTACCCTTTCGTGCAGCGCCTGCATTTGGCTCTGCTCCGTTTCTTCCTCCTCTCATGGGTTTTGTAACCCCTGCGTCCGAAATCCAGCCTTCCACGAAACGGAGCTGGCGTGCCTCGTGTCCGTCCAGGTGCTCGAGATTTCGAGGGCCATTGTGAGCTCGTCCTTCTCCCATGCTCGAACGAACTTCCCTTCTGCGCTGCTTCGATATATTGTTGAAGCCTCTTGACTGGTATGTCCAATTGTTCGTCCGTCCAAATGCACTTCCTGTTATAGGGTCCAAGGATCCGCCGCCCCAAGAACCATGTCCGCAACGGTCTGGCAGATTCATTGTCTCGGTTCGATCCCTTTATCAAGCAGATCATTCTCAGCCTTGGCCCACTTAGGCGGGCTACGAGGTAGCCACCCGACCCGTGCGATGGTGAAGCTTCTTCTTCGCAGCATTTCTCTTGTTTGTCGCCGACATCTTTTACTCTTTTCCGATGTCTTGTAGGCCACAAATGCGGGCGATCATCTCTGATCTTCTCATATTTGCCCTTGAATTCTGGTGTCTCATTTTTTCGACATACGTATTGAGTTCTTTCTTCCAATTCCTGAATAGGTCTGCCATCTTCTTAAGAGCAAAAGACTTGATTAATGGCTCTATTACTGGCTTCTCCGGATCATCCTCTAGCGGTAGGGTAAAATTTGACTTCAGCTCGGTCCAAAGATCATTTTACGCATATCATTGACATAAGACACCTCGTGGTCTTCGTTCTTAGGCTTATACCATTGGTGGATGCTGATCGGGATCTTGTCCCTAACCGTAACCCCGACCGAGCAACAAATGCCTTCTTTGTCCGGTAGGGTTCAATCGGTTGGCCGTCAGCATGCGATTTGTATGATCTCAAACTTTTCATCCGAGCTCAACTTTTCTTGGGCCTCGTCTCTTTACCGGTTGTGCTCGATCCGGAGGGCTAGAAAAAGAACAAAGACGAGAGTTAATTAATATGTGTACATACCAAAACAATGAATGCATCAATTAGCTAGTCAGACAGCTTAACTAATATATATACCTGGCGGACTCGGTTTGGTGATCACCGGAGCCGTCCTCACGGTCTACTTCTTCACCCTCTCCTTATTGCACCGGCATTGGGTCATCGGAGCCATGTAAATCATAGCCAGCTGCTTCTTCACCCTCTCCTTCCAGACCATGGTTGTCGTTGAGAAACATCAATGAGCAGACGGCATCACTTCCTTGTGCGATTATGTCCCTCAACAACGCTTCTTGTGCTTCGTCTCAGGGGTGTCCATAGTTTCTACAAATATTTACAACATGGCAATTATTATTCAAACATGACAGATATGGATATATTAATGGCAAACGTAGAACTAGCTAGCTAATCACAATAAGGAATCATATTAGTGGCCTCGACGCTGCTTCTCTAGGGTTTGGGGTGGCCTCGACAATGCTTCAAGGGTTAGGGGGTGGCCTCGAGAACGCTTCAAGGAGGGGGTAATATCGACCCCCCCCCCACGTGTTGAAGCTATCGGGAGGGGGTCGGCGTTGAACACTACATCTATGTCCCACAAGTGACGTGGGCATTGACGCCCGCGGTAGGGTAGAGGGTCGTGGATCGCCGAGCGGTCGAGGGTCAAGGGGTCAAGGATCGCCGAGGGGTCGGGAGGTTGCCTAGTGTCAAAGGATTCAACAAAACCATGTCTTCATTATTAGGCGAAAGTAGCAGGTGCATGATGGTACGAAGCTCTCCAAAGTTATTTTGGAACGGAGTCCCAGATAGGATAATTCGCTTTTTGGTACAAAGTTCAGCAAGAACCTTCTGAATATCGTTATTTGAAAGGCCTTTGCTGAAATTGCATAAAAAGGCAAATTATCCTATCCGGACTCCATTCCGTAATAACTTTGAGGACTTCGCACCATCATGCCATGGTTACTCGGCTAATGATGAAGCCATGGATTTCTTCAATACTTTGACAGAACCCTCGACCTCAAACCTTCGACCCTTGACCCCTTAACTACCCTCGACCCTCTACCCTAGTTCCCCACCCTCGACCCTCGGCGATCCTCGACACCCTCGTTATATCGACAACGACGCGACATACATATACATGGGAAATAATGTTATCGGGAGGGGGTATCGGTACCCCCTCGTGTCAAAGTTTCTTCTTTCTCCTCTATTCCTTTCTTTCTTCTTCTCCTCTTCTTTTCTTCTTATCCTCGAGAAGGAAATAAGGAAAAGGAAGAAAAAGTAAGAAGGAAGAAGGAAGAAGAAGAAGAAGAAGAAAAAAAAGGAGAAGAAGAAAGAATAGAGAGAAGAAGAAAAATAGAATTTTTTTTATTTTTCTTCTTCACCTCTATTCCTTTCTTCTTCTCTCTTCTTTTTCTTTTTTTCTTCTTCTTATTTATTCTCCTCTTCTTCTCTCCCTCTTCTTCTCCTTTCTTCCTCTTCTTATTTCCTTTTTCCTCTCATTCTTTTTCTTCTTCTTCCTTCTTAAAAATACATGAAGTAGTATTGCCTAATTCATTGTTCATATGAATGTACAAACATTTGCATATTTGCAATAATTAATATCACCAAAAAATCTATGAACAGAAAAAAAAATCCTAATTTTTCTAAAAAACTATCTTTTGCATTGTTCACATACACATATACATTATAGCCACATACACATATACATCACATATGAACAAAAAAATTAAAACATAAAAAAAACAGAGCATAAAAATAAAAAAGAGCTTAAACATTATATATACTAGTCGTCAACCCGTGCATCCGCACGGGCTAGTGCATAGTTTAGTGGAATACATGTGACTGCAATTCATATGCTCAGAACATAGTGGGTCATGTTCCATCTTTATATGTATCATAGTTTTGTATTAATCTTTGGTGACATCATTGTTTTGGAAGATTATACAACATAAGTCGGTCAATCTCTGCCCAATCCAAATGTGCTCTCGCTCGCTCTCCATCAAGTCACACTTTCATGGCTAGTATTAAATGCTTGGACTATTGAAACCTCTTAAATCTATTGGAGGTGTAACATTTCTCATATTTTTGAAATCTATTTGAGTTTAGAATATGGTTCCGACATCTCAACTGGGCCATCAAGAGAAGTAATGGCATACCTTTCTTTGACCGGTGACAACTAAGTGGTACTCTAGCTTATGATCTATAGCTTGCTCTAGCGACACATATGTCATATTTTTTTCGACATGAGCACATTCCTTCTTTTGATTAGTATGAACTAAGATTATTTATTGATTACACTTTGCCATATTGTTCTTTTGCATATTCATCAAATATCTTATTTATTTAACTTAAAACGCAAATATTCATTCCCTCAAATAAAAATGCACACATTCATGTCTAAAATACGTGATATTCGGACGCACTTGCACCCCTTTAGAAGTTTATAGTTATCTTAGAATCTAGGATTTCTTATTACATATATTTTCCAGATATATTTAGATTTTTTGTGTCAATTTCTTTATATTCTTTCAAAATACTAAGCGCATAAATGTGATTTATTGAGAGAATAGAAATATTATACAAATTTGAGAGAATAGAAATATTATAAATGTGATTTATTGACAGGATTGATACAGTATGCAGGTTACACGCATTGTGATTGTGTACCTATTTTTTCGAAGAGAACAATTAGTTCTTTTTTTGTGGGTAAGAAAATAAGTATCCTTCGTACCTAAATGCATGTACAACACACCTAGATATTGTGCACAGATTTTTAACATAACGAATAAACATGCATTTTATCTGTGATAGTATATTGCTAGCTGCGTAAACCATGCATGCATGGGTAAATGGATTAGTATGTTTCGGGAAAAAATATGTAGCTTTTTTTTAGAAGATGTAGCTTGTTAGTTGGTCTGAGTTTACACCTACGTAACATGCATGGACTCTTTAAGGCTGATTGAATCAAGAATTCCAAACGTATATTGACTCCTAAGCATGATCCAATACACTTCCTCACGTAACACGCATGGACTCATTTGGGTCGATCAGACCAAGACTTCTTAACGTATATAAACTGCTAACCATGAGCAAATATACTTCTCAGATTTTTGTTTTAAAGAAAGATTTAATTTTACCTGGAAAACGGAGAGAGTCCCAAGGAAGTAAGACTCCCATACGTGGTAGCAAGTCTTACTTTTCATCCGATGGCTGCGGAACATTATATATAAATCAAACGGTCAAAATTCCTTAATTCTAATAATTAACGTGGTGCCTCGTATGGTGCCTCCAATTAGTAAATATAAGATATGAAAAAAATTAAAGAAATAAAAAAAGAGGCGGGCGGCGGCTGTGCAGGCGAGGAGGCGGCGCTGGGACGAGACGAGGCAGGGGGGGCAGGGCGACGGCGACGAGGAGCGGGCGGCGACGGCGAGCACGTAGCAGGGGAGCTCGAGGCGATGGCGGGCGGCGAGGCGCCGGCGCTGGGGCGGACGGGCAGGGCAGGGCGACGGCGAGCACGGGCAGGGGGGCTGGGCGACGGCGACGGCGAAGACGGGCAACTGACGGCGTCGTCGGCGAAGCTCGGGCAACTGCGGCGGCGTCGTCTGGGCGGGAACTGGCGATGAAATCTGAAAAACGCTAAGTCTTTGCTTATATAGAAAAGGCTTTGGTCCCGGTTCGTGGCACGAACGGGACTATCTTTAGTCCCGGTCGGTGCCACCAACGGGACCAAAGGCCAATTTTCAGCAGCCCAAAAGGCGGAAGCGGCGACCTTTGGTCCCGGTGGTGGCACCAACGGGACTAAAGGGGTCATTGGTCCCGGTTCGTGGCACCAACCGGGACCAATGCCCCCCTTTAGTCCCGGTTGGTGCCACCAACCGGGACCAAAGGCCTTGTGCTGCCCCGCGCCCAAAATTTTAGTCCCACCTCGCTAGTTGAGAGAGCTCGAGAGTGGTTTATAAGCGCTGTTGCGCCCACCCTCTCGAGCTCCTCTCAACTGCAGCTTCGAGGCCTAATCTGTCACTAGCTATGTGCCTGTGGGCCTACTTGGCCTCCTGCGGGCCTGAATCCTCGCCCATGTAGGGTTTCTAGTCGTATTCAGTCGTGGGGGTCCAGTAGGCGGCACTATTTTTTTCCAGTTTTTTTGTTTTGTTTTCTGCATTATTATTTATTTTTGTTGTTTTTTGCTTTATTTTTAATTCTTTTTGCTTTTAGTTTTAGAAAAATTATAAACTTTCTGTTAGTGCCATTAGTTTTCAAATTTGAAAACACTTTTTTGTTTTCTTTGTTGCTTTATTTATTTTATTTTGTTTCTACTTACAACAAAATACTTATTGTTGCTATTTTTATTTTTTCAGTTTTTTGTTTTGTTTTCTACATTATTTATTTTTGTTGTTTTTTCTTTATTTTTAATTCTTTTTGCTTTTAGTTTTAGAAAAATTATAAACTTTCTGTTAGTGCCATTAGTTTTCAAATTTGAAAACACTTTTTTGTTTTCTTTGTTGCTTTATTTATTTTATTTTGTTTCGCTTACAACAAACGGTGTGTAGAGGACGGGCTTATAAACGGTGTGGCGCCCTTGGTTGGCGAGGTTTTCAAATTCATAGTTTTCAAATGAACTCTGAAAAAGTTGGCATAGCATGTGCATGTACAAAACGAACAATGGTATCATACTAAATGCATTACAAAGTTGGCATGGTATCATCATAATAGTTATGGAGAAAGTCTTCACTTTTTCTTCGCTTGTGTCGTTTGCTTATTGCGCCATAACCATGGATAATCTTCATCGCTTATCGGGATGCTTGGGTCAGCCTTGACTTTGAAGGGGGAATTTCATGAAACTTTTCATACTCTTCGACATGTCATCTTGCCCTCCACTCCCGGGATGTCCCTTTTCTGAAAAGAACTATGTGGCGCTTTGGCTCATTGTATGATGTATTCGCTTCCTTATCTTTTCTTTTCCTCGGTCCGTAGACATGTCCTTCACATAGATAACCTGTGCCACATCATTGGCTAGGACGAACGGTTCGTCGCTGTACCCAAGATTTTTCAGATCCACTGTTATCATTCCGCATCGTGGGTCTACCTGCACCCGCCTCTGACAGATTGACCCACTTGCACTTAAACAAAGGGACCTTAAAATCTACTCCGTAGTCAAGTTCCCATATGTCTACTATGTAACCATAATATGTGTCATTTCCCTTGTCGGTTGCTGCATCAAAGCGGACACCGCTGTTTTGGTTGGTGCTCTTTTCATCTTGGTCAATCGTGTAAAATGTATTCCCATTTATCTCGTATCCTTTCCAAATCATTACAGTCGAAGATGGTCCCCTGGACAACAAGTACAGCTCATCACAAACAGTGTTGTCACCTCTGAGATGTGTTTCCAACCAACTGCTGAAAGTCCTGCATGTAATCCAGTCGTCGCACTGCTCCGGGTGTTTGGAGCGCAGACTGTTCTTGTGTTCATCGACATACGGGGTCACCAAGATAGAGTTCTATAGAACTGTGTAGTGTGCTTGAGACCAAGAATATCCGTCCTGCATATTATTGAGTCCCTTCCAAGCGTGTTTTTCCAGTCTCCCCTCATACCGCGATTTAGGGAGACCTATCTTCTTAAGGCCAGGATGGAAGTCAACACAAAACCCGATGACATCCTCTCGCTTGATGGCCCATGGAGATGCTTCCTTCGGCCTAGCGCGTTACTTAACATATTTCTTTAGGACTCCCATGAACCTCTCAAAGGGGTACATATTGTGTAGAAATACGGGCCCCGAATGACAATCTCGTCGACTAGATGAACTAGGACGTGCGCCATGATATTGAAGAAGGATGGTGGGAACACCAGCTCGAAGCCCGACAAGACATTGCGCCACATCACTCCTTAGCGTTGGTACGATTTCTGGATCGATCACCTTTCGAGATATTGCATTGAGGAATGCACATAGCTTCACAATGGCTAATCGGACGTTTTCGGTAGAAGCCCCTCAATGCAACCGGAAGCAGATTGCGTCATAATCACGTGGCAGTCATGAGACTTTAGGTTCGGAACTTTTCTCCGCATATTTATTATTCCCTTTATATTCAATGAGAAGCCGTGAGGTACCTTCATACCGAGCAGGCATTGAAAGAATATTTCTTTCTCTTCTTTCAGAAGAGAGTAGCTGGCAGGACCTTCATATCGCTTCGGAGGCATGCCCTCTTTTTCGTAAGCGTTGCAGGTCCTCTCGTGCCTCGGTGTATCTTTTGTCTTCCCATACACGCCCAAGAAGCCTAGCAGGTTCACGCAAAGGTTCTTCGTCATGTGCATCACGTCGATCAAGAGCGGACCTCTAGGTCTTTCCAAAGAGGGTAGGTCCCAAAATATAGATTTCTTCTTCCACATGGGTGCGTGATTCTCGGCGTCATTCGAACAGCTAGTCCGCGGGACCCTTTCCAAAGATTACGTGTAAATCATTGACCATAGCAAGTACGTGATCACCGATACGCATGGCGGGCTTCTTCCGTGATCTGCCTCGCCTTTGAAATGCTTGCCTTTCTTTCGACATTGATGGTTGGTCGGAAGAAATCGACGGCGGCCTGTGTACACATTCTTCCGCAGCTTCCTGTATATACTATCGGTGTCAAGTAAACAGTGCGTGCATGCGTGGTATCCCTTGTTTGTCTCGTCCCGAAGGTTACCGAGAGTGGGCAAATCGTTGATGGTCACGAACAGCAACGCCTTTAGGTCAAATTCTCCTTTTGTGCTCATCCCACGTCGTACACCGCTTCCATTCCACAGCTGTAAAAGTTCTTCAACTAATGGCCTTAGGTACACATCAATGTCGTTGCGGGTTGCTTAGGGCCTTGGATGAGAACGGCATCATAATGAACTTCCGCTTCATGCACATCCAAGGAGGAAGGTTATACATACATAGAGTCACGGGCCAGTGCTGTGATTGCTGCTCTGCTCCCGAAAGGATTAATGCCATCCGCGCTTAAAGCAAACCATACGTTCCTTGGGTCCTTTGCAAACTCATCCCAAGATTTCTCTCGATTTTTCTCCATGCGACCCGTCGTGGGTGCTCTCAACTTCCGTCTTTCTTACGGTCCTCACTGTGCCATCGCATCAACTTGGCATGCTCTCCGCTTCGAACAGACGTTTCAACCGTGGTATTATAGGAGCATACCGCATCACCTTCGCAGAACCCTCTTCCGGAGGCTCGCCGTCAACATCACCTGTGGTCATATCGTCGATCTTATACCGCAATGCACCGCATACCGGACATGCATTCAGATCCTTGTAGGCACCACGGTAGAGGATGCAGTCATTAGGGCATGCATGTATCTTCTCCACCTCCAATCCTAGAGGGCATACGACCTTCTTTGCTGCGTATGTCTTGTCGGGCAATTCGTTATCCTTTGGAAGCTTCTTCTTCATTATTTTCATAGCTTCTCAAATCCTTTATCGAGCACAGCATTCTCGCCTTCCATCGCAGCAATTTGAGTACGGTACCGAGCTTTGTGTTGCCATCTTCGCAATTGGGGTACAACCCTTTTTGTGATCCTCCAACATGCGATCGAACTTCAGCTTCTCCTTTTGACTTTCGCATTGTGTCCTTGCATCGACAATGACCGGCGGAGATCATCATCATCGGGCACATCGTCTGGTTCCTCTTGATCTTTAGCAGCTTCGCCCGTTGCAGCACCATCGTGCACATCGTCAGTGCATCTTGATGTTCGATAGCATCACCGTATTCAGGGGGCACATAGTTGTCATCGTACTCTTCTTCCTCGCCGCCTTCCATCATAACCCCTATTTCTCCGTGCCTCGTCCAAACATTATAGTGTGGCATGAAACCCTTGTAAAGCAGGTGGGTGTGAAGGATTTTCCGGTCGAGTAAGACTTCAGATTCCACATATAGGGCATGGACAACACATAAAACCATTCTGCTTGTTTGCCTCGGCCACTTCAAGAAAATCATGCACGCCCTTAATGTACTCGGAGGTGTGTCTGTCACCGTACATCCATTGCCAGTTCATCTGCATGCATTATATATAATTAAGTGTGTCAAAAATAAAATCTATGTCACGTTGGTCGGCATAATTTTCATAAACAATAAATGAACCAATAGTTATGAAAAGATAATATATACCACATCCGAATCATAGACAGGACGAGGGCCGACGGGGGCGGATACCAAAACCATCGCACTATATAAGATGCAATAATAAAAGTAAGAAAATAATACAAGTAAGAATATTTTTCCTTTCAGAAAGAAGATAAGAACAAGAGGCTCACCACAGTGGTGCTAGCGATGAGATCGGCGCTGTTGATCGACAGTGAAAGAAGACGGGACGGGCGTGACGGACCGCTAAACCTAGACAAATATTGAGGAAAATGGAGGTTGGAGGTCGAGCTTGAGAGGAGAAAGGTTAAGTAGTGTGGCTCGGGCATTTCATCGAACACCTCATGTGCATAGGAGGTGAGCTAGAGCACCACAAAGCCCCCTCGCCGGGTAAGAGAAAAACAGAGCACGGAGTGCTCTGCATCAGCGAGGGGTATATATAGGCAGCACTATTGGTCCCGGTTCATGGCATGAACCGGGACTAAAGGGAAGCCTTTGGTCCCGGTTCATGCCACCAACCGGGACCAATAGTGGTGGGCCAGGAGCCAGGCCCATTGGTCCCGGTTCGTCCCACCAACCGGGACCAAAAGGTCCGGACGAACCAGGACCAATGGCCCATGTGGCCCGGCCGGCCCCCTGGGCTCACGAACCGGGGCAAATAGCTCCATTGGTCCCGGTTCTGGATTGAACCGGGACTAATGGGCTGAACTGGCCTGGGCCATTGCCCCCTTTTCTACTAGCGCTCCATCAACATCTTCACCAGCACCATCTCCTCTCAAAACCCTAGTTCATCTCTTGTATCCAATCTTGTATCAAAACCAAAAATTGGTACCTGTGGGTTGCTAGTAGTGTTGATTACTCCTTGTAGTTGATGCTAATTGGTTTACTTGGTGGAAGATCATATGTTCAAAGCCTTGATGCATATTTTTACTCCTCTGATTATGAACATGAATATGCTTTGTGAGTAGTTACGTTTGTTCCTGAGGACATGGGTGAAGTCTTGCTATTAGTAGTCATGTGAATTTGGTATTAGTTCGATATTTTGATGAGATGTATGTTGTCTTTTCCTCTAGTGGTGTTATGTGAATGTCGACTACATGACACTTCACCATTATTTGGGCCTAAGGAAGGCATTGGGAAGTAATAAGTAGATGATGGGTTGCTAGAGTGACAGAAGCTTAAACCCTAGTTTATGCGTTGCTTCGTTAGGGGCTGATTTGGATCCATATGTTTAATGTTGTGGTTAGGTTTACCTTAATACTTCTTTTGTAGTTGCGGACGCTTGCAATAGGGGTTAATCATAAGTGGGATGCTTGTCCAAGTAAGGACAGTACCCAAGCATTGGTCCACCCACATATCAAATTATCAAAGTACCGAACGTGAATCATACGAGCGTGATGAAAACTAGCTTGACGATAATTCCCATGTGTTCTCGGGAGCTCCTTTCACATTATAAGAAATTGTCCAGGCTTAGCCTTTGCTACAAAAAGGATTGGGCCACCTTGCTGCACTTTATTTACTTTATTTACTTGTTACTCGTTACTATTTATCTTATCACAAAACTATCTATTACCTACAATTTCAGTGCTTGCAGAGAAAACCTTACTGAAAACCGCTTATCATTTCCTTCTGCTCCTCGTTGGGTTCGACACTCTTATTTATCGAAAGGACTTATCCACTACACTTGTGGGTCATCAAATGGTTGACCTCTCCTGGACCCCCTGGGGTTATCCTTGTTTCCGGTGATGCTTCGCAGCCACTGAGCCACCGTCTCTTCGGCGACCTCCTCTGGGTGGACCCGAGCGGTGCCTCCAGGGCCTGAGTACATCCACATCGGGTGGTCTCGGGCTTGGAGAGGTTGAATGCGTCGACTGAGGAACACCTCCAATAGATCCATGCCAGTCACACCCTCCCGGACTAAGTTAACGACCTGGTCGACTAAAAGAGCCACCTCGCCTTTCTCCTCTGGGGTCATAGTCAATGAAGAAGGTTGGCGAAGCCGCTCCATCGTGAAAGGGGGGAGACCGGTCGACTGACCAGGAGCCAGAGATCTTTGTAATAAAACCAGGTCGACTGCCACCCCTGAACTGACTAGGGAAGGGTCATGGAAGGAAAGGTGCTTCTACCCCTAGTTTGAATTCCTAAATCCCCACACATCTGGATCACATGTGTCTTTTCATCATTCGGGTTTGCCTTCTTCACCGACTGGGAACGACAAGTTTATATGTGTTTGAACAGACCCCAGTGTGGTTGACAACCCAGGAAATTTTCACATAGCGAGATAAATGCAGCAAGATACGTGATGGTGTTTGGAGGGAAATGGTGGATTTGGGCACCGAAAAAGTTCAAGAAACCTCTAAAGAACGGGTGCGAGGGAAGAGAAAGACCTCGGTCGACATGGGTGGTGAGGAGGACGCGCTCACCCCCGCGTGGCTGAGGCTCAGATTCCCCTTCTGGCAACCTCCAAGATCCAACGCCAATCATGCCGTCCTCAACGAGCCTTTCCAGATCATCTCGCTCGACGATGGAGCGGATCCAGTCCCTCTGGATCCAACCCGGCGGCAGACCGGACCGCGACGACGTCCCCCGAGCCGTCTTCTTGCCTTTCATCGTCGTCGTCGCCTTCTTTGCGTGTTCCAAGGCCGCTGTCTTGTCCTTTCCCATGGCAGCGGAATGTGCACAGGCCGAGTGGAGGCATAGAGAGCAGGGGAGGACATGGTGGAGAAGCAGAGGAAGAAGAATATTGAAGGAGGCGCACTGTACATTGCATCAGCCTCGGCGCCTTTTATGAGACCGCTTCCGAGTGGCTGACCCATGGGCCCGAGGAATCCTGTCATATCCCGCAACAGTCGCTCACCCGATACGTGGCCAAAAAGGCAGTGCGGGGATCGAGGCGCCCCTGCCTACCAGTTCTGATTACTGCGGCACACTCCGTCCCACGCGCTTCTCCAAAATTTTGAATCCCGTGAGATTCAGGAACCGCAAAGCAACCAATTGCGCCAAAGATTTCACACTAGAACAACACTCGAAGATTATCAGCATAATTCACTCGACGACCTCTGAATTGATCAAGGCGACTGGAACAAGGTTGAAGCTTCAACATGATTACCAGACTCCGTTGGAATGCCTCTGAATCATGGAATCGAGTCGGGACCAACTTCAACCCTCCTTCACTCGGACTCAATCCATTCGGGGGCTAATGACGATGACATGTACCTAGGGTAGGGTCATAGGCCTGTCCTAGACACCCTACCCAAGGACACTACCCTAGAGTCAAGAACATTCAAAGGACAATAGAAGATAGCGACTGAAATCACCCCGCAGTGCAATCCACTCGACCAACTATCCCACTCGGATACCCCAATTCCATTCGACCAAGATAGAGTCACTCGACCGTACGGAGAATCACTCATAGTACAGAAAATCTGAAGCCACCTCTAGAGGGCAACGGTCAGGCGTTCACTCCGTAGCCTTAAAGAACATTAATAGTCATTAAACCATGTGTAACTGAGGCCTGTGAAGGGGTGGAGCACTCTATATAAGTCACCCCTCCCCTCTGGCACAGGGGTTCGCACCCCCTGTAACTTTCACGCATAATCCAGTCGACCAAGCCTCTGGGCACCGAGACGTAGGGCTATTAATTCCTCCGAGAAGGGCCTGAACTCGTAAATCCTGCGTGCACAACCTCGCCGTAGTTAGGACCTTGCCTCCTCTACGTACCCACTATTGTTACTGTCAGACTTGCTCCCACGACAGGCACTCCCCTTGGCTTCCATGAAGCTTGGGGGAGGTGCCCCGGTATCATATCATCCCACTATCTTTTTGCCTTTACTTATTTTAGTTCGATCTTTTGCTTTAGATGAATAAAAGTTTAGTTCGATCCTTTCTTCTTTGAGAGTTTGCTTAGTGATCTATCCTTGTAATCGTGTGCAAGTTATATAATAAAGTTTAGTTTGAGTTTTTTACTTTCTTTACTTTCTTGTTGCAAATAAAATAACAGAAATAAGAAAGAAAAAGAGAATGGAAATAAATAAAAGAAAGGAAATAAATGAAGAAAAGATCATATACTAATCGTATGGTAGGTGATGACACCACATAAGGAAAAGTATGAGTAGAAAATTTTATTAGAGATTGACAAACATAGTATTAGTCAATGATGCAACTCATGAAAGAATTAATAAGGGAAGAGAAGATTCACATATAAATATACTATCCTAGAAATCTTTTGTGATTGTGAGCCCCCATCAAAATATTATATGCCAAAATTGTTGACGTTGGACAACGAAGACAACTTAATGGTTTATGTTTGTTTATATTCACATAGAAGTCATATTGTCATAGATCCTTTAACATGTGGTGCTTTCCCCCTATCTTTGCTAGCCAAAAATTCCACACTAAGTAGAGATACTACTTGTGCATCCAAAAACCCTTAAACCCAAATCTTACTTTCAAGTGTCCACCATACCTACCTAGGGATTGAGCAAGATCCCTCAAGTAAGTTGTCATCGGTGCAAAAAGTCAATAACAATTGCTTCTAAAAGTGTGAGATTATTTAGTGTAAGAGAAAATTGAGCGTTGCACGAACTTGTGATGGTGAAGAATAAAAGCGACATTCTGCATAATAAAGGTTGCTATCACAAGGGGCAATGCAACGTGACGTTCTTTTGCACTAAGGGGTTGAGCATACAAACAAATAAGCGCATGGCAACCTCTGCTTCCCTCTGCGAAGGGCCTATCTTTTACTTTTATGTATTTACTTTTATGCAAGGAGTCAAAGTTTTCCCTTCTTTCCTTTTTTTTCCTTTGGCAAGCATCATGTGGTGAGGAAAGATCTAGGCACATATGTCCAGTTGAATATAAATAGCATGAGTTGTTATTGTTGACACCACCCTTCAGGTGAACACGTTGGGAGGCGAAACTATAAGCCCCTATATTTCTATGTGTCTGGTTGAAACGTTTTGCTCATATGTATGCAGTGAGTGTTAGCAATCATAGAAGACTATATGATGGTTGAATATGTGGACTTGCGTAAAGGCTCCGACACGTGACCCTTCCTGAAAAGATGATGAATTATAGTTGCAAAGTTGACTGAGAACATAGTTTGTTGGTTTTTAATAGAGTTTTTGCTTTATACTTCAATTGTGTGATGAATTGTTACTTATTCATGAGAAGTATATGATAAAAGTTCTATGATGGAAGTATTATGTTTAATTTTATTGTTGTTATAATAATCAACATGATGCTTCTATGTTCGTATTTTGATTTTATTGACACCTCTCTCTCAAAGCATGTGCACATGTTTTTCGATTTCGGTTTTCGCTTGAGGACAAGCGAGGTCTAAGCTTGGGGGAGTTGATACGTCCATTTTGCATCATGTTTTCTTACTGTTATTTATAACATTTTTATCCATAATAATGCTTTTTGGAGTAATTCTAATGCCTTTTCTCTCATAATATGCAAGGTATACACAAAGAGGGAGAATTCCGGCAGCAGGAAATCTGGACCTGGAAAAGCTACGTCAGGCTACCTATTCTGCACAACTCCAAACAATCTGAAACTTCATAGAGATTTTTTATGGAATATTGGAGAAAATAACTACCAAAGGGGGCCCACCAGGTGGGCACAACCCACTTGGGTGCGCCAGGGAGCCCAGGCGCGCCCTGGTGGGTTGTGCTTACCCAGGCCCACCTCCGGTGCCCATCTTCTGGTATATAAGTCGTTTTGACCTAGAAAAAAAAATAAGGAGAGGATTTTCAGGACGGAGCGCCGCCGTCTCGAGGCGGAACTTGGGCAGGAGCAATTTTGCCCTCCAGCGGAGCGATTCCACCGGGGGAACTTCCCTCCCGGAGGGGGAAATCATCATCATCACCAACAACTCTCCCATCTTGGGGAGGGCAATCTCCATCAACATCTTCAACAGAACCATCTCATCTCAAACCCTAGTTCATCTCTTGTGTTCAATCTTGTTACCAGAACTATAGATTGGTGCTTGTGGTGTGACTAGTAGTGTTGACTACATCTTGTAGTTGATTACTATATGGTTTATTTGGTGGAAGATTATATGTTTAGATCCAATATGCTATTTAAAATCCCTCTGATCTTGAGCATGATTATCATTGTGAGTAGTTACTTTTGTTCTTGAGGTCACGGGAGAAATCATGTTGCAAGTAATCATGTGAACTTGATATGTGTTTGATATTTTGATAGTATGTATGTTGTGATTCCCTTAGTGGTGTCACGTGAATGTCGACTACATGACACTTCACCATAGTTGGGCCTAAGGAATGCACTGTGGAGTAGCAATTAGATGATGGGCTGCGAGAGTAACAGAAGTTTAAACCCCAGTTTATGCGCTATTCCGTAAGGGACCGATTGGATCCAAAAGTTTAATGCTATGGTTAGAATTTATTCTTAATACTTTTCTCATAGTTGTGGATGCTTGCGGGAGGGTTAATCATAAGTAGGAGGTTTGTTCAAGTAAGAACATCACCTAAGCACCGGTCCACCCACATATCAAATTATCAAAGTACCGAACACGAATTAAACCAACATGATGAAAGTGACTAGATGAAATTCCTGTGTACCCTCTAGAACGCTTTGCTTATCATAAGACACTGTTTTGACATGTCCTTTGCCTCAAAAGGATTGGGCTACCTTTCTTCACTTTTGTTACTACTATCATTACTTGCTCGTTACAAATTACCTTGCTATCAAACTACTACGCTACTTACAATTTCAGCACTTGCAGACATTACCTTGCTGAAAACCACTTGTCATTTCCTTCCGCTCCTCGTTGGGTTCGACACTCTTACTTATTGAAATGAGCTACAATTGACCCCCTATACTTGTGGGTCATCAACGACAACGACGCTACGATGGAGATCAAGGTGTCAAGCCGGTGACGATGGAGATCATGACGGTGCTTTGGAGATGGAGATCAAAGGCACAAGATGATGATGGCCATATCATGTCACATATTTTGATTGCATGTGATGTTTATCCTTTATGCATGTTATTTTGCTTAGTACGGCAGTAGCATTATAAGATGATCCCTCACTAAATTTCAAGGTACAAGTGTTCTCCCTGAGTATGCACCGTTGCTACAGTTCGTCGTGCCGAGACACCACGTGATGATCGGGTGTGATAAGCTCTACGTTCACATACAACAGGTGCAAGCCACTTTTGCATGTGCAGAATACTCGGGTTAAACTTGACGAGCATAGCATATGCAGATATGACCTTGGAACACTGAGACCGAAAGGTCGAACGTGAATCATTTAGTAGATATGATCAACATAGTGATGTTCACCATTGAAAACTACTCCATCTCACGTGATGATCGGACATGGTTTAGTTGATATGGATCACGTGATCATTTAGATGACTAGAGGGATGTCTATCTAAGTGGGAGTTCTTAAGTAATATGATTAATTGAACTTAAATTTATCATGAACTTAGTCCTGATAGTTTTCTTGCATATCTATGTTGTTGTAGATCAATGGCCCGTGCTACCGTTCCCTTGAATTTTAATGCGTTCCTAGAGAGAAAGCTAAGTTGAAAGATGATGGTAGCAACTACACGGACTGGGTCCATAACTTGAGGATTATCCTCATTGTTGCACAGAAGAATTACGTCCTGGAAGCACCGCTAGGTGCAAGACCCGTTGCCGGAGCAACTCCAGACGTTATGAACGTCTGGCAGAGCAAAGATGATGACTACTCGATAGTTCAGTGTGCCATGCTTTACGGCTTAGAATTGGGACTTCAAAGACGTTTTGAAACGTCATGGTGCATATGAGATGTTCCAGGAGTTGAAGTTAATATTTCAAGCAAATGCCCGAGTTGCACTACAAAAAAAATACACTTCCGTGATGATACGTGTTTGTCACAGTAGGTCGCGTTTTTTGTCATGCATGTACATCCATGACGATTTTACGACAGAATCAAGATAGTCATACCTGTGTTGTCGTAGAAGTGTTCCATGACATTACCAAAATTATCATCACGGAAGTGTTCACTTCCATGACGATAAATCGCGCGTCACAGAAGTGCTTTCGTCAAGGGTGACCGACACGTGGCATCCACCGTAACGGAACGCCGTTAAGCTATCGGGTCGGGTTTTGGATCCGATAACCCGTTAACAGACCCGACCAATGGGGATTTTCCACGTGTAAAATCATCATTGGCTGGAGGAAACACGTGTCGGCTCATCGTTGGGACAGATGTCATCCACTCATTGGACGGAAGGCGCCTATGATACGTCGACATGTGGCACGGCCCAACAGAGGCCCATTCCTGTGAAAAGGCCGCCCAAGAAAATTAGCGAGCCAGCCCATATAAGGCCTACTTGTGTCAGTCCATTTAAGCCCACGGCCCATACGAGATGTGCCAATTCGGCCCGTCAACGACCCGTTAAAGATTTGACACCATTGCAGCCCATCGTCAGTTCGAGCCCGTTAACAGCCCACTATATATTTGGGCTCAATATCGGCCCGATGAGATTTCGGCCTGTTAACGGCCCATTTAATGGATGGGCCAATTTTTAGGATGTACATCTTTCGGCCTTTTAGCAACCCATTTAAATGCTGGGCTTGTTTACGGCCCAGTGTGTCTTTCAGCCTGTTGACGGCCCATAAATCTGATGGGCCATTTGTTGTCGGACCTGAGTTTCGGCCTTTTAGCGGCCCATTTAAGTGTTGGGTCAATTTTCTGGCCCGGTGTCACTTTCAGCCTGTTGACGTCCCATAAATCAGTTGGGCCATTTGTAGTCGGACCTGAGTTTTGGCCTTTTAGCGACCCATTTAAGTGGTTGGCCAATTCCCGGCCCTGTGTGCCTTTCGGCCTGTTAACGGACCATAAATGAGTTGGGCCATTTGTAGTCGGACCTTAGTTTTGGCCTTTTAACGGCCCATGCCCTTCATGGTCCAATACCAGCCCGGTTTCTCTTCGGCTGCTAAAGGCCCACAACACTGATTGGGCCATTTACAATCGACGACTTTCGGCCTCTTAGCGCCCATGGTCTTCATGGTCCAATACAAGCCCATTGTCTCTTTCGGCCTGCTAAAGGCCTCTAAAGATAGTTGGGCCATATGTAGCCCAAACTTAGTAACGGCCTATTAACGCCCGTGAAATAAACTGGGGCCACCTGTTGCCCGCTTCGATGTCGGCTCGTTAACGACCGGGAGGTAAGAGGGCTGACCATTAACTTCGTTTAGTAACGCCCATTAACTTAATGGGCCCACTAAAGTTCGTACATGTCTTTAGGCCAAATTAGATAATTTGAGCCCACTACGACGAGCAATTATGCATAGGACCAAAACCGATCATGCAAAGGTACGGCATACATGGAATAACGTTGCACATCCAAGCATATACTACAGAAATTACATCCTTCGGGCAATCAAGATTGATGCGGTGCAAATAAATGAGCAGAACCTAACCATCTACAACGTCACAATCTTCAACCTCAAAGACAGATGACGCCCATAAGCATGTCGGCAAGTGCTTTTCGCTTTGCACTGTCTCTCGAAAACATTGATCGGTTGTTGTGTCGCACGACTCTGCACCTCGATTCATCCACCATTTCCATCATTGCTTCAGCCATTAATTGGTTCACAAACATACATTTATTCCATTGCATTCGAGAGAGGATCTTGAACAGATTCAGATGGCGAGTTTGGTAGGCTTGTATTATTGATAGTGGAGAGTGTCTCACCATTGCATCATAACATAAATTAGGACGGAACCAAACAGATTAATCATGAGTTATTGCCATATTACCTGGCCTAGATTTTTGGAAAGAAACAATGGGGTTGCCTTGCTGTTTTCAGAATTTGTCTTCTTATCTTGAGAGCTCGCACAAAATTAACACACTAGCATTGCTATCATTGGCCAAGTCGATAATAGGAAAGCAACATTGACACAACGAACGCTTGGGCAACTAGCCTACACCAAATTAACACAATATGGCACAGCTATCATCAGCCGTAAGGTAGTCTGAAAGCAACATTGACACAATAAATGAATGGGCAACCAGAGAAGCACT
This sequence comes from Aegilops longissima, assembly GCA_021605205.1. NCBI lineage: Eukaryota > Viridiplantae > Streptophyta > Magnoliopsida > Poales > Poaceae > Aegilops > Aegilops longissima. The sequence goes on from CM038678.1 coordinate 702,524,430, forward strand.
ACAATTCAGTAATGTGCGTGATATGAGATAGTACATTCATGCAGCTTAGTATGCAAAACTACCAGGCAGTTTTCCTTACAAAAATCAACATTGGCGCCTTTAACATTTTGCTACAACTAATTTGAGATCAGATAAAGGTTAGACTCACGCCGATTAACAAAATACATGTTGATGTAAAAATATAGTGATATACAACAGGTACTTACATCAGCATTGGAGCACAGAGAATTCCCGCAAGATATTTTCCTCGAATACGATCCCAATGGAGGAAGTCTTCTATCGTTTAACCTTATTTTCTAAAAGAGAGATGGGTAAAAAACATGTAGAAAATATGATCAGAATGCTATAAAATTTCATGATGCAAGGATACGCACACGCTTCTTAGAATGGAGTTGACATTCTTTTGCTGGACTGGAGAGGACTAGTTCTTTGGCCACTGGAATCTGCTTATTATCAGTGGGGCTTGGGTTTCTCTGGGCTGGAACAGTATCTATGAAAAATGGAGTTGGTTTATTATCTCCTGGCATTTGGATCTTTTGCAAAGACCTGGTTTGTAACCCTTCAGATTCTAACATAGCTGTCTTCCCCTTGCATGCCTTATATAGAAGAATGGTGATTCAGTTATAAGACATGCTACAGCAGAGATGGAATAGGTACTGAAGAATAGAAAGGCATGACATATTGACATGTATTCCCTCCATCCGGAAATAAATGGATGGGTCTAGGCGTATTTCAGTTCTAGATACATCCAGTTTTATCCATTTCTGCGACATTTAATCCGGACGGAGGGAGTATGATGTAAGAGCTAGGGATACAATAGGACAACACAGTAAAAAAACACTGAAAAACCCACTGCAGAACCAAAGTATTCAAACCCACTGATATGAGATAGTACACTCATGCAGCTCAGGATGCAAAACTACCAGGCAGTTTTCCTTACAAAAATCAACATTGTGGCCTTTAATCATACATTTTGCTACAACTAAATTTAGATTAGATAAAGGTTGGATTCACGCCGATTAACAAAATACATGCTGATGTAAAAATATAGTGATATACAACAGGTACTTACATCTACATTGGAGCACAGAGAATTCCTGCAAGAATCTTTCCTCATAAAAGATACAATTGCAGAAATTCTTCTATCTGTTAAGCTTATTTTCTAAAAGAGAGATGGGTAAGAAACATGTAGAAAATATGATCAGCATGCTATAAAATTTCATGATGCAAGGATACGCACACGCTTCTTAGAATTGAGTTGACATATTTTTGCTGGACTAGAGCGGACTAGTTCTTTGGCCACTGGAATCTGCTTATTATCAGTAGGAGTTGGGTTTCTATATCTTTGGAGCAAGTATCTATAAAAACTGGAGTTGGTTTATTATCTCCTGGCGTTTGGATCTTTTGCAAAGGCCTTGTTTGTAACCCTTCAGATTCTAACATAGTCGTCTTCCCCTTGCATGCCTTGTATAGAAGAATGGTGCTTTAATTATAAAACATGCGACGGCAGAGAGATGGAATAGGTACTGAAGAATAGAAAGGCATGACATATTGACATGTATTCCCTCCATTCGGAAAAAAATGGATGGGTCTAGGCATATTTCAACTCTAGATACATCCTTTTTTATCCATTTCGGCAACATGTAATCCGGACGGAGGGAGTATGGTGTAAGAGCTAGGGATACGACAGGACAACACAGCAAAAAAACTAGTTGAATGTAAAACTATATGCTAGCGGAATACGTACAGAAATAACTAAGGCAACATACACGTGTATGATTGGGAAAATAAGATGGCATTGCAACAGAGCACTAGAACAGCACTTCAATGTAAAAAACATGGTATGGCGTATGATGAAGTACATACCGATGAATAACAATGCATAAGATATTCGAAGCATGATGTCCAAATTAAGCATATGGCATTGCGATAGAGTAGAATGACAGTACTTGAATTTGAAAACATGTTATCATGAATGGAATAGGTACTGAAAAATAGGAAGGCATGACATATTTACATGCATGATCAGCATGCTAAGCACATGGCATTGCAACAGAGTAGATACACTCCAGGACATTATATGCATGGTGTACCCATATCACATGCCAAGTTAGAGCAAGGAACTTGTGGGGTGAAGAGGGTTCATCATCTTTCTGCAAGTCTTCTGAAGAACTGCCTTTACATGTTCCATCATATTGGGTATCATTGACATCAAGTTTATTGGCCTTTACATTGCTCTGTGAGGTTCTTGTGGATATATCAGTGTGTGCAATTATATATGACATGCATGGAAGACAACTAGTAGTTAGATTTATGTAAATGAGTGCCTGTAGGAGACGACATAAATAGTAGGACTGGGGTTAACTAGCAGCAACAGGTCTCATAAACTAAAGCGAGAACACAGATGAAAGCTACATGTATCGTTTGTACTCGAGATTAACTAGATGACACACAAAAGTATTAAAGAACAACATAGGTAATACTAGAAGTGGTATAATACTATAATCACCAGCCTGTGGGATAGCATTGGCTGATGGATGATAACTATGGAACAACGTTACCTAAAGAACAAGTATCTTAACTGAACTATGGAACAGTGTGAACTCCTGAACAAGACCCATAAGAAATCAGCATGAATATACAATGAAATGTGATGATCTATTTTCCGTGCTTAGATGAATAACAAAGCCATAAATGTTGCACACAAGTAAGATGAGGGTACAACCTATCTGGCTGCCATCCATAGGAGTGAGCAACATGTGCTGACTTGTTGATGGCCCTGCAGTTGTTGTGGTTGTCCATGTCGGGCATGCGCATTCGATGCAAGGAACTGTTGAGTGGGGACTGTAGCTCCCTTCTGGTGTATGCTTCCCTTGTTGGAGCAGCTGCGGTGAGTCGGAAGACGGTGTGTCTAAAGATGCAGATAACGCATAATGTTAAGAACGACATATCTCGTTGATCCGAAGAAATACACTAAGAGATCAACAGCAAGGTACGAGAGTGGTCACACGTCTGTTGGCTGAAGACTGAATTGGGGTCACACGATTTTATTTTATTTTGGTATTGTCCGATCTACGCCGGATGGCTTGATGGCCGTCTTGTGCCTACCGGCTGACACTGTTCGGAATCTTCCCCGAAGAGCCAGCGACCAACGGCAGAGCAGCCTGCCTCCGCCGTCCGTGGCCCCAGCCAAAACCCCGCTCCCCGCCCCACCGCACTGCCGTGGTTGCGTCGCCCCCCGGCCAATCCACAAAGACTCCCCGTCATCCAGATCCGGCGGCGGCAGTACCTTCAACCCACGCAACTCTAAAAGATAGCCATCTAAGCGCTGCTTCCGCGGCGAACTTGCGGCCCCGCACCCTTACGTTAGACACCAGCCAACCGGCAGCCTAGGAGCTCCGCCGCCTCGAGGGGTGCTGCTTCCCATTGGGAATCGATTGGCCCAGAGTAAAAATTCAGACAACTGACGCCTAAATAAAGTGATTTCAGATGAGGGTGCGACCTATCTGGCGGCATGGTGAAGTAGGCAGGTCCACTGCCGAGTCCGTGAGGCCGGCGGGGTTGCGGTGGCGATCGGCGGCAGGGAAAGAGCGATGTCACCATGGTCGACGGCTACGCGGAAGCAGCGCTAGGACTCTGGATGGATTCGAAGTTGGAGCCGCTCCGGCACCGTGAACAACGGCGGGGGTGAATCCGCTCTGTTACGGTTCACGCGGCCGTTGTCGAGGCAGCACCGGCAGCACGGAGTAAGAGGCACACGGCCCAGTGCACGACGGCAATTGGACAGCGTCTCCGGCATTAGGGAGGAGGGCGGCTGTGAAATTGGTGCGGTGGGGGCGCCATGGAGGTGGGGCTGAGGTTTCGCGGCTCGGGTGAAGGGAGCTTCCCGGGGAGAAGGTGATTTGGCGCCCACGAGGTATGAATGGGGGGGCGGGGGAATTGGGAGGAGTGGAACCATGTCTTACGGACGCATTTGTCTGAAATGTGAGGGGGTGTTACAGTTCTACCCTTTCCTATAGGCTTCTCGGCTTGGGTCTGTGTACTGAGGGTCGGGGATAGTAGAGTAACTTTGCTTCTCCCCAAATAGTGAGCGGGAGCGATTTCGGGCGAGGAGGGCGTGTTTTGAACTATAGTGGGCGCGAGCGATTTGAGGCGAGGAGAGCGTGTTTTGAAATAGTGGCGTGAGCTATTTCAAGCGAGGAGAGCGTGTTTTGCCGACCATGGTTTATGAATTATTCGGCACATGTCATTTCGGCCGAGGAGAAGGCGCGCTTGGATGAAGTTACGAACCTACCCTCGATGTACAACGGGCCAATTGATGCGTGTCCCACATAGGAAGGTAATTTCGTGTCTCCTATTTATTTGCTCGGGCGAATTCCACCGAGCAGAGAGGATGTTTAACGGTTCATTCAAATTTTGGGAGAACGAGCATCCATGTCTACCTTACCAAGTCGATTCGAATCAAATTTTGAAATATTAGCTTGCCACTTCTTTTTTAGATGGAGAGATGATGCTCGGGAGTAATGTGTTTTTACATGCTTGTTGCTAGCGATTTACTATATGACAAATAGTTGACCCACTCAAAAACGCGAATCAAACCCAAAATGAAATATCTCGATTCAATGAACTAGCTCGTTCAGTAGGTCAAAATAGTGAACTAAATCCAAAATTGAACACCTCAATCGAGTAGCATGTTGTACAGTGCTATAGTACTCCATGAACATGTTGAAAGTCAAATTAATGAACTTGTTTGATATACGCATATATCCGCTCATGTGTGGATTGCAGACAACATGTTCTCCAATTTAAATATTTGAATGCAAGTTTATATTGAAACATGGTTTATATCAGTCTTTGATGCATAAAACGCGACCTCCCCCTCTCCCGGACTCCTGTTCTCTCTCTCTCTCTCTCTCTCTCTCTCTCTCTCTCTCTCTCTCTCTCTCCGACAATCTTCAATTCTGTCGCACGCATCCGACACAAAAACCTTGTTGGTCCCTCTCCCTCTCTCTCTCTCTCTCTCTCTCTCTCTCTCTCTCTCTATTTGTGTGTGGGGGGGGGGTCTTTCTAGTTCGCATTCATATATACACCATCTATAGGTCTCTCTCGCACACTATGTTTGATACTCTAGCTAGTCCAAGCTAGATATCTTGGGTGCACTCATCGTACGCACACAAATTACTTGGCTCTTTGCACGTAACTCTCTCACGCACCACTATGTCGTCTCGGAGCTCTTCCCCCCTCTCTCAAACTCTCCATCCACCTGGGTCTTACATACACATGCATATCTCACTCGCACTCGGTAGGCCCATCTAAAACTCTATCTCTCTCCCTCGTTCTCTCTCCATCTCACACGCACACACACACACAATCTCATGCCCAGCTAGCCAAGTATGATGGTCTCTCACTCAATTGTAGGCACACGCAGTCCCCCCCTATATGTATATGACTAGCTAATCTTAGTCTCCATCACAAACATGTGCATGGTCTATCTCGATTTCTCTCAGGGCATCTTTCTATCATGCACGCACTCCCTCGATCTCCCACCCATATAGTCCCCTCACGATCTCGAGGGGATCTCTCTATCACAAACACACCCTCTCTCTCTCCCTCCCCATGCGTCCATGCCATCCATGTCTCCCTCTCGACCTTTTTTCCTTGTTGGCCAGACCTCTATTGGACATGTGCTACAGGGGTGTCTCTCTCCGTTGCAAACAATCACACACTAGCTATCTTCGTGTATCTCCTTGCCTCGCTTTTCCATCTCGGAGATGCATGCGTGATATGTTCGCATAATAAACGAAAAAACACTCTCTCTCTCTAATTTATCGTTTGTTGTCACTTTCTCTTTCACACACATACTCTTTTTGCACACTTACTCATTCTCCTTCACACGCACTTGATATGTCTCGACTGAGGCACTCTCCTCCGTCCATAGCACATAGATTTATTGAAAAGTCAAACATCACAAAGTTTGACCATGTACGTGGAGAAAAGAATTACATCTAGACGGCAAACATATACCATTAGATTCACCATGAGATGTAGTTTTGTATGATGTATCTTTGGTATTGTAGATATAAATAACATTTGCGTAAACCTGATCAAAGTTTCTAAAGTTTGACTTCTAAAAAATTTACATGCACTGCATTATCGAGCGGATGGAATATCTCTTTCCCCTCTCAGCTATCGACGCACCACTCAGCCTTATCGGGCTCCTCAATCTCTCTCAAACTTTATTGGTCAGTTTGGTTCGTGACTGACCCTCATGCCTTGATGGCGGTCTTGCTGGTGTGGACGTGAGATGTAAAATATTTCTGCCTAGCCAGGCTTGTGTGGTCTGAAGCATTTGGTTCATGCAGGCCAGAAAAGCATCAACGTCCCATCAATCAATCCATGCATCAATTATTTAATGCTAATAACCATCCATGTTGCTGTTAGCCTCGTGGCCGCATCGCGACCGTGCACGGCTAGGCGTTCAAATTGGTCGCTTGGGCAGGCTACTTGCGATGTCTGGAGTTCAGCCAGGCTAATTAAAGTGCAAGGGAACCCAGCCCAGGCGGGCTTTATTTTTCACAGGGTAGCAGCCAAACAAGCGTGCATGAAATCTAGCCACAACCCCAGGCCACGCAAAAGATGCTCACAACACAAGCCAAACTGGCCTTATATCTCCCTAGTTCACACATACACATGTCTCGCTCGCGCTATACATATAGACCCATCCAACACTCTCCGCCCTTGTTCTCTCTCCATGTGACACGCACCCCCCTAAGTACCATAATCCCTCACTCCATCATAGGCTCTGTTTGGATCCATGGGTTAGAGTTAGTTTGGGTTAGTTTGGAGTCAACTAACCCAAAAAGATCCAAACAGGAGGGTTAGTTTAGGTTAGATGCATCTAACCCATCCAAAAAAACTAACCCATCCAAGAGGTGCTTATTTGGGTTAGTTCTTCTCGGGACCACTAATAAACACCATTTTCTCTCGCTCTCCCCGCAGCAGATCCCTCCCCACTTCCTCGAAGCTTCTCGTCCTCTCCCTCCCTCTCGCACCGCTCGTGAAGGTGCCTCGCCGTATCCGCTCTCCATCTAACCCTGCCATCCAAACACCTCTTTACTTAGAGTTAGTTCAGGGTTAGAATCTAACTCTAACCTCTAACTGAGTTAGAGTATCCAAACAGGGCCATAGGTGCAAGCACTCCCCCCTCCTAAGTATGATTATCTCTTACTATCCATCAGGAACACACGTGTTGTCTCCTTCCATCCATACGTCTATCTCGATATCTCTCGGGGCATCTTCTATCGCGCACACACCTTGTCACTCGATCTCCCACCCATGTAATCCCATCACGATCTCCAGGGGATCTCTCCATGACAAACATACACTCTCTCCTCCCCATGTCTGCATTTTCTCCGTACGTCTCTCTCGACCTCTCTCCCTTGTTTGTCAGACCCCTCTTGGCCACGTGCTAGGGGTCTTCCTCTCTCGGTTCCAAACAACCACACACTATCTCCTCACCTTGCCTCCGTTGTCGAAGATGCATGTGTGATATGTTTGCATAAGACACGCACGCCTTTTCTCCACTTTCATCGTGTGTTGTCCATGTCTCTTTCACACACACACACACACACTCTCTCTCTCTCTCTCTCTCTCTCTCTCTCTCTCTCTCTCTCTCTCTCTCGTTAGGGACTCTGTCACGTCCATAAGCATATGGATGTTTTGAAAAGTCAAACCTCAGAAAAGTTTGACCAGGTATATGTGGAGAAAAACATTTACATCTGGAATGATCATTAGATTCATCACAACATGTACTTACTCATACTATCATTTATCTTTGGTATTGCAGATATAAGTAATTTCTTTATAAACTTGGTCAAAGTTTCAAAAGTTTGACTTAAAAAATGTTGTAACTACATTATCGAACAGAGGGAGTAGCTCTTTCTCTCTCTCTCTCTCTCTCTCTCTGCTATCTCTCACGGGCCTCCCCTCTCACTCGAATTTAATTGACCGGTCAACCAATCCACATGCTGCGTTGTCAGCTCGTGTTCTGTATCTTGGTGTGCTGACCCATGTGGTAGTGGGTGAAAATAAGTAAACTAGAGGGCAAACTTCTTGCTTGCTGAAGGGCCTTTTCAAGACAATTCACCACTTGGCGGCGGCATGCATGAAGGGACTTTTCAAGACACCCAGCACACAACACACACACGCACATGTGTACACCGGCGTCGCCGCCGGTTGAGATGGTCGGCGAGGCAGCCAACAAGCGGAGGCCGCTCGAGCCAAAACCGCATCCGGCGAGCCTGGACTTCATCAGCAGCCTCCCCGATGACATGCTGCTCGTCATCATCGGCCTCCTCCCCACCAAATCTGCCGTGCGGACCGCCCTGCTCTCCCGGCGGTGGCACCCCCTCTGGCGCTGCGTCCCCCTCAACCTCACCGTCGACAGCTGCCTCTGCGACGGGGATTGCAAACGCATGGCCGCAGTCTCCAAGATCCTTTCATCGCACCCTGGGCCAGCCAGATGCCTTGACATCCGCATGTTCAGTACCAACTGCAAGGTCCAACCCAAGTTCGACGAGTGGTTCTTATCCCCCGCCCTAGATCAGCTCGAGGAGCTCAGCTTTGAAGCTGGACGATGTCGCTCTCTGCCGCCGTCCCGCGTCCGCCTCACGCCAACGCTGCGCGCAAGGCTTCAGCTCTGCTATCTTCCCCAGATTAATGTCGCGCCCGCCCTTCTTCTCCCTCAACTCAAGCAACTCGACCTCTTCGATGTTGTCATCTTGAAGAAGGCTATGGAGCACCTGCTCCGCAGCTGTACTGCGCTCGAGTACCTTCGTCTTGAGCAGATCCACGGGTTCATTAGCCTCCACATCGCCTCGACGAATCTCTGATGGACTTATGTGTCTTGTTGGCCCCGCAACAAGACATCAATTGGGAAGAGATCACTCCAGTTGTTCCACGATATGGTCATTGAGAATGCGCCTTTCCTTGAGAGATTGCTTGTATCGGATCTAGAAGGTCCAACAAAAAGCAGGGTCATTGACGCGCCGAAATTGACAGCGTTGGTGTACTCATCTACCAAATTCTCCGAACTCTTTATTGGATCCGTAATCGTTCAGGTACATCACTCATCTTCTTCTCCGTCTTCTTCAAATTCACATTTTTAAATTTCTTCTTGATGTATTTACGACCGTCTTCCAGAAAATGATTCCCACAAGCTTGACCCAGTCCATGCGCACAGTGAAGATCTTAGCACTAAAATCTATCGGCCCCAATCTGGATCAAGTTGTTGGATTCCTTACAGGCTTTCCATGCACGGAGAAGCTACCATCGAGGTGAAACTTCTTTCCTATTAGTAAACGGTAATCACAATGTAGCTCAACTTTTTTTGTAATTTTTCCAAATTACGATAACAAGTGTAGTGTTCAAAACTACATCTACGCACTGCACCGAAAGAAATGTTTTTAGTATTTTTTTCTCACGTGATCACCTGCATCATTTTTATGTTGTACTACTATAGTAGCCTAGGCTAGTCATAGTGGAAAGTAACTTAGACTACTCCAGTAACTCTATGGTTACCCTAAGGGCAAGTACTACCTCCGTCCTGGTTTACTCTTCCAATTTTGTAGTATCAAAATTTGACCATAGATTTAACTGACAAAATGTTAATGCATGTCACTAAGAACTATATTGTTGGATTCGTATTTGAACATAATTTCAAATGGTGTAATTTTTAGTGACATGCATTGGCATTTTCTTAGGTAAATCTATGGTCAAAATTTTATACTAAATACGAGGTAGTATTCCCTCCGTCCCAAAATTCTTGCCTTACATTTGATTAGATATGGATGTATCTAACACTAAAATGTAACTAGATACATCCGTATTTAGACAAATTTAAGACAAGAATTTTGGGACGGAGGGAGTACAAAAGTGGGCTATGTAGGCCAAAACACGTGCCAAATTCACTTGTGATGCATTTGGCATCGATGCCCCTCCATTGCTCACCTGGTGCCCCAATCTGGATCACCTACTTTGCTCCGGTGCCAAATTAATTCACGCAATGAAAAAACACTGCGTGGGAGAGAGAGAGGACCGAGGCAATAAAAAAACTCTTGTTTGGGAGAGTGAGAGGCTGGTGTAGTTGGTTTGATTGATTTGTTTATACATGTGGGTCTGTGTGCACAGCAGTGCCAACTCTCTCACATCGCGAGAGCGGTGCCAAAATCTTTTGATTTGACATCGATGCGTATTATGTGGCATACTTTTGCGAAATATGGCATTGGCCACATAGTGGAAGGCAACAAATGCCCAAGCTCTTCACGTGCTCCTAGTTAAATGAGAGGAAACAGAAAGATGAAGAGAGAGGGAGGGAGAAAGAGAGTGTGTGAAAAAATATCACTAGCCAGCCAACCCTATCATATGAGCGAACGATATTGGTACCTCTTGATGACATGGCAATCTTATGCAGCCAGCTGCTCTAATATGTTCTCTTCTTTTGCAGATAAAAAAAGACCCGAAAGTGAAAATTTTGATGCACTATAACAATCTCATCGAATGCCTTGATCTCCATCTTACAGAAATTGATTTGATCGACTACCGAGGCAGCACATCTGAGATTAAATTGGCCAGGTTCTTTGTTCTAGAGGCAAGTGTGCTCAAGGTAATGAGGTTTGGCGTTCTCTGGCGCAACAATGAATGGCGTGCTGATCACCGCAAGCGTCTAAGCCTAAATGACAAAGTCTCCACAGAAGCTGAATTTGTTTTTGAAACATCAAGTGGCCAGAGACTCGAAAACTTATTTGCCCATTAGTGACTTGTCAGGGCGGTGGATTTTAGTTTGTACGATAACGTTGCATCCACCTAAAGTAACGAAAGTTCTTACGTAAACTTCCTAGTAATTCCCTCTTCCTAGGTGCAGCATTACTCCTAACATTTGTAATATTAGTTTGAAACTTGTAATATTGCCGTGTCCTATTCCTGCGTTTTCAAAATCCTGTGAATCAAACAGTTTCTGAGTTGGTGATGATGTTGTGCCTCCCATCTTTCACCAATAGCCGTCGGATCTAGATCTGACGCATACAAACCAAGCTTCTCCATTTTTGCAAAAAGATGCCCGCACTTGTTCCCTATTTACAAACAACTCCTTGTCTCTCACAATCAGCCTTATCTCCTCCCCACCACATCTAGAAGGCCGTGGAAAAATCTGGCGCGATGGCCGCTGCCGAAGCCGTCCACCCCCAATCTTGGTGTTCCGTGCAATGCACGGGCATCTACGCACGGGAAATTATGTCGAACAGGGCTAGTTGTAAGCAGGCTAGCTCTATAGCCATGATGATAGTGACTGCAGACGGTGAGGCTGACTATGGTATGCCGAACACGGCGCCTATACTCAGGTGTCATCTCCGGCGCAGGGTCTTGTCACTTCACTATGAGGAGCAGCACGTAATAATTTGACCAACGGGTAGTACAGTGCTAGTACTCCTAGGAGTACTACATTGGTAGTACTACTACTAGTACTAGTAGCAGCACCTTCTGTATTTAGGAGTACTACCATGTCCATCTGGATTTTAGTATTTGACTAGCAATATCTAGTAATGCATGTCACAAAAAATGTACTACTCCCTCTGTAAATAAATACATGGTGTTTTATTCCTATCGGCGAGAGAACTTAATGTTTTTTTTCTAACTAGAGTACTAATAGGATTACATGCAATGAACTAAACACTGCATGTCATGTTTGGTAGTCTCAAGTCATTGAAAGCATGCACGGCCCACATCTCTCATTGGTTGATATGTCACGAAATAAGAAACAAGGAGGGAGTTAATGCATCGTGCCTAAGTGTTTTGGGATTATTTGGTTTTCGTAATGTGACTTACACAACATTTTTGTTTACATGCATTAACATTTTATTAGTTAAATCAAAGGTCAAAACTTGGCGCAAAATGCAAAGGGGACCAATAAACCAGTAAACATCAAACTTCTCTCGTTTGGCCCCAACTAGAGGTCCGGTGAGATGACTATACTGCACCGGCACGGAGGGGGTGCAGCTTCATTGACTTATGGCAACTGCCTTTGGGTGAATGACACATGGGCCCAGGGGGTGGCTGGCCCACCTATCATACAGCCAAAGGCAGGTGCAGTAGAGGGCCGAGGAGTAGTACAAAATCCTACGCACCTACGCACGCTAACCAAGGGCAAGAGTGATCACTCGAATCGCAAGATCAGTTGACTACTACCTCCGTCCTGGTTTATTAGTCTCCTTTGTAATTTTTGCTAAATTTTGACCAAAGATTTAACTAACAAAATGTTGATGCATGTCAACAAAAATTATATTTTTGGATTCGTATTTGAACATAGTTTTCAGTGATATAATTTTTAGTAACATGCATAAACATTTTATTAGTTAAATCTATGGTCAAAATTTGACACGGATTACAATGGGGACCAATAAACCAGGACGGAGGTAGTATAAGCTAAGCTAGACCCATGGAGGCGATGAGCACGAGCATCAGCCGGCTGTACCAGATGGTCCACGACGCCGGCCTGCGGCCCGGCAACGAGGAACGTCTCCAGGTAGTATTGCTTGAGGCCGCCAGGGCGAGGGGCCACTTGGACGACAGCTTTGTCTCCTTGTTCGACGAGGTCCTCGTCGGTTTCCTCGACAAGTTCACCGTCATCAAGAAGCTCGCGGACGACTTTGAGGTAAGCCTCCAGCCGACGCGCCCAGGCTCTGTGATGCCCGCCACCCTCAACGGCCACTATGGTGACAACCTCTTCGACGCACTGGTGGCCCTGCGACTGCCCGCCGTCGCGCCGGAGAATGTCCACCTCGAGGTCGCGCTCGCCACGCAGCGCCTGACGCAGCAAGACACCATCGACATAATCACCCACATCTACGCGCATGCAAGAGGAGGACGATAGGACGCTGGCCTTCTTGGACCGCAGGGCAACCTTGGACGGCACTGTTCAGAAGCACGTTGAGCTCGCCGCCAACACCGCTGCTCCTCACACGTCGGTTGGTGACCCGGCGCACTAGGGCGTGAGGATGTCGTTGATGGATCAGTATGTATTTTTATATTTCCGTCAAATCCATGTAGTAGTATATGATACTCCCTCCGTCCGAAAATACTCATCATCAAAATGCATAAAGAGGGATGTATGTAGAACTAAAATACGTCTAGATACATCCCCTTTTATTCATTTTGATGACAAGTATTTCCGGACGGAGGGAGTACTACAGTAATTATCTTACCTTTCGCATCAACTTCATAATTTTCGTACGTACTCCATGCATGAACGGCGCCAGAACCAAACTTCTCACTACTCTAGGAAAAATCGTAATTTTCTATCTATCAATCGCGCCATGGAGCAGAACCAAATTTTACAAGTTATGAGTTCAAAAGGAAAAGCCTGCCGTGTTCGCGTCGCACCCCCACACGGTTGGTCCGGCACGCCGCTCAAGCGGGAATGCGTGCGGTGTTGCATTTTCACTTACAAGTGGGACCGCAGTTGAGCAAACCGACTATCGGCAAACCCCCACCCCGCCCACCGCGCGATGGCTGAGAAAACAAGAGGGAGAAGAGATGGCTGTAGCACGGACTCCAAGAGAATTGGTGTCGGATGGGACTCGTGTGGGTGGCGTGTGCCGTACTGCTAGACGTGAATGCTACTTATGGCCCATGCTACCCCACTATATCGAGCCTATATCGAGGTACGTAGAACAAATTTCCTGCAGTCTGTGCTCAGCACTCCTGTATCTCTCTTCTCAGCCAGCCAGCGGACGCGCAGAGCCCATCATCTGTTTGCTCACATGCGGTCCCACATGTCGTGAAAACGCAAGCGAACCCACTGAACTTGCACATCTTTCACCTCGACGTGCTGGTGATGAAAAACAAATCCAAGAAAGATCTTCGGTGACCGCTTTTGGAGTTACTCAAGAGTAGTAAGATTCTATTTACAGTTTAACCCAAGATGCACATCTCGTGGCTTCAACTACCACTCTATTTTCTTTCATGACACGACCTGGATGCTGGATGTCCCACGTGTCGGCAAAAGGAGGAAGAAACCCACCAAATCTTCGGTTGTGCTCTCGGATTAGACTAGTTGTGCTAACTTAAAAAATTTATTGTGTACTCCCTCCGTTCCAAAATACTTGACTTCCATTTGTCCAAAAATGGATGTACCTATATGCTAAAACATGTCTAGATACATATATATTTTGACAAATAGAAGGCATGTATTGTGCAACGGAGGGAGTAGAATGGATGCAAGTTTTCGTATTGGGAAGAAGAGTACATCCATATATTGATAGAGCGCAATTTAGTAGATGTTCTATCACTTTTAGCTAGCACAGAGGCTATAGATGAGATTAGTGCACTTGTTGATACTCCTACTTGGTATGCATGTTGCTGCTTAGACGTAGAGAAAAACGGACCAGAGGGAGTAATAGAATAGAGGCTAGACATGAGACTAGATGCGAGGAAGCAACGTCTACTTCTTTACACTCGAAGAAGAAAGAAGCACGCAAGATCGAGCCTCCATAGATCAACAATGAATGCATCGAGAAGGCACTAATCCAACTTACAGGAGTAGTAAAATGTATTCTTGTGGTTCTTGTTTTCTTTGGTCTTGCTTTTCTAGTCAAAATTATCGTTGGAGCTCGTGCAAAACAGAGGTCCGTTTGGGGTCGTGCGTTGCAGTTGGCCTTACAAGTGGGACCGCAGTTAAGGAAACCGACTATCGGCAAACCCCACCTCGCCTTGCTTGCGATGGCTGAGTTAGAGAAGCGATGAGGTTGAAGAGATTGCTCTATACGGACTCCAAGAAATATGGTGTCGATGGAAGTTGTCTTTGGTGGCGTGTGACGTACTCGGGCGTGAATGCTTGTTACGACCCATGCCACCCTACTACTCCTACTACTTACTATATAGTACTACTACTAGTATCGAGGATTCGAGGTGCTGGTTACGTAGTACAATATGGCTCTGATAAAAACACCCATACGACCTTGAAGCATGTGAAGCTAGTACAAATAGTGTACTACTATTGTTGATTGGCCTCATCCGATAACCTGTTGCAATGCACGCATACAATTATGTATTTGGAAAATATTTTTTTGCCTCGTCGCACCACTCACTCACAGAAGCAACTCGAAAGCCATTCATAAATTTAGTAAGTTTATCACAGGCATATCATTTTATTACATACAACAGGTCATCAACCCACATTGACAACGAGGATACATTATAAATACTAAAGTTTTCACCACACAACAAATAACAAGCAATGAAATGAACTTCAACTCAACCATTCCTCGGCGTTGGAAACGCTTGCTTTGAACCACAAGTGATTCTCGGGACGGGCCATCCATTGTCGATCCGAGACCAACGCAGGACTGATCATCCAGGCTGAAGCGGCCTACTATATCAGTACCATGTTAGGGAACCACCCAAATGTCCGAGGTATAGACACAGTTGCTTCTCATAAATGGTAGTAACGTTGTGTCAACAGCAGTTGGATCGCCTTTCACCATCATTGGATAGTTTTGTCCAAGGAAGAGCGAGTTTTCTCCAAGACTATCAATTCTGTACCAGGGAGTAGGAGTTGGCGCTAGCACACTAGTATCCATCCCGAATACCATGCAACGGGTGTTGGAATAGGTCCGGAGAATGCGACCATGGGAGACTACACCTGCTTCCTTAGCAGTAACATCATCAGTGGGTTGTATACACACGAGAAGAGGTGATCCATCGGAATTAGTTGCTAGGCGCCAAATAGTATATGGGCGCTGCTCGTGATCATCACCATCATCATCTCCCCCTTGGTTATAAAAATCTTCAAGTATAGGTGGTGGAATGTTCACAGGACCTTGGAAACACAAGAAGAAGTTTAATTAGTAAGGCTGGCCATAGTGGGGGTAACATAAGTAGTATCATGCACTTGGGACTCGCAAACATGCTTATGTGGCAGGCAATTAAGGAAGAGAGAGATGGTTATAGTAACATAGGTAGATACCGTAACATAATAAATGTGATGCTACTATGTGTCATGCATGGCAATAAATGAGACCACCTATGATAGTAATATAAGATACTATGCACAAAAGGGAAACTTGCTAACCCGCATGCATGTGGATGAAACAATTATAATTACGGTGGAAGGCAAACGTACCGAAACAACGAGGATGCCATGCAAAAACAGTGCTACGAGTGGTGGCAGCAAACACAAGGCCCTTGTATTGAATTGCATCACGGTACTCATCCGTGTACAGAAACTGATTTTTGAGCAATATCCATCCGGTCAAACCGCTGAGGACGGCAACAAGCTTGTTGAAGATAGCAACAACTTCATAGTTGTTGTAATTCCAAGAGCGGTTGGGGACTCGAGAAATTGCTATCTTCCATAGAAGACAGTCACCATGATTGTATTTGAACGTGCGTACAATACCGGTGTGCTCAACCTCTGGGCAGTCTGCTGAGATTTTTGGAAGTGGAACCCGGTCACGAGTGTACACATTCACAAGTTCCCACTCGCAGTTGGACCCAATGTAAACAACCCAATCTCCATTTGCGCCTTCCCAAGCCTTGCCCTCAAGCGATGGCATCTTAACATCATACGTATCATTATCAAGCGGCATCAACTTGCACAGGGCGAGGCCTCCGTCGTGACGGCGCCAGTCATCAGGGTCACGGCGAAGAAGATAGGGGAGATCAAACCGCTCCTGACTCTTGGGTTCCTTGTAATGATGTTATTAGTTAAGTCGAGAATGGGCTTGAACGAACCTGCCATGCTAGCCGAGGTGATGACGTCGCACTGATCAATGAGTTCCTCCACCACGTCATCTTTCAGATCGGGGCAAGAATAACGGGGTCGTTTCCGTCCTGTTCCCTCCATGGAGAATACGATCGAACAATGGCAGAAGAAAGGGTGAAGGGCTGAAGGAAAATGGAGGAGGGAGAGGAAGAGCGTGCGACAGCAGTTCCAAATCAAGAGGGAAAGGCAAAGAGTCGGTGGACGGTTGCCAGTTTGCCACAATTCATGAAGGGGCGCCCCGGCCTACACGTCGGTTCGGAAATACTCCTACTACTCGCCGCCGTCTCACTGATATGTGGAACGGGACCACATGTCAACGAAACATGGTGTGTAATTTCTCGTGCAAAATGCGATCTGGCCACGTTGGCCCGAGTTGCCGCATTAGTTATCGACCTTTATTTTTTTAATGGTGTGCCGTTCAGTTTTGAAGCACGACTAACTGGTACTGTACGCAGAGAAAATATAAACTACTCTACCACTACTCCACCTCTAGTACTAGTAGTATAAAGAAGATATATAGGCTGGAGCTTCAGCGCTTTCTTGCCAAGGGCTGCCCACTTGCTTCTCACACTACCACCCTCTCTCCAGATCTAAAAAAGACGGCCCCTCTCTCCCTCCTCACCGGTGGTCACAGATCTGCCGGGGAAGAAAAGGACGTGCAGCATTGTCGCACTCGTCATCGGCGAGCGAGGTCACGCACTGACGACAAGGCCGTCCTCTCAGACCTAGCGCCCGCGCAAGATGGCCTTCGTCCCCAAGCTCTGCTCTGCTGGCCACGCAGACGAAAACCATAATTTGCACTATTAAAGGAAACCCTACTTCATGCAGACTAATGCATGTCTGGGTTGAATAAGGAAAG